>JAOQGH010000023.1:113296675-113329983 GCA_025769975.1 Gallinago jamesoni
GTTTGGTGTGAGGGTGGTGAGAGCCTGGCCCAGGTTGGCCAGAGAAGCTGTGGCTGCCCCATCCCTGGAGGGGTTCAGGTTGGAGGGAGCTTGGAACAACCTGGTGTGGTGGGAAGTGTCCCTGCTCCTGGCAGGGGGTTGGGTTAAAGTCCTTTCCAACCCAGACCGTTCTGTGTTTCTATACAAATGGAATTACATTCTCTACCCAAAGAGCCAGCAGCCCTTTTGCTTGACCAGAGGCTGCTCTTTTGCTTGACCAGACAGAGCCTTGCCAGGCTGCCGTCAAATTATCTTAGGCATCATGTTGCAAAAAAAAAAAAAGGGTCTTAAGGAAATACTTACAGGGGTGGTTTAATGATGGCTAGGGAAAGCTGCGTGTGCACTTTTTAATTGAAATGGTTAGAGAAGCAGCTAATGTAGTCAGATTGTTCTAATGGCAATGCCTGACCTAGATTTTATGGTTATTGAAGATGAAAGTTAATAGCATGGTTCATCTCAGAAAGGGATATTGGGTGAAAAAATAAAAAATAAAAATAAAATATCAAAACAAAACCCAGAAAACCCCCACCACCTCAGACAAACCAAAAAGATTTGCTGCCAAATTAAAACCAGGATGTTTTATCTTTTAGACTGGCCAAAAATGTAAGCCACGATTTTGCAATCAATAAAAAGATTGAATGCTGCCCTCCTTCCTTCCTTCCTTCCTTCCCCCGCTCCCCCAACACACTGCTTTGCAGGAATGTGGTTTCACACCCTTCTCTTCTGTCAACCAAATTCCAAAAGGGTAATTTCTTACATAACTGGATGTAGATTTGCGAGCTGCGTGAGCAGGGGGAAGGGAAGAGCCCCGTTCTGAAATGTTTATAAGAATGAAATCAACTATATTCTTTATGAGGAGATGTTTAAGTAATTAAATTTAAGTACTTATTGGAGACATCTCACTGCCAGTCTTTAAAATCAGATATTCTGAATTCATCATGATCTTTCCTGAGTTCCTTCAGTAGTACCTGGGAAGTCTAATGCTGAAGTGCTTACATTTCTGGTTTATAAACCTAAATAGTAAATGTATCATTAAACCTTTGAAGCCCTTACTAGGCATCATAAAACCCCAAAAGGGGACTCTTTTCATTCCTATTTAAATATTCTGAAAGCGAAGAACGGCATTTCCTAAAAATATATTGAAAATATCAACTTTCCTAGGTTACACAGCCTAAAATAGTAAGTTTGAACAGAGGATCTCTGACGAAAATGTTTCTGTTACTAGTTGCCCCCATCTACTCCCAGCCCTTGGTTATTATTTGCTGCCTTAAATTCATTCACTGGGTAAAATGAGAGAAACCTTCTGTGTTAATTGTATAACCTCTCCCGCTTTCCAGGATAGCCTTGGTGGCAACAGCAAGACCGCCATGGTGGCAACGGTGAGCCCAGCAGCGGACAACTACGACGAGACCCTCTCAACACTGAGGTACGCAGACCGGGCCAAGAACATCGTTAACCACGCGGTGGTGAACGAAGACCCCAACGCTCGCATCATTCGGGAGCTCCGGGAGGAAGTGGAGAAGCTGCGGGAACAGCTCACGAAAGCAGAGGTACAGATTTAAGTCTGGATTAAGCCAATACGTCCCGTAAAGCCCATTGGCAGGAGTTTCTTAGCTGGCTCTCAGAAAGGAATGGCACAAAGGATTGCTGCGTGGGTATCTAGGAGAAATCTCCCTTTATATCACTTTGGTTTATTTTTCTGTAGATCAGTCTTGAAACACGTGAGATTCCAGGTTCTGTTTGAACAGCTCGTTGTGCAATCTTGTTTTTATTGTGAGATACAGATCAAAAGCAAGAGGACATGGAGCAGGAATAGGGGTGGACTCTGAAGATTGTGCAGTTTATAGGCAAAGCTTTGCCATTGTATTTTAAGAATTCAATTTTAAGAATCCTGTGAGATGTGAATTCAGTTGAATAATGCTCGCTTACAAGCTTTAACTCTTCTCAACAGTTAACATTTAGAATATCTGCGTAGCTACCTCGACGGAATTGTGAAAGGAACACGGTCTAAATGTTAGATGAAGGCCAAGACATAGTGTCACTCAGTTCTGATCTCAAATGGGACAAAACAACAGTGATATAATCCGTCTGTTTCACAATTCAAAAAAAAAAAGATGATTTCAATATTTGCCTCATGAGGTATTTAGGGAATGCTGGCTGTGAGATTAGGAATGACTAGTGAATTCTGGACTGCTCACATTCAAGCTGCCTAATATTCTCAGCATCCTATAAGTATATATCAGCTTCTTTAAAATATCTCAAGTTAAATACCTAAAAATTCCTCTAAAATACAAACCACAGACATTACAGTATTCTGAGAGATACAAACACTCCCTATTCGCTTCAATTGTGAGCATTAATGCCAAAACAATGGCAGCTTTCCAAAGCAATGAAGTAGTGTTTCCTAAATATGAAGTAATAAATACTTCCTTTCCCAAGTACTAAAATCCCACCCTGTGGGATTGACAGAGCATGGAAAAAACAGTGTCGTTTGCTATTAAGAGGCTGCACAGTAAAGGTCAAACCCCACACTCATTGTCCTGTACTCCTTGCAGTTTAGTACTTGTTCTCAGTTGCTCCCTTCTAATTGTTCTTACAGAAATGTGCATAAATAATTGTTTTAAAGTCATCAAAATCATTGACTCGTTATGACAGTCAGGTTACATTTTCAAAGCTTATTTCAAAATATAGAAGTTACCAAGTTATGGTTTTGTTGATTGATTTTTTTTCCCTTTTGGTGTCATTATCCTTTTTTCTCCTTAAACAATCAAGGCAGAACAGAACTTGACAGTTTACTTTTTTTTCCCCTGCCAGGAGAGTAAGGCATTAATCCTCTTTTCTCCTTTTCTTTTTTAATCCACGGATTTTTATCTTTTCTTGTCAAAATTAATATCACTTGTTTTAATTTGTCTGTTCCAAGACAACTACTTTGTCTTTCCTAAGCTGGGAATTTAGGCTAACCACTTTGAGCACAACTGCTGCTCTGTTGAGGAGCAGGTTGAAGACCTGAAAATGTTGAGTAATTTTTCCCCAATCCAAATAAATGGACAAGACTTAGACCTTGCAAGAAACTGGGCTTCATCTTCTTGTCCTGCTCCACAGTTTCCAGCACCTTTGCGCTGATTGCGTTTTATCAGCCGTAATAAATCTTTGTTCTGGAGATTGCCTTGGCTTCACTTGCCTTCCTGGGTGCAATTCATAGAATCATAGAATGGTTTGAGTTGGAAGGGACCTTAAAGATCATCTAGTTCCAACCCCCTGCCATGAGCAGGGACACCTCCCACTAGACCAGCTTGCCCAAAGCCTTGCCTTTTACCCTGTATTTAGATTTGAGATATTCAATCAGAAAAAGACTACAGGGGACACATCAGCTGACAGTTCTTTGACTGTTGTGTCTTGAGGCAGAGGAAATTCCTGTCTTAAAACAGGATTTTCCACTCTTTTGCATTTGCTCCCTTTCTTGAACCAACAGCGTAATGAGGCCACTCTCTTTGATTTGGATTCCTGTGAGGACTTTGGGGTTTTGTGGTAAGGAAATATCTGATGGGGAACGATGCTTGCATTGTTAAATTGACATTGCATAAATACCTGCCAGCCAAAAACATTTTCGTTTTGTTAGCAGTAATGAAATAATGACATGAAGAAGTCCACAGGCTTCCTTTTCAAGGTAGTGCGGGAGGAATATACCAGTATTGAAACTGGAAAAAGTAAATATAGGTAGTATAAAAATGTTGATGAGCTTTGATGACCTCATCCAAAACCTTGGTGAGTTTTTGGGGTGTTTCTTAAGTTAGTCCTTGGATGGAACATGAGCCTTTGACTGTTTCACAAAACAAAATTAGAGCTGTGATGGATTAGCGAGAAGATGGAATTCCAGCATCCAGAAGCACGTTGTAAGGCTTCTTTTGATATTCCCTCTGTAAAATGCAGCTGTAGAGGTGGATAACCAGAACACCTCGGATGCCTTGGTGTTTGCTATAGAAAGAAAACTCAGAGAATCATAGGATGGTTTGGGTTGGACCTTAAAGATCATCGTGTTCCAACCCCCTGCCATAGGCGGGGACACCTCCCACCAGACCAGGTTGCTCAAAGCCTCATTGAACCTGGCCTTGAACCCCTCCAGGAATGGTTCTTCTGGGCAAACTCACACCCATCAGACCATATCAAAAGGAACAAGTTGATGTTGGCCAGCGAGGTCAGTAATGTCTAAGAAACAAGATTGACTTAGTTATAAATCATTTGGGATACTCATATTGGTTTAGAAATGAGATTAGTTTGCTTTTGAATATCTTTGTGCAAATCTGCCCCTATTGTGATTTTTCACATAGAAATATCTAAACTCCCCCTTAGCATCTGTACTTGAAACTAATTAAACTTTTTGATGGATTCTGCATTTATATGTGATATGTGTTTTAAAAAACTCTTTAATTACTGGTAATTATGCCTTGGACAATAAGTAAAGTTATGTTTCTTTTTTCCCCCATCTGTGTGACACCATTATGGAAGAAAACAAAGCACAATAAGCTTTCTTGTTTTATTTGCTTTTATTTCTGCAGGCTATGAAATCACCAGAATTAAAAGAACGACTGGAGGAATCGGAAAAGTTGATTCAGGAAATGACCGTGACCTGGGAAGAAAAATTAAGAAAAACGGAGGAGATAGCACAGGTTTGCTTTCCTTTTTTTTTTTTCTTCCCCCTCCCTATTTTTTATGAAAAATAGGTTTGTTTCCTTTGTCTGTCAGTTCATGGAGATTGCCTGATTCTCTCCCCACATTTATGGGTAAGTAGGTCAAGCTTAATGCCCTTTTGAAAAGCTTCACTTAATTCCTGGGATAGCTGGGTGCCTCCCAGATTACTATTCCAGCAACAATAATAAATTGTATGCAAATGGAGAAGTTATTTAAAAAAAATAATAATCCACAGATGAGAGGATTAGAGGGATTTTATATTCTTTAGACAGCAAAATGGTTGTTTGTGATGAAAGATGGAGCATTGAGAGCGTTAAATGCAAGGTTACATACAGAGTGCCTCCATACACAAGGCAAAGGGCATTCAGAATATTAAAAACCAGAACACTTCAGGGTCCCTGTGTGTTTTAATACCTCCTACTCTGATATTTAGGGCCTCAGACTGTAATTGAATGTGATGGTTACGTTGAAAAATTGTTCAGGCCACCACGATTATTGCATGACACCTCCAATTCTTACGACACAAATGCTGATGTATATATTTGCAGTAGGGAGCTTTTGAGGAGGAGGACTGTTGAAAGGTGATGAATAGCATGTAATAAATAAGGAGAAAAAGGAGCCTCCGATACAAAGCCCTTTTGTAGATGACACAATCAGAACAGACTCTGTTGACTTTAGTTTTAAAGGTCCATTGTAAGAAGTGCTGCTTGTGACTACGAGGGCTTCCTAGCTGTCCATGCAGATTCGTACCATTTTCCTGCCTGTGTGTAAGGGGAAAAAAAAAAAAAGAAAAAAAAATAATGGTGATGATAATAAAAATAAAATTCTTCGAGCATCCTACAGAGTAGTTCCTAGTCAATGCTACAGACTAAATCTGCTTTGATGTTTCCACGTAGCTGCTCGCTTTAGTTCTCTTCCTCTTGGTCTCTAAATTCTCAGCCTTTGATGGTGTTTCGGAGCTGGGAGTTTCATTAACCTTGCAGGTGTAGAAAAAGTGATTTTTTTTTTTCTCAGAGGAGGGATAAGGATTAGTGCTTGTGCAGTAGAAGACTGTTTCAGGACCGCTTGGAAGGCGATGGAAGGAACCTTCTGACATCTTCAGTAGGTGGGGTGGCTTGAGCCTGACTGGACGCCCGGTGCCCACCAAAGCTGGTCTGTCACTCCCCTCCTCACTTGGTTAAGGGGAGAAAAATACAATGAAAAGCTTGTGGGTTGAGATGAGGACAGGAAGATCCCTCACCAATCACCATCACAGGAGAAACTTGACCCAACTTGTGGAAATTAGTTTAATTTATTTCCAATCAAATCAGAGTAGGATAATGAGAAATAAAATCTTAAAACACCTTTCCCCTGCCTCTCCCTTCTTACCAGGCTCAACTTCACTCCTGATTTCTCTCCCTCTTCTTCCCAAGTGGCGCAGGGGGACGGGGAATGGGAGTTGTGGTCAGTCCATCACATCACCTCCTGCTGCTTCTTCCTCAGAGGAGGAGGACTCTGCACACTCCTGAGGGAAGGATGGTTCCTCACAAAGCACGAGGGCCATCGAAGAGGCAGTTTGTTGAGATGGAACAGCAATAAGGGCTCAAAGCCTTAAAGATTAAGTATGCGAATAGGCAATTTTTCACATTTTCAGTGAGTATTTGACATAAATGAAAAGTATGTTGAATACTTAAGTTAATTAACATAAGTTGTTGAGCAAAAGTTAACAAAATGGTGCTCGTTTTCTTTAAATTAACCCTATGAGATTTAGAGTGTGGGCCAGGGCCTCCCTCGTGCAACGTGTTCTTTATCTCTGTCTGTGGATAATGAGGAATTATGTGAAGTTCAGAGGCTGGCACTGGTGATCGGAAGAGAGATCTTTGACATCACACTGCAATTTTTCCTCTGTTCTTTGTTTTTTTCTCCCTCTCTCATACACACACACGACTTTTCCTTACAAGGACATTATGTTGGTTTTGTAAGTGTGTGGGGAGACAGGGTGGAGAAAATCAAGAGGAGTTTTGTTTGTTCTTTTTTTGCTATTTTAATCTTGCCCAGACCTGGTACAGCTCTGGTGCTGAACAAAGAATTATACTGAATAATATGATATACTAAGTGTTTAAATACAAAGCAGAATGGTAGGTGAAGGTTAGAATCTTAATAAACATTCTAGCATTATTCCGATGTAATATCTGCTAATTTTTGATTATTTCTCTTTAAGTCTCAGCATCATGGGAAAGGCCTCTGCGAGTCTCTTGTATTTTTTTTAACTCGTTTTACCCTCCCCTGTTTCTGCTTCCCCCTGGAATTTCTTCGAGGGGCTTCCCATGTTTATTTTTGAAATTTTCTTTGCTTGTTGTGGTCTGGTTTCAGTTTCTGTATGATCCTGGGAACGATTCTCAACATTTCTATCTCAATTTCTTTTTTTTCTTTTTGTGGAAGAATCCCTTTCTGTTCTTAAGTCAGAAATGTTTAATGTTCCTCTTTCACTGCTCTAGGCTTCACCCAAACACTTCCCTTTGAAAGATGTACATTTTTGCACAGTAATGCTTTGTTGTTGAATTCTATGAAGTCTATTGACAAGAACAAAACCCCATCCAAAATGCTACTATTCTTGTTCAGCAGGAAGTGTTATTTGCATTGCTTAAATAGCAGGTTGCCAGTTTTTTGTCATTTTGATTGCTCTGGAATAAAAGATAGACATGGAGCTTGACTTGGCAGGGATTTAACTTAACTTGTTGCTTTTTAGCTCCACAGAGGAAATAAAGGGCTCTAGAGAGGTCTTTGTGGGAGCTTTTTGCTGTTCCAGTGAGGTCATGGAGAAGCTCCTACAGCACTGCAGTGTCCTGTTCTCAGCTGCTTTTTCATTTTTCACTAGGAAAATGCAACCCTGCGAGACCACAGCACGTAGCCCTCTGAGACCAGAGGTGGAAGGACAAGAGAAATGACAAATACCCTGATCAAAGCTTGATATAACTCAGGTTTTTTGTGTCTGATCTACTGCAGAAGAAAGAGTTGCCTGTCTCTGAAGTGGCTGCCCATCGTTCTGGCTTGTGGCTTTGGCAGATAGGAATGTTTTTCCAAAGGGCTGTACGTCAATCAGCTTAATTTTTTGATGGCTACTCTCTTGCAGGAGCGTCAGAAACAGTTGGAAAGTCTTGGCATCTCTCTTCAGTCTTCTGGAATAAAAGTTGGGGATAATAAGTGCTTCCTGGTTAATTTGAATGCAGATCCAGCTCTCAATGAACTTCTGGTATACTATTTAAAGGTAAAAATAAATATTGAGATATATCTCTATATAATTTTTTTTTTAATAGAAGTAGACTTGCCATTGGCAAGGTTTACTGAGAGAATATTATAAAAACTACATATTTAAAGCCCCTCGATACACACTGCCTAATATGAGGACAGCCTTTTTATTGCAAATTTAATTCTGTGTATCAGAGGAAGGCTTGTGGGGATTTATGTTTTGGTTTTTAAAAGAAATTTAGAGATGCTCTCTTTTATAATCTGTCTTCTGGTGGTTTTTTTTATGCTAGCTTTCACAAGGTTTTACCCAGAAAAGTGTTTTATTTGGGTGTATTGGTAATCAGCTTGCTTCTACATGTGTAGTACAGACTTGAGTTTATAAAATGCATTTTTATTCCTCTTCGTGCAACTTACCAGGAGTGAAAAACAATTTCTTTTCCGTCTTAGCACTTCTGCTCGTGTGCCGTCCCCTTTCCTGATGTTAAAGATAAAACGCGTAACGTGACTTTTGGACTCTGCTCTGGAACATTTGGACAGTTTATTCTGGTTTAACAAACTGTAGACGTGACCTGGAGTCAGGAATGAGATACTACCATTTCTAAGTCAGGTTTTAGAGTACCAGTTCTAAAAATTTAGAAGTTGGCAATTTGAGCTTCGCGCTAAATCATTCTTTTCTCTTTGAAGCGGTCTGTAGGACAGATAGCAATCGGGCTGAAAGATGGTTTTGGTTTTGCCAGTCTTAGGAAAAACGTGATCTTCTCTTGTTCCCAGTCATAGTTGCTGTGCGATAGCTCCATGAAAGGAAGGGAGAGAACGTTCTCAGTGTTGTATCTATTAAAAAGAGTTAAAAAGGAGAAAAGAGCTGAGGTTCTGGGAGAAGAGTTGAATCCTTTCCAGCTGCTTTGCACGTCGGTGCCCAGAGTGGGACTCGAGCTGCTCAATCAGCCTCCCCACCGACGGCCCTTGGAGCAGCTCCCACCTCTGTGGCTCTCGCTGGGGACACAAGGGAAGGGTACACCGAAGCCAAACCCTGCTCCGAAAACAGGCCTCGGCCCCTCAGCACCAGCAGAAAAAAATCTCAGGTGGTACCGAGCTACTTTCCTTTGCCAGAGAAAAACCCCTTTGCATGGGGTAGGTTTTGGGAATTTCACTTAGGCTTTAATTTTTTATTATTTTTTTTATAACACGGATTCATTCTGTTGGTTGAGAACTTCGGTGTAGAAATCCCTGAGCTTTGAAACTCATTCGATAAAATGACTTTAAACCTACTTTTGCCTAAAATTCTGAGGTTAAACCATCTTGCTTCTCAGAGTAAATACCTTGCCCACCTTCTCTGTAATGCTGAGCTGCTCATGTACCTGTTCTTGTAAGCACCAAAGAACAGCTCGATCTGACTTATCTAAACTATTGTGTCTGTTCCTCAAAAATTGCTCAGAGAAGCCTAAAAAAAGAAATGGATGAACCGGGATGTGTGTGGAGTGATCCTTCCTCTGCCAAATCCCTCATGCCTCGAGTACTTCAGGAATTTCCTAAGCCTCGGGATGATCTAGATGGAACCTGTGTAATAGCCATGGGTCTAACCGCTGTCAACCTGTCTTAAGTCCTCTTTGAACTCCTTTATTCTTTTGGCTTCTACAACATCCCGAGGCACTGACTTCCACAATTAAATTATAGAAACCCCTTCATCTTCAGATTTAACTGGTGCCTTTAAACTTTCCTGAGTGTTTCCTACTTGTTACTGCAAGACAAAGCGAGGATTTGCTTGCAATGTTTCATTCTCCTTTTTCCCCTCTATGGGAAGCTCTTCAAGAGGTTTCCAATTTTGGAACTAGGTGGCAAGATGGAGTCCATCTTGTCCATCCATAAGGAGAATGGATGAGTTAGAACTAGTGAACTTATACAGCCCATTGCTAACATCTTAATTATTTTTTCGCAGGAGCACACGTTAATAGGCTCGGACAACTCTCAAGATATCCAGCTGTGTGGAATGGGAATTCTTCCTGAGCACTGCATTATAGACATCACCCAAGAAGGACAGGTTATGTTAACACCTCAAAAAAATACTAGGTAAAGGAATAAAATACACCTTCAGCTGTATAATTGTAGTTTTATCTAGTATTTTATGATTAGTGGTGCAAAAAGATAATTGAAAAATGAACTCCATGTAGTCTGAAGCAAGAAAGTTCTACTTCTTGTATCCTGCTTTTACGTTTTGTTTTAATTGTCGTACACTCCTCTGTCAGCTCAAGTCTTTTGTGCTGAAGAGGTTTCTCCCAGGGATGGTGTTTGTAGTCGAAGTTTTCAAAGAGAGGGTGAATAAATGGCATATGCTTTCAGCAAGTAGAAACTCACTGCTTTGCAGCTGTGTAGATGGCAACTCTATCAGCATTTGAATTCATTTTCTAGGAAATCTGTTGATATGCAATGAGCTGCTGAAGCATTTGTTGCCTTATTTTTATTTAAGTAGCAGTACTTGAAAAGCAGATGGTATATTTAAATAGATCACAAAATGACATGCATCATCAGCATCACCAATAATATATTGTTAGATACACAAATTTCACACTTACCCTGATTTGTAGTTCCTCCTGAGGAGGAGATAGGACTGGATGACATCCTCAGGTTCCCTTCAAATTTGAGTTATCCTGTGTTCCTAATTTCAAACTGAATCTGACTCTGAAATAAAAGTAGTTTCTGATTATTCTAATTAGTTTGTTGTCTTTAAGCTATTTATATAGCAAAGTTCTCTCATGTCTTATTCAAATGTTTCTATTTTGTGTCTATTTCAAAGTAATGTGAAAAGTGTTTATTTCCAATGACATCATCTTTTTTCAGGCCCCTCATTTTTAAGCTCTAATTATGCTCCCCAGACATAGATGTCATACTATCTATGCAAAAGCACTGAACTTAATAAGCTTAAGCAATCAAAAGAAGCTGATTTTGACGAGTTTGTGAAAAAGCACAGGGCAGGTGAATGAAGTTTCTGGGGATATTTGTCCTCTTTGAAATCCCTAAACGCGTTCTCCTCCTTTAACTGGTTACACTAAAGAAAGTAGTACTGGGGAAAAAAGTTAAGCCTTCTACAGACACATTTGTTTTAATTTTTTGCCTTTTCACAGGACTTTCGTAAATGGTTCTGCTGTCGTGTGTCCCATCCAGCTACATCATGGAGATAGAATACTGTGGGGGAACAACCACTTCTTCAGGTACAGAAATTATTAAAGAAATTTTAAGTTTGCACCAGTTTTGTTTTATGTTAAGGCATAAGGAATGATGGCAGTGGAATATTTGGGCTGCAGTAGGAGGTGATTTTTTTTTTATTGGGGTTATAAAGGCAATGCTGATGTTTGGCTGTTCTTGAATGCTACATGTCTTAGAAAATGTGCATGATTTTAGTTTCAGAGGAACAGGTTGATTTAACTTCTTGTATTTTCAAAGGACTGAAACCTTGCTGTAGTTACTGGTATTATTATCTCACTGAAGAGATTTCATTTTTGAGCTGATAGTTTTAATGTGGTTAGGTACCACATTAATATTAAGACCTTTCTCTGCCGCAGTGTAAATTCTATACCCAAGCTTTTACTTGGATAGCTTGTCTTTTGGATTTTGCAGTTAGGGTGTTAGATTTTTGACCCATCTTATGTAGTGATCTGGGTCTTACAAGGGCATTGTGTTCTCTGTTCCCTGGAATTCCAGCTCCAGCCATACCTGAGCCCGTCCTGTATCAGCCAGGATCCCTGGCAGAAATTTTATTTGAAAGACCATATTCTTGAAACCCTCTGTGTCTGGTCTGAAATACCTTAAAGATCAATGGATTTAAATGATAATCTAAAACTTAATTGTTTTATGCTTGAAAGAAGAATCCCCATAAAAAGTGGGATATAATTTCATTATTGCCTCTAAATGATTTGGATATGGGACGACTGAAAAAAATCATGGTTATCTAACCTATATGATTAGTAACATCAGGTACTCTAGAGTTTACAATGGATTAGTTAGTTTGCCTTGAACTCCCCTGTTTATGCTGAGGAAAACTACGCTCACAGGAGATCAACAAATTTTGAAAGGGAAAAATCTACCAATTCAGATAACCTGCTTAATTTTAATAATCTTTGAAAGTAACCCTTTGTCTCAAAGTTGAGCCGCTAATAATTCTTTAATAATTTTCCTCTTGCTTAAAGGCTGAATTTGCCAAAGAAGAAAAAGAAGGCAGATCATGAGGATGAAGAGCGGGACAACTCGATGAAGTGCAGCAATAGCGTTGAGCAGCTGGACATAGATGGGGACAATTCCAGTGAAGTGTCAAGTGAGATTAACTTCAGTTATGAATATGCCCAGATGGAAGTCACGATGAAGGCACTTGGTAGTAACGGTAAGAAGCAACAGAAATTACTGGAAATAGGTACAGAATATGAGGTTACATCTTCAGGGACTCTTAACCACAGAGTTTTTCCCTTATAACTTCCTACTGGAGAATTTTTCTTGTGAATGATTCATCGTAGCCATTTTTGCACTTGAAGGGGAAAAAAGCTACCACGGAATGTTTTGTTTGGCAGTTCTTGTTGAGGAAAAGGCCCAAACTGGAATATCAGTGGAACTGCAGCCTCAAATCAAAAGTGGTTTCACTTTGTTGTTTATTTTTCTTTTGTTATGTCTCGCTCAGGCATTAACTGTAGTGATTTCTGTCTCTGAAACCACGTTCCTTAGTTTTTATGGGTTTACGTAGCTATCCCAGAATGGCATTATTTTGGAAAGAGGAGGGAGGTCTTTTTTCAGCTTGGTCTTTCCCTTTTCTCAATTATCTTAAATCATCCGGCCAGTCTGTTCAGTAGATGTTTATTTTAGCCCACAGTTCAGCAGCGTTTTTTTTAAATATGCATTGTGTAATCTCGTCCTCCTTCCATATGTTAACTTGTTTATTCTCGAGGATGTTCTTCACCAGGGATTTCAGTGGCTGCTGCGGACACGGAATGGGGAAGGGAGGCACCAAATCATAGCAACTTGTGCCTTGTGCCATTTCACTGAATTTCACTGAATTATTAGAGTTGGAAGGGACCATAGAGATCATCTAGTCCAACTCCCTGCTGAAGCAGGATTGCCTAGAACATGTTAGAGCATGTTACTCAGGGCTGCATCCAGGCAGGTCTTGAAAATCTCCAAAGAAGGGGACTCCAGGACCTCCCTGGGCAGCCTCTTCCAGGGCTCTGCTACCCTCACCATGAAGTAGTTTTTCCTCCTATTTGAGTGGAACCTCCTATGTTCCAACTTATGCCCGCTGCCCCTCGTCCTCTCACTGGCAACCACTGAAAAGAGTCTGGCTCCCTCCTCCTTCAGACCACCCTTTAGATACTTATAGGCATTAACAAGGTCTCCCCTCAGTCTTCTCTTCTCCAGACTAAAGATTCCCAGCTCTCTCAGCCTTTCTTCATAAGGGAGATGCTCCAATCCTTGAATCATCCGTGTTGCCCTTCGCTGGGCTCTTGACCTTGTATTTCCATTCATTACGTGATTCTTTCCATTTAATTTCATGGGTACCAGCTATTTGACCCCCAGAAGTACTAATTTTCTTTGCTTTCAACATCTGCTTAGACCCCATGCAGTCCATCCTGCGAAGCCTGGAGCAGCAGCACGAGGAGGAGAAGAGGTCCGCGCTGGAGCGGCAGAGGCTGATGTACGAACACGAGCTGGAGCAGTTGCGAAGGCGGTTGTCTCCGGAGAAGCAGCATTTCCGCAGCATGGACAGGTTCTCCTTCCACTCGCCCAGCGCTCAGCAGCGCTTACGGCAGTGGGCAGAGGAGAGGTGGGTAGTCCAATCCGACCATCAGGAGCCTTCATTTAAAGTCCTTCAGCGCTGGTGGATTTTGCAAGGTTTTAATTGCATCGCCAAATTTCTGAGAGGATTCCTGTAGGGGGGTGGGGAGGAAAGAGCAAAGGTATTAGGACAATTAAACCTATAATGCTAGAAAAGATGAGAAGGAAAGAGTGCCTGCTTTGTTGTTAAGGAGAAACTCAATCCTGATCAGCAACAAATTTGAGTAAAGATGAGGTGATTGAAAGAAATTTTGGGACTCCTATACAAGTGTGTTCTCCCGTGGATCGTGACTCGGCTGCTGGAAGGTTGGTTTTTCCCTTGATTCACATCCATCTGTGTGACCCGGGCAGGTCTTGGCAACCAGGAGAGTGCAGAAAGAAAAGGGAGTAAGAGGATGATACAAAGAATTTTGATCCAAAGCATTGCACTTTCCTCTTTCCCTCTTTGAGGGGATTGCACTGAGATTATTTACTCCAGCCTCTAACTGATCGTTTCCAGTATTACTGATAAGAAGAGCAGCTGCAGGAGGAAGATGAAATGTACCCTAAAACAATGAGTATGGTAAAGACATTGTAATGAGAAAATAAAAATCTCATTTATAGGCTAGAGAAGTGACTCTTGAAATAGAAAATATTTGAGCCAGTCTAACGAGGTGTTAGCTGTGTCTCTGGAATATTTTGTGGTACCAGATTCCTGTGCTGCACAGTTGGTGCTCTCTCACTCTTGCCAGGAAGGGACAGTGAGAGAGTGGGTCGTGGTGTCGGAATAAATCTTTCTCTGCAAGATGGAACATCCGTATCTGTGGTGGGGATGCTCTGGAATAAGCCCCACAGGAGCTGACTTAGCAGATGCATGGAGAAGTCTCCAAAGCCAGCAGGATGCTCACGGTCATAATGCTAAATTCATGTGGATAGTCTCTTTTTTTTTCCTTCAGAAGAAACACAATTTAGTTCACATGATTTTTGTGTTAAAAAGCTGAATGTTAAGACTCCTTCCTGCCAAGTGATCATTTGTTTTGCACCATTTCAATACTTTTCCCTCTCTCCCCCTCCAAATCTCTTTCTTTTAGAGAAGAAATGTTGACCCACAGCCTGAGAAAGCTGCGAGAGCAGATTGTTAAAGCCAATTTGTATGTGAGAGAAGCCAATTTTATTGGAGAGGAACTGGACAAGAGGACGGAATATAAAGTTACCCTCCAGATCCCAGCTTCAAGCCTTAACGCTAACAGTAAGGTAAGGGAGTCCTGATGGAGCTAAATTGTTCTTCAGTAACTTTGCCCCTCCGTGTTCATATTTGTTGCGTTTTTAGTGTAATGTTCTAGATAGTTTGCTAGTCTAATTCTATCATGTTACATATATATTTTATATTCTATTAATCTTAGTTTGTTACCATGAAAATCTTATAAGGTGGTAACTTACTGATAAGTATTTTGGTGCAAGACCTTTCCACTGGTGTTGAAGTTCACACTTGCTTCTGTTGCAGAGTGATAAAACCTGTGCAGGTTAGGTAACCTCTATTTTGAGGATTTACCATCACTTAATGGACATTTGGCTTTGCACCATCTTAGCGAGCTGAGAAAATGCTACCGTTCCCATTGTGCAGAGAGGATTTGGATGATTTGTTACAGGCATCTTGGAAATTTTGGAAGGAAGGAACTGAAACCATATTTCAATAGAATCATAGAATGGTTTGGGCTGGAAGGGGCCTTAAAGACCATCCAGTGCTACCCCCTGCCCTGGGCCAGGGACACCTCCCACCACACCAGGTTGCTCCAAGCCCCCTCCAACCTGGCCTTGAACCCCTCCAGGGATGGGGCAGCCACAGCTTCTCTGGCCAACCTGTTCCAGTGCCTCACCACCCTCACAGCAAAGAAGTTCTTCCCCACATCTCAGCTCCATCTCCCCTCTTTCAGTTTAAAACTGCCACCCCTCATCCTATGGGTCACCTCCCCAAGAGCCCCTCCCCATCTCTCCTGTAGCCCCCCATGTTTCAAAATGGCTACCTAAGCTGGTATTATTTCTTTTCTTAAGGTCAGCTCAGTATTTGGTGATACTCAGGCCATTGTTAGTACAGGAGATGTATTAGAATTAGATGTATTAGATTTTTTATCAATTGTTTTAGGAGTTTCTCTCATTTGCTTGTTTTTCTTGTATCTAGAAACTGGAGGGTGAAGAGGGTCTAAGTATCTGCACTAGTTGAAAGTTGACAGTAGTAACCTTAGCTGGAGGTCCAGGCCTGCTGGAACTTGAGGAAGTTTGTGAAATGCTTAAATGTTCCTATTTCTAACACTTATGTAAGGTGAAAATCCAAGGAAAGTGGTGCCCATAGCTGTGATTAGACTTCACAGTTAAACTGAACAGGAATCTACTGTGACAGCCCAGCTCAGTCTGTCATGCTTCAATTTGGTTGCTCAAGCTAGAATATAAAAGAAAAAAGAACAAAATCCAGACTTTTCCCAAAGATATTCTCAGTTTTGTATTGGTTTTAAACTACTTTTTGATTGTTGTGACATGAATTCCTTGTTGATATCTCTCTCAATTGTTTCCCAGAGAGGTGCAATCCTCAGCGAGCCTGCTATTCAGGTGAGAAGGAAAGGGAAAGGCAAACAGATTTGGTCCCTGGAAAAGCTGGAAAATCGATTGGTGGATATGAGGGATCTTTACCAGGAGTGGAAAGACTGTGAGGAAGACAACCCAGTAAGTAAAAATTACTTCAGTATTGCACTGATAGAATTACATCCCTATTGAATTTAATTTAATTAGATGTGAGAAAATCTTCTGGTTTGGGAGGTCTGGGGTGGAGGGGGGAGGGAGGTAAAGAGCTAAATTTTCCTGAGCTTTTGCTTTTCCTAGTACTGAAGCGATCTTCAGCGTTCCGTTAACCCTTATCTTGTCACTTTGATGCTTGCTCAGGTGCGTGGGTTGGTGACAGAACCCAGCGTGCGATAGGAAGCAGCCAGTGAACCCAGCAGCAGCTGAGGTTCGGGCTGACGGCTCCAAGACATTAAGGAGTTAAATTTGTTCTTCTTCCATTATCCTGAATTCCATTGCAGGTGATGAGAGCTTACTTCAGGCGCGCTGATCCCTTCTACGACGAGCAGGAAAACCACAGCCTTATCGGAGTAGCCAACGTTTTCCTTGAGTGCCTGTTCTACGACGTGAAGCTGCAATATGCTGTGCCAATCATCAATCAGAAGGGAGAGGTTCGTCGTTCTCCTATAATCTATTCTTACTCAACTGTTTAATTACAGCCTGTGGATCCTATTACCAGTACATAACAGATATTTTCCAGTTTCATGTGCACAAGCTCTTTGCTAACAGTTTGGAATTATGCAAATCCTGTAATACCTCATAGAGTTGTTTGGACAATTTTGAGTCCCAGCATAGTGATTGGGAAAGGAGAAAGCTTTGTGAGCACCTTTTTGAGCGAAAGCAGCCCAAAATAAACACTTAGCAGAAGGAGCATGAGCTATGACTACCGTCAAGAATGGGATTCTTAAATATATAGTGTAAGAACAACTTCAAAGGCAGCGAGAGCGTACCAGGCAGCAGTTTCTGTGTCTGCAGACTCTCAGAGATTGGTGTGAAGGTGAGGGAGATTGCAGTATGCTGTTCCCAAAGTCACTCCACTGGCTTGTTTCTTTATCAGAGGCTCTTTGATTCTTGCTCCAAAGGATTCTTCACCCGGTGCAACAAATGCACAGTGCAAAACAGTGCAAAGGGATAAAATGTTGTCGGCTTACAGCCTGGAAATGGCAGGAGTTGTAGTTACCTGAAAAGGGGTGAACCTGTCCCTGTTTTCTGGCACACAAGTAATTCCTGCTCCTTTCCTATCAGGTATCGGGTCGTCTCCACGTTGAAGTTGTTCGAGTGAGCGGAGAGATAGACGACAGGTTGGTTGGAGGTGAGGATGGTCCAGACTATTCCAATGAAAACGACACTCAGGAGAGAAAACTTGTCTGCAGGGTGAGTTTCTGATACTTCCCAACCTCTGAGGAACCTTCTCTCTTTCCATCCCAAGTCTTAAAATAAAGAAGTCCCCGGTGCGTTGGCTTCTCGGCGTTAGATGTCTCTTTGTAACCTCAGGCACCATCTTCACTTCCATTATTCAGCTATACAAGCAGAGTCCTGTCATTAAACTGTGTTGATGTTTCAGGATTTAAAAACAATGAAAAAAAGCATATAATTTAGCTGTACCTAATCATTCAGTTGTATGAGCAGAGTTTAATTCTTCTGCTGTACTGTTTTTCATGGCCTTGTGTGATGTCCTGGTGCCCAGCGTTTGTCTTGAAGCGCTGCTGTGTGGTCTGTTCTCACTGTATTTTGTTTCTTGAGTGGCTAAAATAATAAATGGGGTAGATGGGGTTTGCTCCTTTCAATCTTCATGGTGCTTTTCTTTTAAGTCTGCAAGGTATTCGTTAAACTATACTTATATGTATAGAAATATATATATATTTCTATGTATATGCATGCAATCTTACCCCAGGCAGTTTATTGTAGTCTGGGAAGACAGGGAAGATCTGTGCACTAAGACTTGGAGCTACAGTATCTAATTCAAAAGGAGTCATAGAATCTGACCAATGCTCTGTGAATCATTCTCTCTCAATATTTCTCTCTCTAAATATTTGGTATTTTGTGAAATATGTTATTATTGTTCATGATAAAAAGAAAGTTAGCAGGTAGGTACTAAGAGTTCTGTGTTTGTAATAAAATGCAAGACAGGCCAAACTACTAAGAAAAGAGGGAGGCAAAGAGCACTACAGGGAGTAGAATCCCAGTTTTCTGGCTACTGGGCAACGTGAACAATTTGGGGGCAACTGTACTCCTTTTCACTTTTTTCTTGTCCCATACTCCGTGTGCTTGCGAGCCCTATGGGGCATTGTTGGCAGAAACAAGAATCTCCTGAGGATCTTGAGTGGTGCCTTACCGTAGCAATCTAACTCATCGGAACTTAATTTGACAAATAGAAGTTTATTGACTATATGATGGTTTTGTTTAGATCAGAAGGTGTAGTCAAAACATTTTGTGTCTATTTGGCCTTGATTTTGAAAAAGGACTGGCTACTTTTGTATTGTTGAGCTTACTTTTGTATTGTTTCTATACTCTAAGGACAACAGGCAGCTTCAGACAAAGATTTTGCAGAATAAGGGAGCCAGTTTTTGTAGAAGTATGAAATTAGCTTTTATTGTATTCCTCTTCAGTTATAAAGTTTTTGGTGCCTCTCACTGTTAAACATTACCAAGATGTTTTGGTGTGTTGATAAAAATGAATACCTTTAGCTTTCCCTCCCGAGAAATATGTGCCCGGTGACATCTACTGGCGATGTTCAGCTGATGCACCCAAAATATTGTCGCCAATCTATTGCCAATGCAGAAATTTGTATTTTGTACAGTTTTTTGCTTTGCTCCTTTCTCTTTTTCTTATCCTTAACAGAATAAAATAACCGTGTTCTAACAGAAGATACTTTTTTTATTTCTCTGCCTAACGAATAAGTGCTTTTTCTTTGTGTCTCATCTCTTTTTCTAGATTAAAATACTCCAGGCTACAGGTTTGCCACAGCACCTCTCCAACTTTGTGTTCTGCAAGTACACCTTCTGGGATCAACTGGAGCCAGTTATTGTTGCACCAGAGGTGGATCCTTCCTTATCTTCCGTCAGCAAGGAGCCACGCTGCATGGTTGTCTTCGATCACTGCAATGTAATTTTTTTTTTCTATTTTATTAATGAAACTCTAGGGGAAAAAAGCAGGTTTGTGCTTGAACAACAGTTGCCTCTTTTCTCTCGTTATTATACTTTGTGAGGTTGATACTCTAATTCTATTAGAAAGAACTTGAGATATCTTCAGGGTCCATAAAAGTTTGATTATACTACGCTGTTCACTTCTACAAAAATCACATTTACCGGCAGTAAAAATGCTGCTGAGTGTAAATGAAAGAGTCATATTCATCTGAGTACATTTGATGTCCATATCTGAGCTGATTGCTCTACACTCTGATGTAGCAGAGAGACAAAGTCCTAGTCCTGGGCCCATCTCCCATCTACTGGAGATGTTGAAATTAGATCTTGTATCTTAGAACAGACTATTTCTTTGTATTGACTTTCCAGTGACTGCCTGAGTGGAATCGTCTTTATTAAAGATATCTGAAGTCAGCTTAGATGAATGCCCACCAATCACCTGAGTTCTCAGCTTGTTCTTTCTATCATTTACATTACACTGAGCAATTTCTTCCACTCACCATTTGTAAAACAGATACAATACCTTCTGATGAGTTTTGATTTTCTGATTCTGAACATGAGAACATAAGATTTTTACATTTTTTTGAACCGTTGGATCAAGGCTTGGAACAGCATGCAGTCATTTTTCAGCTCTTTATGGACATTAACCTTTAGCTAGCTAATTGTGTATCTTTGCCTTGCCTCCTGATTTTACAAACTGATTTTACTTCCATTCCTCTATGTTGTGTCTTGGGGACCAGGGTGACTTTACTACATGCTTCTATGAGAGTCAAGACAGTCTCTAAGCCTACGTTGTTGTGTAGCCACAGTCACCAACCGATTTGTCCTTAAATACAGGAAGTTTCTGTAAATATTTCCGAAGACTTCATGGAACATCTTTATGATGGTGCTTTGGCAATTGAAGTCTATGGGCACAAGCAGACCGGCGACCGCAAAAATCCAGCCCTCTGGGATTTGGGAATAATTCAAGCCAAAACACGCAGCCTTCGTGACAGGTAAATATGGAAAACGGATCTTTGGTTTAGAATTTTGGAAAATCACTCTCTGAGATGGCCGATTCTCAAGCAGGTTTAGGATAAGTAGTTCAAATTTTGAACAGAAGACAACTGAATGTGTGTTTGAGACTGAATTTATTGGACTATTATAAATAGACTGTGTCTGTTGGAAACATACCATGTGATCTAGGCTTTCAAAAAGTGAAAGAGGGGAAATGCCCAGCTCTGTTTCAAAATAAAAGTGGTAAAACTTGAAAGACTTTGAAGTCCCTTTTATTTAGGCAAGCTCAAGTGCATAAGTAGCGTTTTACAAACGAGGAAGCCGATGATTGTCCTTTATATTGTTATACTGGTCTGCACCAGGAAGAGCTGTCCAGTTTAAACCAGTAAGATGGTTGTTCTGACTGTACACTGATTTATTTATTCAAGGTCTGACTCCAACTTATTCTTGGCCATGAAATGTCACCACTGCAATGCTTCCACTGGAAGAGCTATATCACTAATTACTTCAATTGGAGTAAATGTGCAACAGTTTGGTAGTTTAGGCTGAAGGGGGCTGCTTTTTTGCTTGCAACTTTTTGTTGTCCCTGAAGTAAGCTCAGTAGCATTTTCTTAAATGTAAGTTGTTTTGCCTCTCCAATTAAAGGCAGCTCTGCACCTTAATTCATTGGCAGTTAGTTCTCTTTTTACTTCCATCCTAAGCTTGTGATGAGCATGTTGAGTATTAAGGTCTGTATAGGGAAGTTTAAAAGAGAAGTCAGGAAAATATAACAAAGAAGAGATAGAAAAATGATGTTAGAAAATAGTGAGTTACATCTGGTAGCTGAGTAGTAAGTGCCTCCTCCCTTTTTAATTTTGAGGTACTGTGAAAGTGACTATTTCTTGTGTAAGCTCCTAGAAGAACTGAAGAGAAGGCAGTAGCGTGATGAAGTTTAGGAAAGTGCCCTGAATCTGGAAAGCTTGTGAGACAATGTCATATTTCATTCTACTGTCTTCTGCATGAATCTCATTGCACTGGCAACACTGGGCTTCTGTGGCAGTAGTTGAGACCAGAGCATAAATGTTAGATTCGAAGGGGAATTGGATTTTCACATTAGAATGAAGAAAAGGCTTATTTCTGATGTTTGACTGAAATAGCTGTCAGTAGAATTTATAAGCACTGCACAACTGGTAACCCTATACAGTCACAAATGGTGTACCTGTTGAATCCTTCCTTTGCTTCTTCAATTTGCAGTCTGAGGTGTTTTTCTTCCTTTTTCTCTTTTTTTGGGAAAAAAAATGTATGTGTTTTGCAGGTGGAGTGAAGTAACCCGAAAAGTAGAACTCTGGGTTCAGATTCTGGAGTTGAATGAGAATGGGGAATACTGCCCAGTCGAGGTGACTCCTGCCAAGGATGTGTGCACCGGGGGCATCTTCCAGCTCAGGCAGGTAAGGTGGCACCTACAGGGCTTCAGCTGGGAGAAGACATAAAGCAGAACAAAGCGGAGTCCCTCTGTGTTTTGGGAAACTGCCAGCATTTCTGGAAACTGTAAGCTGGGGATGTAAAGATGATCGGGTCTTACCTGGAATCCTGTGTTCCCTTCCCCGTGCCGTGATAGCGCCTGGTAGAAAGGACACCAGTCCAGTCTCAGCTGAACTTAATTATTTTTTTAAAGAGGTCCAGAGTTCCCCTTCAGTTGATCCTCCCAGCCAACGGCTCCTTTGTTCTTCGAATTCTACATGCATTAAATTGTTAATGCTTAACAGAATAGTTAACATTTTTAAGCGATAAGCTATTGCCCAGAGAACACTAGGAATTAGTAATAGTTAGATACAGGCTGCACCTCTGAACTCCCCAACTCCTTTGATTTATTCTTGTTTATTATTATTTACTTATTTTTCCCCTATGGTTTTTACTAAAGAACATTGATAGCATCTGTGGGTAAGAGTTTTCAGGCAAGGAGACCAGAGTCAAGAAAAGTTCACTGAAATTCCAGTAGCTCATCACATTGGACTAGTTTCTTTCTTCTCTTGTAGGTGGGGAGGAGATCCTGTTTTTAACCTTCAGAAGTCTTAAAAATAAAATCTTAGAAGTGTATATTTTGAAAACCCTCCAGAAAAGTAAACCAGGGAGTTGCTGAAGGCTGAACATTTTTTTTCTATAAATACATACATTCTTGCAATAGGAGGAGTATCTCTTGAACAGTGGGTCACTGAGACTGCAGTACTCACCGCTTAGTTCTCCACAAAATAAAAATATAATGTTGCTTGCCAGTGCCTGCCGGTAGAGGTCTCTCTATCACTGACTTTCAGGAATTTATAGTTTGTTTTTTGTTTTTTCCCCCCCAAACATTTCAAATTATTCTTTTGGTCAGGGGCAATCTCGACGAATTCAGGTTGAAGTGCGATCTGTGCAGGAGTCTGGGACCTTGCCACTGATGGAGGAATCAATATTATCTATTGGCATCGGCTGTGTTCAAATAAAACAAGTCAAGTCACAAAAAGGACCTGAAAATTATCAGGTAAGAGTCTGAATATTTCCTTCCATCTATGGCTGCTTCCAAGAGATGTAAAAACATGAAGTGATGTCCTAAGTTTGATGCAGTTGGAGGCAACTCCATTCATTTCAAGTTCTAGTTTGGTTTTGGGGGAATATTTTTGAACCTACTTCTTAAACGTATAAAGTGATGTCAAGAAGAATTGTCAGAATTACTTTAATGGTGGGTTTTAGGGATTATTGAGGATAGCTTAAGTCTAAATCTCTGTCTTTCAGAAAGTGTTGTACAAGGTCTTCCTCTTATTCAAAAATCATTTTCTATGGCAAAAAAAAATATTTCTAAGATTACCTTATGGGTCTCTTCTGGTTTGGGTGGGTTTTTTTGCTAACCTTAAAAGCAACACAGCCTTAGCATGCCATTCGAAGCCAAAAAGAAAATGCCAAAGTTTCTAAAATTCAGTAGGAGTTTGTCCAGTAGATTTTACTTCACATATTTACTTCCCATATTCACATATTAAAATTCAGTCACTCCTCTGAGTTAGCGAGCCAAAACCTGGGGCAGCAGAACAAGCGAGTCTCTCGACTTGCTCCATGAGCTGCCCTGCTTGAGACAAGGCCAACTAAACATCAGGTAGTTTTTGGGACATCTGCCAGTTATCTGTAATGTTTACCCTGCTGACAGAGTATGATTCAATGTGCTTCTGCTCCCCTTTTTTGCTTAATCAGTATTGTTTTTCCCTTTTGGGAGGTCACTTGGGGTTTTTGTTGTCTCCTGACCTCAGCAATCTCTTGCCCCTCCCGTGTCAGGAGCACAGAAAGGGGAATTTTTCCCACCTTTGATGAGATGTCACTTTTCAGCCACGTCCCAGGTGGATTATTGCTTTTATTCCCTGTTATGCTTCTGGTAGTGACTGTGCCTGGGGGCTTTCTAGCAGCCCCCGATAGCTCCATCCTATAGAGCAAGTAAACTCTTGTTTCTCTACCAAATGGAACGAGTTCCTTCAGAGACTCTTCTCTCCTGACACAGAATGATTGAATCTTGCAAATTTTACTTGAAAGCTATTGCACACCCACAACATGTCCCTTTTAGCCTGTTCCATAAGGGGGTGACCAGTTCCAGGTGGGTGTTTGGTTTGTCTCACCCTGTCTCTTCCCCAGGGAATTTCTCATCCATTGACCAGTTTGAACTATATCTGACAACCCCAAAATCCAGTGTTCTGTCAAGGAGAAAGACTTAAGCTCTGCTTGAGAGAGAGAATAGTGAGCTGTGTCTGACACTATTAACCCATGTGGGAAAGGGCTATTGAAAACCATGTTTTATTAGTCCTTACAATAGCCTTCTGGCTTGAACACCTGGATTTTTAGTCCCCCTATTAGCATTTCTCTCTCTCTCAAGTAAATCACTGTCTGTGGAATGTGGACGATTTTCTAAAGACGTTGAACTAAGAAAATGCCTTTTCTATATGGCTTTTTAATTTTAGCTTAGCTAAACTTTTTGCTTTCATTACTAAGGTACGAAAGTAGACTCCAGTGGCTTGTTATTACTTAAATAAATGAGTAATTACTCAGCAAGGGTTGGAACCCTCATTGCTTTTCTGTTCGCTGTGCAGGAGAGGCAGTTCTGCCTAGGCTCATTGCAAGTGGCTCTGCTTGTGATGTGTGTCGAGAGTGAAAGGTGGCATCCCCAATAAGAAAATAATGCCCATGAGCCAGCAATGGGCCCTTGTGGCCAAGAAGGCCAATGGCATCCTGGGGTGATAAGGAGAGCATGGCCAGCAGGGGGAGGGAGGTCATCTGCCCTGGTGAGGCTCCATCTAGAGCACTGGGTCAAGTTCTGGGCTCCCTAGTTCAAGAAGGACAGGGAACTGCTGGAGAGGGTACAACAGAGGGCTACAAAGATGATGAGGGGCCTGGAGCATCTCTCTTAGGAGGAAAGGCTGAGGGACTTGGGTCTTTTTAGTCTGGAGAAGAGAAGGCTGAGGGGGGATCTGATCAACACCTATAAATACTTCAAGGGTGGGTGTCAGGAGGATGGGGCTGGTCTTTTTTCAGTGGTGCCCAGTGACAGGACAAATGATAACAAGCAAAAACTTGAGCATAAGAAATTCCATCTAAACATGAGGAGGAACTTTTTGACTCTGAGGGTGTCAGAGCCCTTGAAGAGGCTGCCCAGAGAGGTGGTGGAGTCTCTGTCATTCAAACCCCACCTGGACACATTCCTGTGGGACCTGCTCTGGGTGGACCTGCTCTGGCAGGGGGCTGGAAGAGATGACCTCCAGAGGTCCCTTCCAACCGCATATCATCCTGTGATTCCGTGATGGGAATCAAATCATCAAAGGTCTGCATTGCGACTCCTGGTGTGGGAGACGGTTACTCCAACTCCCAAACTGGTGGCTTAGGTGTTTACGATTTTTTTCCTCTAAATGCTACAGCAACCTTACCCCAAATCCTTTATGCCAGACTTTGATTTTTTTCAGTGCTTGCGATAACATTCATGCTTAACTCTTACAGGTAAAACAGCACACTGCTCTTTGCTATCCAGGATCAAAAGGTTTCAAGTTGTTTCGCTATAACTCTTACCTCTTTCTTAGAGCAATTTAAGTATTGCTCTTCCTTCCAATGATGAAGACTTCTAATAGCTGTATTTCTGTGAAATTTTTCCATCATAATTGTTGGATCGTTCTAGTTTGTGTCTAGATGAGCTGCGAGCAGCAAATCTTGGGGATGTCAGTGTGTTTTAATTCTATGATGATGCCATTGCTAAGCTCAGAATTTATGTAAGACTCCTAATATGCTTAAAATAGCTACACCTTTTGCATTCAGTGTTCTTCCTGCTATCAAAAAAAAATTAATGATGTGGTTTTGCTTGTTTTGGCCTAGGAAGAAGAGGACGAAATGGACAGTTACCAGGTAAAAAAACTGAATTCTCTCTTTTTACAAGCTCAGACATTTTCAGATTGAAACATATTAGAGGAGGAACAGTTCGTTACCTTCACAGTTCTGGTTGGGTGCATAGAAAGCCTGTCTTCTGAAGAGACTAAAAGCTTAAGAATTGCATAGATTGTTATGGAATACGGTGAATTTGGGAGGTGGAGGGGAAAGAACAAGATGCCTTAATGGCTATTCTCAAAACGAGATCCAATTAGTTTTTTGTCTGTAGTGTTTTGAGGAAAGGAGTCTTCCTTCTTGACCAGCTGTGGCTAGATGCAGATTGTCCTCATGAAGAACAAGAGTAGGCATGGCAGCGTTGAAAATACAGTCAAAATACTAGATGCTGTTCCATCAGAGCTGGAGTACACTGCGTAGTGATCAACCCCTGGGCAAGCAAGGGGGCTTCTGTTCCAGGAGCCCTAAGGCAAAATGTGACAGTGATAAAATCTCTGAAATCAGCACACTATTTTTAGTATGTTTTTTTAGTATGTTTTAGTATGTATTTTTGTATGTAACGTCACAGTAACGTGAGCCTCAAAGGGGAACTGGTGTAGTACAATATCTGTGATATATTTTTTCATCTTCTTCCGAATAACTTTAACAAAAGCACATCATTGTCATTGTAGATCTCAACTTTGTATTAGGGAAACAACCAGAGAGGTAGGTTTAATGCCTTCTGGCAGATTCCGGCACACTTGTTCGGGGTCTGCAGGTCAGCAATGCAACTGTAGTTTATAGTCTTGCACCCACCCATTTTTCTTGACAAAGTATTTGTTATAGTTTTATGTGGAATGAATCTGAAGTGCCCATGCCATAAAAGAGGCTTGCCTGAAGGCATCCCAGAGCTGATAGCTCATCTTTGTGGCACCCAACATGCTGCATGTAGAGTACCATTCGTCATTTCTGAGCATTTCTACACCACAGACAAATGGTGTAGAATGTTCTTAAGGATGCTGAGGTGGTTTTTTTTTGAAGGACATGAGCACATGGGGCAGGGATGTAGAGCAGGGATGGGTTCTTAATAGGAGGCTGCTAAACACTTGAGTGAGTGATGGGTAAGGACTGGGCTTTCCACCTCTGCAACAAGGTAATGGTTAGTGAGATTTAGACTCGTTGGGGGCAAAGAAGATGTATAAAGTGAAGTTTATTCAGCTGGGTGGTACAGAATAACAGCTAGAGAAAGAGATGCCTCAGGCTTGCAAACAAAAATACTTCAAATAAGATGCAAGAAGGTAAGGGATTGGACCTGTGAAGAAAGGCAAAGAGAACTGGGGTTGTTTTGCCTCGAGAAGAAAAGGCTTAGGTGGGATCTTGTCAATGTATGTAAATGGGAAGGGCTAAAGAAGACAGAGCTAGGCTTTTCTCAGCGGTATCCAGTGAACGGACAGGAGTCTCCACATAAGAAATGGTTTTTTGGTTGTGTTTTGTTTTGTTTTTTACACTATGGTGGTGGTCAAACACTGGAACATGTTGCCCAGAGAGGTTATAGATTTTCCATCCTTGGAATCCTTCAAATCCCAACTGGACATAGTCCTGAGAAAGCTATGGTTGACCCCACTTTGGGCACAGAGCAGGATTGGACTAGACAATCTCCAGAGGTCCCTTCCAACCTCAGCTCTTCTGTGTTTCTGTTGAAGTTGTCTTGCACAAAGGAAAATAGAGAAGAGCTAAGTGATTCATTGGAGGTCTCCTCTCTCTGTCTCATCTGCTTCTTGGGTACAGGATGAGTGGAAGGGTTGAGGAAAGCCACAACTAGGAAGCCTTGGCTTTCCTGGATCGATATTTACCGTGACCGCTTTCCTCTTTACAGGACAGGGATTTGGAGAGGCTCCGTCGGAAGTGGCTGTGTGCCTTAACGAAACGTCAGGAGTATCTTGATCAGCAACTGCAAAAACTCGTTGGGAAGCCTGGTAAGCAAAATACTATTAAAGGTAACAATAGCGATAGCTTGAGAGAGCCATGTTTCTTCTTTGCGTGCTGAATTTCTGAGCAGAGTGGGTGTTATTCCATTATGGATGGTATAAGGTGATCGACACGTGATAAAGGCCGTGAGTAAGAAATGCTCCCTGTTGTCTTGACTGCCATCCTGCTTCCCCAGATAAAACAGAAGACGATGCAGATCGGGAGGCTCAGCTTCTAGAGATGAGGCTGACGCTCACCGAAGAAAGGAACGCCGTGATGGTTCCTTCTGCTGGCAGTGGCATCCCTGGAGCTCCAGCCGAGTGGTATGAACATACGTTGCCATACGCAAGAATGAATGTAAAAATGATGCACGGCCCGTTCCTGCCTTGGGTTGTTGCCAATTTTTGCTTTCCTTAATCTGCTCTCTGTACATTCTGTGAGCAAAGTTGTTAAAATTAGGTCTCTTGCTAAAATTATTTTATTAGGCTGTGCATCTGAAATCCAGAAATGCTATTTAGTAAACGATACTGTTATTGATCAGAGTGTAATTATGACCTTCTGAAAAAAACAGAATCAATATTTATTACCACTGCACTTACCATTTAAAAAAATTAGCTAATATGTTAATTACCCAGTTCATTCACTTAAAAGGCTGCTCCGTCATAGTAAAACTGCATCTACAGGAGCATTTTGTTGATCTCCTGTTTTGAGCGCAAAGTCTCTTTAGTCAGCAAATGTTCCGTGTAATTTTCTAAACATTAAAAATATTCTAAACAATAAAAATACACTGAACTGAGACTGCCGTCCTGTAGCAGCTCCAAGGAAGAACTGCAGATAAGGAAGCAAAGTTTGTTTCACCTCAAACCTCTTGTCTTCAGTTGCTTTCAACTTTCTGAATATTTTTTTTTCTGAGCAAACCTCTAACACTATTCATCAATGGAATTGAGCGTGGTGGAGTTTTAAGCTGAAGTTTGTTAAAGCCAGTACTTCTGAAACATAAAAATGGCAAGTGCTTGTTGGAAACTAGTCAACTTTCACGTCAAAGTGTTTGATTAGATGATCTTAAGGGTCCCTTCCAACCTAGGCAATTCCATGACTAGGTTTGAAACCAGTGGAGCTGCAGGAAACAGGAAGAATCTGTTTTGAATACATTTGCACCAAGGAAATGTGTAGTGTGATTCAAGCACCTTATATAGGATATAAGACTCCAGCCTGCTTTTGGTCACCAGGTTCATCAAGTCCAAGTTTGTCGTGAGGTGACCACAGCCCTTTTTTACAGCACCAAGGATCTTGAAGTCTTTTGTGCTTGATGCTGTATCTTTACTACCCTATTAATGTTGTGCAACTTAGAAGTGTTGGGCTGCAGAATAATTCATTTTAAAACCAAGCAAAACACCACCTATGTTACCCCTTCTTCCTTGATATGAAAGATGCCTTCAATGGCAGCTTTGACTCTTAAATATGAGTGTGTTGTAAGAAAGAGTAATAACTTGTGTAGTGTGGCAGCATCAACATTAGTTTAAAAACTTTGACACTGGATTTTCTGATTCTCTCTCTGCTGTCTTCACTGCCATCATTAATGCAGAGGGGTTTGCATTTAATAAATGTGTGTGTCAGAGTAAATAAACTTAATTTTTCTATTAGCATTGTCAAGGGAGAAAACATTTCTGAACGCAGAGGTCAAAGAATATAATAACTTTAAGGGAGCTGGTATGAAAGAAACACTCAATTTAGTTGAGTCTCTCAGAATCTGCAACAGTAAATTAAAATAAAGCTGTTTGCCAAGGTTATCAATGGCCTGGCTTAAAAATTGCAGTTGTACTGAATGTAATGTACCGCGGGCTTGTATGGTAAGGTACGTGTGCTGGGTAAATCTGCCTTAGTTTAAATGCCGCCGTTGTCCCCGTCTTGCATTTTAGGACTCCTGTGCCTGGTATGGAAACGCACATTCCCGTGATTTTCCTTGACTTGAATGGTAAGTGGTTCTTAAAATGACAGAGCACTTGGAACCAAACGCGGTACAACCAATGACATTATGGAATTTAAGCAAGCTAATAAAATGAAGAAATGCCCGCCAACGGCAGGTAGATTAATTTGAGAGTGCGCATTTTTCACCGAAACATATTGTTTAATGTTTCAAAACACACGGCATTATATATGGAAGGAACCGTACGTTTTACTAATCCCATAAATAAATCCCATAAGTAAAATAAGTAAAAATAAAAATAAGTAAAATGGAAGTAGTGAAATGAGTACGCCTAAGGGAGCAAACAGCAAAAGCCAGTATAAAGAAAAAATTACTGTTGGGAATGTTTTTTTTTGGAGGGCTCGCAAGGATACAACACTGATTTATATCCTCTGATTTCTTTACTGATGACTTAGGAGAAAAATGTGAAGTCACTGGTGATAATGTCTTGTCTGAGGGGCCAGCCCAGCCTAAACCGGGACACGTATGCATACCCCAAAAACCTGGCACGATAAGCTGGAGTTAGTTTTACAGAGTGTGACCATACGTGCTTCTTTAAGCAATGCACGTTTCGGTACATCCAACTGCAGGATCCAAATGGAACAATGTATTTGTCAGATACTTCTACCAAAGATGGGAAACTGCAGCCAAGAAAGCAGCAACCCCCAAATAATTGAGGGAGCCGACGGTGCCAATTCAGTTGAACAAATCCTTGTTAAGATGTTTTAAAGAGGGTTAATACTTGAGTTAGAAGCATCAGGCGGGTTGCATTCTGCCTGCTGTGAGGTCTCTGCTGCAGTGCTGTTCACATTTATGGTTTGTTCACCTCAAAAAGTGCATTGATACATCGGATGGCTTCAGAGAGGAGCTAGTTAATGATTCGTTCATGGTGAGGGACTCCAGCCAGACCAGGTCAAGCTTCTTCCCAAAAAACAAATTAAGGATTTGTTTAATCATGATCTAAAAGTACTGTATTTTTACTTGCTCAACCAGCAGCTTATCTTTATTTAAAAAAAAAAAACCAAAAAAAAACAGAACACCCAACTAATGCCAAATGAGCAATGTACTCAGTATGATTGAGCAGCAGAGCTGAAAGTATACCTGTGGGCAAAGAGGGGACATTACAAGTGGGGGAGATGGCCACACAATAGGGACCTTTATAAAGGCGCATTTGAGTCTTTGTTCCCAAATCTTTGTGAGCACTTTCTGTAAAGAGATGGGGTTCTAGAGTGTAAGTAGCCAAGCTGGGAACTTAGTGATAAAAATGTGAATTTGTGACATGCTGGATGTTTTGCTTTGAGTCTCCTCACCTCCTGCATTCCCTTTTGTTTCTAGCTGATGACTTCAGTTCCCAGGATAACCTCGACGACGCAGAAGCGGGTGGATGGGACGCTACTCTGGTGGCAGAAGAGGAGGAGGAATTCTTTGAACTGCAGATTGTGAAGCATCACGATAGTGAGGTAAGCAGAGATGGAGCCCAGTATATTTCATTTAGGAGTCTTTTAATTGTTCTCCTTCTGTAATCAGATGTGAAAATAACGCATCAAAGGCAGCAGACAAAGGATCCGCTTGTTTCTTATATGACTGACTTTGTCTTTTCAAGGAATATTTGCTCGGAGTATAGCCATGATTTGAAAAACAATAAAACTCAAGGATCTTCCTTCACCTAAATCCAGGCGTTACAAAAGCTGGAGATTCTGAGTTCATGTTTAAAAAAAACAAAACAAGACCCCTGAGCAAATTAGAGTGTGGAGGCCCTCAGCTGTAAAACCAAACAATCTGAATTTTTGCTACAGTTAACATATTTATCTCTGCATTGGGACATTCATTATACTCCATTTTGCCACGCAGCTCGTTGTTTTACAACTTGACAATTAATTGTTGGTCGATAATTTTTGCTACTAGGTTGAGAATCTCTGATTTATTTTTTTTTACCTTAAAATTTTGCTCCTTACGCTGAAACATTTCTTTCTATATTTCTAGAGAAGCCTTAATCCGGGTGGTTTTGATAGGTTTTTTTTGTTCCGTTTTGTTTTTAAAGTCTGGAAAGCTGTCTGCCAAACCGTTTTTCTTGTGACCTAAAGAGAAACCATATAAATTTCCAGTAATACTTGCATTTTAACATTCAAGGAGATAAATTCCAGCTTTTTTTTTGCTGTATTGCTAGAAATGTTTCACCAAAGTTATTTCTCAAATACAGATGGGAGAGTTTATGTGGTGTGATGGAAGATTTTCACTGCAATCTCTGTTGCTCTCTGGTTTATCTTAATAAATTAGGCCAAATGGTCCTGTAGTTCTGCATATTTTATAACTTATTTGCAATAATCATGGGTATTCAAAGATCTTTTTTTCAAGAGGGAACCTTCCAGAGTTCGAGCAAGTTGGCATTTTTAATCCCAGCGTCTTCATTTGGCAAACTAATCTTGATTTTTTTAAATGGCCTCTTCTGAAATGCAGGAATTTTTCTTCGTAGGGAGCGAAACGGAGAAGCCGACTCTCAAAATTGATGTATTATGTATTTTTGTTAATTATGCTTAATTAATTACAGTTAATTATACACCTAATTATGCTTATTAGAGGATACATTTTTTTTTTTTTTCCTTTGCAGGTGAAAGCAGAGGCCTCATGGGATTCCACAGTCCACGACTGCATCCAGCTCAGCAAAGGAACCGCCGCGGATGAAAGGGTTTACCTCATCGTGAGGGCCACCGTCCAGCTCAGCCACCCCGCGGAGATGCACTTGGTGCTACGCAAGCGCATCTGTGTCAGCGTGTATGGCAGACAGGTAGGGCTTTCACCCTCCGTCAGGCCTCCGCTCTGCCCCGTCGTCAGCGCCGCTGGGTGAGGGGAAGGCTGGGGTTCGTGCAGTGTGAACTGTAGGGGCTCCTGCTTCCTCGGTTCCTCTCGCCCTGACAAGGCCGAGGGCAAGGTCTTGCACGTGGGTCGGGGCAACCCCAAGCACAAACCCAGGCTGGGTGGAAAACAGATTGTGGAGCAGCCCTGAGGAGAGGGGCTTGGGGATGTTGTTGGTGGGTGAGAAGCTCAACAGGAGGTGGCAACGTGGGCTGGCAGCCCAGCAAGCCCCCCAAAACCCTGGGCTGCATCCCCAGCAGTGTGGGCAGCAGGGCCGGGGGGGGATTCTGCCCCTCTTCTCCGCTCTGGGGAGACACCACCCACCACCCCCCAGTGCTCCTCCAGCTCTGGGGCCTCAGCTCAGGAGAGACATGGAGCTGTTGGAGCTGGGCCAGAGGAGGCCCCAGAGATGCTGGGAGGCCTGGAGCCCCTCTGCTGGGAGGGGGAGCTGAGAGAGTTGGGGGGGTTCAGTCTGGAGAAGAGAAGGCTCCGCAGAGACCTTGGAGCTCCTTCCAGTCCCTAAAGAAGGGGGGCTCCAGGAAAGCTGGGGAGGGACTCTTGATCAGGGAGGGGAGCCACAGGATGAGGGGGAATGGTTGGACACTAAAAGAAGGGAGATGGAGCTGAGATGTGGGGAAGAAGTTCTTTGGTGGGAGGGTGGTGAGAGCCTGGCCCAGGTTGGC
>JAOQGH010000023.1:113330083-113356277 GCA_025769975.1 Gallinago jamesoni
TTCAAGGGCAGGTTGGAGGGGGCTTGGAGCCACCTGGTGTGGTGGGAGGTGTCCCTGCCCAGGGCAGGGGGTTGGGACTAGGTGATCTTTAAGGTCCCTTCCAAACAAATCCATTCTATGATTCTATCAATGGCAAGTGTCAAGACTTTAAGCTGCCAAGTAGTTTTCATAGTATCTTGTATATTGTGGATGATAATACAGGGGTTTTTTTAAAGGTTCAGTGACACCTCTGAGAGATTTACTATTACTATTATGAACTACTATGTGCTTTATCCCCCAGTCACTGGACAAGGTAGAAAGAGTTAATTTCTCATGACCCTGGAGTTCATGTTTTGTAAAAAAATCAGAAGAAACTTGTGTGTCTCCCTGCTCCTTTAGTATGTTCACACATTACTGCTAGCCATTGCTGTTTATGCACCCAGATATTTAGAGATAAATTAGCAATAGTCGGAGCAGAGGTCCCCTTGTTTAATTTGTCAAAGTTAATCACTCTTGGTCTTTTATGTTTTCCAGTTGGTTGTGCTCTTATGGTAGCGTGTAGGGAAGAGCAGGATGCTTGATAAATGGAAAGCAGAAGGTTGTCATTTCATCTGCAGCACCCAGTTCTGAAATATATTTAATTTTTGAGAAAGACGGTGAGGAAGAGTTTGTTCAGCCTTGCCTGAGACTCCAGCTTCCCCTGGCAGTCATAATGACAAAGCAGAAAGCCTGAATTGTTATTCTGTTTGCACATCTGTAGGTAAAATCTGAAGCAGGAGCAGGAGAGGTGTGGTCACACCCTCAAACCCTGTAGGCAACTCTAAACCCTGTTTAGTGCTAGGAACAGAAGAGCTACAGTTCTTGGTGCTTCCATCGGGCAAAAGCTTTTTCTCGGAAAAGAAAAGTGAATTTTTTGTCATATAGAACGGAAGAGTGTGTTCAATAGATAAATTGTGCACGCCAATAATTACAGTCGTGTAAACTCCTCGTCAATTCTGTTTTCTACGCATTTAGTCAATGATGTTTTTTGCTTTTATTCGACACGGAATCTTTGGCTTTCTTGCTAGGCTTCTCAAAATCCTCGTCAATAACCTTTCCCGGGTATTCGTCTCAGCAGCATCTTTGAATGACTCATCTCCGCATTAATTCAACAGTCCGGTTCTTAACCCTGCAAGGCGCCAAGTCAGCATAAACAATGACCGTGCCCCCTTAAATCATTCTTCATAACGATCTCTTTGGTCAAGAATTTAATGCCTGTACTTGTCAATATTCAAGACAAGTCACCTAGGGGGCTCTCTCAAAAAAAAAAAGCACCAACCCATCAACCCCACCTCTAGAACTAGCAAATGCTGTGCGTGCTGGTTAAGCGGTCACCTTGCAGTGAAGTTAATCCCTTCTCTGAATCTAAAATACAAACAAGCAAATGACTTGTCTCCAAATTAAAATCTTTGACTCTTACATATGTATTGCCTAGTCATTTGGCTTTAGACTTCTTTCGCTATAAACTGTATTTACTTCAGTTGAAATGTGTTAAACTGTGCTTTCCTTAAAGCAAGAAATATTTTCCTTTTTTTTTTTTTTTTTTGCCTCCCCACAGGGCTTTGCACAGAGTTTCCTCCGAAGAATGTCTCACCGAAGTTCTATTCCTGGCTGTGGTATCACTTTTGAGATAGTCTCAAATATTCCAGAGGTGAGTAAGCAATCAGAGTATCTCAAATGGGCTAAGAGCCTCTAACTTTCCTGATTTTTCCCTTATTTTGAGATTGCTAGCTCTTGCCCCTGCAAGCATAAACTACGGTTCTTATAAAAGATTAAGCATGTTCCTTTACATGCTGTGACTTCACAGCAACCTGTGTGTGATCAGTGTCACTGTGTATTTTGTTGAGTGAGCATCTATTTGCTCAGGTCCTTAAAGAAACAATTCAAAGAGAGACTAAAAGGGGAGTAAAGATGGGTAGGTGAAGTGCCTCAATATAGGGAGCCTCGGAATATGTAAAAAATAACAAATAGGCATTTTCTGAGTAATGTCTTTATGCTGCTCTTGATTCCTGAGCATGTTCCCAGTTAGATGCTAATCCTTTCCTTCCAAACAGATGCTCTATCAGAGCACTTGTAAAAACATTAACACATGAAGAGCCAAAAGTCTGATTGCTGCCTGACTGTGTGTTTTATGTTCTGCTGTATCTAGCATGCTGCGTTGAAACCTTTCAAGCGATGCTCTGTTTTTTCTTCTTGCAACTCACTTGAAATTTTATTTTCCCCACAGGACAGGTAACGCCCCAAAATGTGTTTGAGCACTTTTTAATTACAAAATACCTGAATGCAGCCCTTTTTGCTAACCCATGGCAATGGCTCACTGTAGACTCTCAAAACCAAAAGATCAATAACCACGTGTAGCTTGAGATGTCTGTGTCGGTGGTAGGAGCACCCATGCAGTTGGCACGGAACAAATTCCTTCAGTGTAACGAGCCTTATATTTAGAGATCTCCAACAAAACATCCGAATCTGCCCCTGAGCTTAAGGGAAAACAATGTTGACTCTTTCCTGCGTGTTTTAAAAATGTGTTCTCTTCAGGGCTGAGCTGGGAGATTTTTCTTTTATTTTTAAAGGATGTCATTTCTTTTCCTCTTCCTAGGATGCTCAAGGAGCTGAAGAGCGGGAGGCGCTGGCCAGAATGGCAGCAAACGTTGAAGATGCAGCTTCAGCAGACTCGGAAGCCTATATTGAGAAGTACTTGCGGAGCGTGCTGGCTGTGGAGAACATTCTCACCTTGGATCGTCTGCGCCAGGTCTGGTGTTAAGGCTGTGGCAGAGAATTTGCTCACTGAGAACAGCGTGTGGCAATGCAAATGTTCTCAGAAGTGTACACATTGGTCAACAGACCAAAACCACCACTTTGGAGCGTACCTCGGCCTTATGAAGTGTGCCTGTGGCAAACATCCAAAGAGGGAAATGTAGCTCCCTTTTCAGAGATGTTCTCACTCACCCATTTGCAATGTGGATGGACGGGACTGGGAGCAGTATTATAGAATTATAGAATTGCCGGAATTATAGAATTGCCTCAGATGGAAGGGACTTTTTAGATCATGGAGTCCAACCATCAACCCACCACCGACAAACTCACCACTGACCCATGTCCCTTAGCACCCCGTCTGCCCGGCTTTTATGTCCCTCCAGGGATGGGGACTCCACCACTGCCCTGGGCAACCTCTTCCAATGCTAAATAACTCTTTCAGTGTAAAAACTTTTCCTGAAAAATGTCCACCCTAAACCTCCTCTGGTGCAACTTGAGGCTGTTTCCTCTTGTCCCAGAGGACAAACATCCCTATTACAGGGTGTTTGGTTAGTTTTGAAGACTGTCCATTGCTAATTATGGTTCAGAACAAGTAGTTGTGTGGCATTAGCTTTGGCTTTAGTAATAGTTTCCAAGATTGCTAGTAGAATTCTTGTCATTTTGCCCATGTTTTACCTTGAAGTAACCAAACCCATCAATAAATAAGGCTTTGATTGGCTTAATCTTAAATGCTGTAACTTGATATGTTTACCCGGAAAAATAAAGGAGAGAAAAAACATTTATTGAAAATTGTTCTTCTGGATATAAATTATGCAAGCACAAAAGAAAGTTATGCAAAACAAGCTAGGGTATGTGCCTGCCCACTATAAATTAATGGTGAAGTGGGATGCACTCTTAAGTATTGAAAGCAAGTTCCCTGTCATGTATAATTAGTTTAAAGGATTAAAATAGGAACTTGGCTAGGAAAGGGAGCCTGAGTCTATGTGTCTGTAACAGTCATCTCCTAGGGTCAGAACTAGTTGTGAAATCCTATCTGTAACAATCAGCAAAATACTAGATGTTGAAATTTAGAGTAGACTTTACAGACAGGAGCCTGTGCAATAAGGCTGTTTAGAAACATTTTTGTTCTATAGACAAACCTATCCTGGGATGATTGGAGCTCAGATTCTTGAAAAACATGCATTTTTTTTCTTTGTTTTGCTTCTCTATGGTTGGCAGGACGTTGCTGTAAAAGAGCAGGTAATGGGAAAAGGAAAACTCTGCCGCAGGAGCCTGAGCTCCCCCAACGTGAACCGGGTGAGTATCCCCCCTGGTATCTGCAGCACGTGGAGGGCAGCAGGTCCTCTCTGGTCCCTGTGATGCCATAGTCATGGAGCATAGCCATAAATTTCCTTCTGTTTGACCCTTCTGTTTGTCTCTGCTATTTGGGAGCATGTAAATCGCAAAGAGGAGACAAAATCTGCACATATTAATGCTTTCATCATAACAGGCTTGAAAGCACCCCCATAAATCCAAGGTGTTTGAAAAAGCAACATAGAAAGAACTTCTGCCTATTTTTTTTCTGAACACTGGACTTTTTTTTCATCTATCTATCAAGTTGAAGACTTTATTTTGCTTTCAGAAGATTTGAAAACAGGTTACTTATGAGTATTTACTGAACTTTAACTTTGTAGCAGTGCCGTGCATAAGAAAAAGATGAGGCTTCTGTTGTCCAAAATTTGGAGAGAAATCCTTTGATAGAACTGGTAATCAAACTTGTCAAATTCTGGCTCTTCCAGGTCAATAGTCAGGATTTCACCTTTCATCTCTTGGATTTCAGAGATGCGTCTTTTCTGTTCTTTTCACCCTTCCTTGTGTTTGTCAAGAGGCATATTTATCAGTTGTTGAAGTTTTTTGTTCAGAAATAATTCTCCTTGTCTTAACTATTTCAGCTTTCTGCAAGCCGCCAAGATTTATCGCTTCCCTATAACCTGAGCAGTAACCGGGTAAGTATCTGAGGGTCTCCTGGGAGATCTTCTGTACAGGAGTGGGAAATATTCCTAAAGGATGAGGCACCCGTGTGCTCCTCGTATCCTTGGGAATGTTCTTAGGACCTCCTGGCTTTGGATGGTGCTGCACTAGACCTCTCTGGGAAAATGCCCAGGCCTTCATCAGTTGTCCAGCTTCAAAGCCCTTCCAAAGCTTTTACCTGGGTGGATGTAAACCTTCTGGGTGAAGGACAAATTTGGGTTCATATGTAAGTTCATATACAAGGTCCACGTCTAGGACAGAATAACAAGCTGTGAAGAGAGTCTCTGACCTTCAGAGGGAAACCAGCAGTTTTAAGCTTGTGGTGGGTGATAATTCAGATAATTCAGCCCATTACACTCCTTAAAAACAACAGTATAGATCAAAAGTATTTCTTTAAAAAGTGAAAGATTAAATTTAAACTTATTTTCCAAATCCTAGATAAACTGAAGGGTCTTCTCCTGATAGATATTCTGCCCAGTGAGCGTGTAGTCATTTTGAAAGGGAGAATCTAGTGGTGACAAGGCATTTTCATGCATAATGCAGTTGCACAGAATAATAGAATTTTGATGTAGTGCCCTAGCATTGGTTGCTAAATCTGCTACATCTGATCCATGCAGAGAATGCTAAAATACGTGCAGGTGATAAAGTGCTTATAGCAACTTCTATTTGGAGAGAACTGGGGGATGTTTCAATGTTGTAGGTTTTTAAAGTGAAAATCGAAGACCAGAGTTCTTAATGATTTCTGTTTTTCTCCTCCCTTGCCCTCGATGATTTCTCTCATTGCATGTTTCAGAGTCCAAAGGTCCCAGCAGAGGTAATGCATTAGGTCCACCTAATGAGTGGGATAATAATTTTATCTCACTATAAAGTTTATTTTGTTCACTTGAACGCTTTTTCTTCCTGCTTTGAAGGTGCTGCTGGTGGTGTCTCATTTGCATAGTGCACAGCAAATGTGTTTTTCCATTGAAAAGCCTGTCATTAATGCAGTGTGAAACTGGTACAAACGAGAGAAGTTTCTCCTTCTTGGGTGCAACTTATGGTTTGTCACAGAGCTATAGCTATTTAGTGCCATTTCTCACAGTTCTTGGGAGAGGGAGAAGTTATTTGTGAAGTTGTTTCAGAAATGGCCCCATCTTAGCTTAAAAGAAAAAAAAAAAACACCAAAAAGATAGACATGAAAGGAAGCAAATATGTGCCAGTCATGTGTACATTAGCCTGCAGATAACACTGAGGATTTCTTCCAAATCTTTCTTAGTCTTTATGGCTTCTGATAGTCCAGTGTTAACAATCCTTGATTTCTCTGAAGGAATGATTTTAAATTAATTCTTGGGCCAATGGAAAACATGTTTATCCTTAGTGTCATACTAACACCCTTGGAGGAATGACCTGTTTGTCCCCTTAGTTGTACCAAGCTTTGGTGAACTGGAGTTAACTGGTAGTGGTTTGCATGGGGTTTTGTAGCTCTTGCCCGTGGTTGATGGAGCCACCGATGACCATTTACCGTTGTGACATGGAGCTGAGATTGCGTCGCTTCCCTCCTCGCTTCCAGCCTGCTTCATTTCAAGGCACTTGTTCCTCAGGACATGGTGGGGTGCAAACTCCCCTCTTAGAATTTTCTGATTTTTAAATGGATCTCTGGTTCAATGGAGATGAACGAAATGTTAAACAAATTCTTAAATGTTCCCATAGCACGCAGACATCATAAAGCACACTGTTGATACTGGCCCTGTTTCAGCATCAAGGTCTGAGAATGGCTTGATACATGGAGTTTCAGTGAAGTTAGATGGCTTTTTCACTAAATTTCTCTGCAAGCGACAAAGAAGTCTTCTCCAGCAGTCATAAATCTGGATTGGTTTTGTTTACGAGTGACTATAATAAGAAAAAAAAAAAGTTTGTTATATCATAAGAAACATGGGTCACAGGATGGTGAAGGCTTCCTGAACTGGGTGGAGAACTGCTCTGCCAAGCCTGCGTACTTTAATATCAACACATTTCAGAATATTCCTCTCTTTTTATTCCATGACTTCATTTTTCTCTCTGATTTTAACATTATTATTCCCTGCATTCCTGCTGTCTTTACCATGGAAGGGCTTTTGAGTCTCACCCCTCTATGTAAAGCTCCGGTAAAACCAGGAATGTGGACTCTGCTTCATCCTTCAGGACTGTGAACAGCCAGGACTCATCCCCCTGTAAACAAGAAAATTAAACAACTTAGAAGAAGAAGTAAAGTTGGTGTTGGTGCAACTAAAACAGGCAGATCAGAAGTTTCCAGAATTAGGATCTGGGTTCATCTTGCAGCCATAGTTGAATCTTTGTTACTACAAACACAGATGGGTGGTCACACCCCCATGAAGAGCTCTTTTCCAGGACCAGAGGTGTGAGTTTGGCACATTTTTGAAAAAAACATTAAAGAATATCTCTGTAGTGACACCCCAGAGAGCTTCCAAAGAGCATGATGACTCTCACACTGAGATATGTGTTCATGTGAAATATTTAAGTCTCCATTGGGATTTTTTTTTAAGAATAGCTCATAAGATTAAGCTACCTAAGTGGCTGAGAAGGCAAGGAGATGCCTTCTAAATTTACTTCAGAAGACAGTCTTATGGATGTTTCGTATTAGGTTAAGAAGAATGCATTTCCTCTCACCTCTAAGTTATATATGCTTGGTTAAATGAGAAAAAGCCAATTTTTACTCCTACTATCACTACAGATATGTTTATGGGAGAGTGAGATGAATTTTATTCCACCTTGCACATCGGCACGTGTCAGGGGATGCAGGAGTGGAGTCTGTGGTGACACAAGACATGGAGCTGGATTTTTACATTCCAGGGTGCTTGCATTGGAAGTTGAAAAATTCAGTTGACTTAAACTGGGTTAATCAGATGCACAAAAGATGGGAGGCCCCTCTGACTTGTTTTACACATGGTCTTCAGCTGATAATCATATACTGATGAAAAATGTCATGAGTTGCTCTTAAAATACTTTGGCAGAATAGCCGTTCTGACTTTGATAGTCATCCTTCCTTTCCCAAAGGTCCAGTAGTTTGTAGGTCAAAAACCTTGTATCCAAAAGCCAAGAAAGACAAGATTGTGCCACTTAACTTTCAGGTTTTACTGGAAACCAGAGTTTTTTCACCAAATTGGTACCAAGTAGATCAATTTAAATAATGTCGCTGTTCATGAGAACAAGTGCCTTTTGTCCCAGCTGTATGCTTATATTTAAGTGCTACATGGTCACCTTTTCCTAAGTCTTTTCTGAACTGCTAAAATAACAAAACACAAGAACTGTTCATTTCTCTTACCCAGTGGCAGCATTTTAATGGTCTGTCAACCTCAAGAAAAGAATTGTTGTCAGGTAAAGCCTACAGATGACTTAGGTAGCGATCACCCATATTTGCTCTAAAGATTTTGTGTATGTTGGTGCTGACCTGGAATAAATTCCCTGGTGTTTTTCGTGGAGGATGTCTGAAAGAAGGGAAGGCAGAGGAGAAGGTATTATAGAAATAAAAGACTTTATAAGCAGCTCTGTATCAAAATACATCAAGGGAGATGCATTCGTCCAGTGGCTCCTTTTGATTTGTTAAATTAAGTCACTTGACCTCTGTTTGATCACTTGGCAGAGACCAAATATATTCATGAAATGATGGCTTCTCTGGGCAAATGATTTACAAGCTTCCTTCCTTTCTCTCACCACCCTTCTTGATAGAGGAAGGATTCACAGCATTTAAATAGTACCAGTTGCTTAGACTTAAAGTTTAAATGTTTCAGTTAGTGAATGCACAGAACAATCGTGTGAGAGTGCTTTAGAACATGCGTATGTGAAACTTGGGAACTTCATCAAGTTAATATAGTTAATAATTCTTATTTATTTTTTTTATCTTTGTGAGATTGAGATGGGTTATCTTTAAATCCAGTTTAATAATATCAATCATTCATGAACTAACTTTTGCCTCTGCAGATTCTTCACACCAGTGTTGACCTTTTTAGGTGCCTTCAGTATTTTCTTTTGCAAATGTTTCTCCACTTCTTGCCTTGTTTTACCTACTTTTTAATGGTTTGCCATCATCTCGGAATTAAGGCTCACAGTACCCCTAACAAATGTGAGGTTCAGTCTAAGATGATGATCTTCCCACTCCCTCCAAAGCAAGTGTTATTTAAAAACCCAACAGGCTTTAAGTATATGGCCCTACAAATCCTCTTCTCAAGTTCCCAAAATTCCTGTTTTCAGGACCCTCATTTTATTTAACCAAGCACAATGTAGAACTTTAAGTTAAAATTATGTAGAAAATCTACTCATCTGTAATATTAAGGCTGAAGCAAAATTTACTAAAGATCCTAAGAAAAATGTTTTTCCTAAGGAAAAAGTCACTGAATCTTGCCATTCTGCCTGTACAAAAGGAATAGTCTGAAAGTGTTTTGCTCTGTTTTTTACCTACTCTGATTTTTTTAGTCATTCTCTGGACAGATCTAGAAAGCAAGATACTAGCCTGACATTGTTTTTGTTGGGACATTCAACGCAGGGCACTTCTGACTCAACAAATCGTGATTCAGAAAATGATTCAGTTGCTCCTTACCTGCCTTGAGTCAGTGTTCTAGTAAGCTGCAAAACTTTCCTGTAATAGTCTTTCTGTTTCTTATGCCTCTGTGGTCTCCAGAAGCACTTAGACATGGCCTATAGATAGAAAATTACTAAGACGTCACCTTTGTCCATTTGTCTTTAGTAAGTGGGTCATTATCCGAAGATCCGAAAGCAACACTAATCAAGTTTTGTTACATCCTCCAAAAAAAGAAGCCTTCAGGTGCTTTGCTCTCTTTTGTAATTCTTTTTCCTTAACCTAATGCCAACATCTACCGGGCTGATTGCAGACCAGACCAGAAGGCAACAAAACCAAACAGTATTTCAAGATTCTTTGAGTCTTGTGACAACTTCCCACCAAATGGTCTTCTATTTATTTATTTTTTTAAACTCCTTCGGCGCCGCTGAGCTGGTGCATCCCAAAAATACTGAATTGCACTGCAGTATTTTCGCCATCAGGAGACATTATAAACTGTTTTCTCATGTTTTGACTCTTCTCCTCCAAACTGAAGTGTCCGAAGCAGTATTTTGAATGGATATAAGGGGGTAAGGCCACCTGAACGAAACCTGTGCTAACAGAAACTCAAGACAGCAAAAGCCTGAATAAGAGTTTCTGAGGAGTGGAATGGGGAAAGACCGTTACATAGAAGCTTTTTGTGGAAAGAATTTTCCAGACGTAGGCATGACTTTTTGATGTAAGACATAAATGAGTCGCAGGTCAAAGATAATACTTAAGTTGGGGGCTTAAGGTATGGGTAGAGCAGCTCTGCTGATAGAGCAGGAAGCTTTCAAGAAGGGCTTAAACACCAAAGTCCTCAAAACTACAAGACTAAACAAACCCCTGGTATTACTGCTTGGTCTCAGCCTGGGTTGTATCAGTTTTGACATGCAGGATGGCTGTCTCTGGTCAACTCAGACGTCCATTAGTCTTTAAGTATCCCGAATGGTACTTCACAGGAACAGCCCTTGTTGTCTCTGCATCTAGTAATGTGGATTTTAGCTAGTAGAGGTCTGAAGGCGGGCACTGCTCTACAAAAATGCAAGTTACTTGCTATTCAAAGCAGGAGAGCTACTGTGGGACTAACTTATAGATCCAAAAGGAAACGATTTTTGCTCTGGGCTGCTCAGTATGACCTTCAACCCGTTGGAGAAATCTATTCCTCCTATCCTGACTTATTTATTATTTGTGAAACATTCATGACTTCAAGTTACAGTTAAGATTAGTTTAGCTGCCTGTCATTTTTCAGTTCAAGGTCGGATTATTTCCTTGCATCCATCAGCGTGAAGCTTCTTGAAAAGGTGCATTTCCCCTTCTTCCTCCAGGAAAAAATATAGAAAACTTGTGGTCTGGGATGTAGCAGACATCCCTTGGGACTCCTTTCTAGCATGTTTGTTGTATAATTTTTTTGTGAAAGACCCCCTGGCCGGTCACTCACTGTAATCATTGCAGGGAAATCTGTAAAAGATTTTACATATCAAGATGATGGAGTTAGGAAAAAAAAACCCAACAATTTGGCCATGTGGATTCTTGACAGTCTTGACACTGTGGGAAATACAAGCTTGGAGGTTCTCTCCATTAGCCAAGGGACTTTGCCATCGAGCCAGTTTCTGGCTTTTCAGTTGAGATGAAAGTTGGAAAACCACAGTGGGCCTTTATAAAAGCAACAGAAATCACACTCCACGTGCCGAATGTTGTGTATCTCCCTTGGGATCCATGTGAAAACCCATCTGCAGAATCTGGGGGCCTTGGGAAGGCAGATGGCCTACGACCTTCTTGGTTGCTGTTTCTTCCTACCTCATCTACACTACACAGACTCTTGCAGGTCTGAAAATCGTCACGTTTCATCTTCAGTAACCATGCCAAAACTCTAACCTCTCTTTACTTAATCTTTTTCTTGGCTCCTAATCTTGTCGTGTATTCCATCTCTCTCTTTTCCGGTGCTACAGTTGCTTCCTCTTGACCTGATCAGCTCATCCATTCTCTGACCCCAGGCACTAACGTCCATCCTTGAGGTCCAAGATCCTATCCTCACCTCTTCTCTGACACTCTATCCAGATTTGTCACTGAATTACCTTAAGATCTCTATCATTGTGATCACTCTATCACTCCTAAGATCACTTGTGACCGCTTCCTGAGCAGATATGTGGAATATTTAGGAATTTTGGGCAGACAGTACTATTTTATTTTCACCTCACTGTAACTTTTCACCTGGTTGTGTCTTCCAAAACCACAGCTGCAGAATTGAGTGAAATACTCTAGCTTTAAGGTCTAAACGTAGACTTTTTACGTGCCTTGATGCTGATGGGAGCTGAGGGTGCTTATCTTTGCAGGACTGGGTGTCTCAACTGAAAGTGCTTCTGGGGAAGGGTCTTTCCTCAGCTCTGTGCATTCTGAACTTTGCAAAGGGGCTGAGTGGGCTGGCGTGGTGTGTAAGGTTTGCTCTACTCTTCCTGGTGGGGCTAACTTTGAAAAATACAACTTTTTTTTATTTCCCTAGGGCCGATGGGAGAGTCAGCAAGATGTATCCCAAGGTGTCACAAATTCCAGTAGAGGCATCAGTCCATCTCGTACCTCTCTGCCGGGCTCTGGGCAGCAAAACCACTCTCCTGAAACAGGTAAGGGCTTTCCTAAAGCTAAGACAAGTTAAATAAGATAAAACAGCAGTATGAGTAGGGAGAGTTGAATGCCCCAACTTTCTTCTTTTTCATAACTTGTGTCTTTTCATCTTCTGTTTTTGGGGAGTTTTGTAAATGTTGTTAAAATTGTGAGCTGTATGGACATCCTTTTTCAATTTTGCTTCTTGGGTTGGTTTTTTTCTTTAGTTCTGCAAGTTATAAAGCATTTTTTTTTTGTTTCCAACTGCAAACAACCTTTTTCATACCATGTGATGAAAAAAAATTTTTGTATACTGGGGCCAGAGATTAAGACCTAGCTAAATTCCCACGTCCCTTTCAAAGGAGGAACAAGCACTCAGTACTTCCCTTGGATAATGCTTTGGCCACTGGAAGATGTCATCTTAGATGAAAATTATAACAATGTTGTAATTTTTTTTAGGGGGCTTGGAGGTTGGTTTGGGTTTTTTTTTTCCTTTTCCTTTCCCCAAAGCATAACTGATTTGATTTTTTTGTCTTTCCACCAGGCATTGGTAGCCTTGCTGCTTCCTACCTGAACCCTGTAAAGTCCTTTGTGCCTCAGATGCCAAAGCTGCTGAAGTCTCTCTTTCCTGTCAGAGATGAGAAGAAGGGCAGGCAGACCTCTCCTCTTGCGCAGCAGGTAAAAAATGAAATCAGATGGGCTATGCAGTAATATGGGTGAGTGCTGTTAGCCTTGCTGGCAAAGTGCTATTTTGTATGTTGTTGCAGTGCAAACTAAGCTTTTAGTCATAGTAAAGCCTGGTGATGCATTTCCCCTCCGTTCTGTCCAGAGATAGCGGAGCTGTTTAAACTTATTGATACACTCAGCCCACTCGGCTTCTTAAAAGTGCCAAGCGCGCTACCAGCGTGATTTATGGTAGTACCACTTGCAGCAACAATAGTAAAATTTATGAAGTGCACTTAGTGTTGTTTGTGTGTTGCCAAGAGGAAAATGTAATTCTATTTTTAATTTGTTAGTTCACAGATCGTTCCCTCCCACCCCTCGCCCCAGCTCGTGTCACCTTTTACCATCTCCTGCTCTGTACGGTGGACAGTTGCTTTTGTTCATTCTCTTCTCTATTCCACGTGTCAGAGAAGCATTTGATTTTCCTTTCTGGGTTTTTTTGATGCTGTGCTGCAAAACTCCACCAGCTCCAGAGGTGGTGAGCAGCAGCCGATGCATGGTCAAGCTGCCTAGAAAAAGCTACTTTCTTTTAGAGAAAATAGATGAAATAGAGAATCCCATTATAAATAATATGATCTCCTTTATTTGAGAAGCTGTAGTCTATTTATAAAGGAATAGGGCTCTATAGTGTAAGTCTGGAGGAATCAGCAAACTGTTATAAAGATAGATCTGGACCCAGATCTCACTCGTTGAAGTTTGTGGAAGAAAGTTCTGTTGGTGCTTTGTCCAATCAACTCTGCGGTCATCTCATTCACTCATCTGGGGTTCTGGAAGCACATGACCTATTAACTTAGACCTTTCCTCACCTCTTGACATGCAGACAAATGTTCTAAAGGATATTTTTCTCAAAACAAACCCTAAAATGCTTAAGCAACTGGTTTTTGTGATTGGATCCAGACGTTCTGTTCTGTTTTTTGGTCCAACGAAACTTCCTGTTACAAGAATGTCCCAGGACTACAGGAAGTTCTTTTGTCATTGTAGAAGTACAGCAAAATAGTAAATAAATAAACAGAGCAAAAATAAATACTTTAACACTTAAATATTTTTAGAAGTAACTTATCACAGACATAGCACATATAAAAATAAGGTGGATTTAAAAATATTTTTAGTTTGACTGTGGTTGTATTCTCAACAAAGTAATGAAAAGAGCAAATTTTACTCCCATATTTTATCTAATTTAATGCTTATACATTATCATGTGGCCTTTTACTTGCAGCAACCTCAGTGTTGAGACGGACTCATGTAAACTTACTCCTCTATGAGATTTAGACAATTAAAATTAAGGCAGTGACTTTCTTTAAAGGTATTTGGGTATCGAGAGATGCAAATAGGTGCTCTTTACAATTGCAGTGAGAGCCTTTGACGACTTCTTGAATCCTTAGTGAGTCGATGAGAGCTGAGATTAGGAGCGGGGCCTAATTTCCTGCCTCTAGTCTAACCACCTGTTCCCACTCCTTCCCACTGTTCAAGATCATCCTTGCATTCTTTGTCTTTAAACTACAAAGACATCTATTTAAAGAGATCTTAATTTATATTGTGGATTACGGTGGGAACTCAAGTAGTCATGATCGCAGCAGTTTTTAATAGGAGGAAAAATTCTATTTCTCCTTTATGTATAAACTAATATATAAATATAATATAAAATAATACATAAAAATCCTATAATATAGCTAATATTTAATAGTATATGTAGTACATAAACTATAAATAGTACATATCTAGTACATAAACAGGAGTGTGTGACGTTTCAATGCTTGGAGAGCAACTTCCATTTTTCCATGACCGCTGGATCTGTATTATAAAATGAAATCTTAAAATTATTCACTTTAGTTTTGTGATAGAACAAGTCAGTTGTATTAAAAATACACCTCACTGGTCTGAGGGGTTTATAGATACTCTTCACAGCTCCATCAGTAAGGAAACAGAGCTTCTTCCCTCCTGCATCACAGTGTGTAGAAGAGAGAGCAAAAATTGAAGGAACTGGGGCAGAATTAGCTACAGCTTCTTCTGTGCAGCACAAAAAATAAATACCTGTGGGTTTAGCAAGACTGGCTTGAACATCATAAATATCACGTCTCATAATCTTTCTTCCTTTTTCTTTCTAACGATGCAAATGCGGGCAGAGGAGTTTAAATGGTGGCGGTGATGAATGGGTATCGTACTGGGAGGATGATGGGGGTCAGGCTTTAACACCTTATCACCACCCTGCCAGAGCGGGACAGCAAACTGGTAATTCCTGCATAACTGCAGTAAACTGGGCAACGGGGAGGACACAAAAAAGGATATTTCTGAGTCGCGGATAATACACGACAAATGCATCTTAGCTCTGTGGAAGAATAAAACTTGGCTGCGCAGCGGCAGGGGACGTAAATGAATGTGCAAGGTGAGAGTAGGTGGCACACTGCGAGCGGAAGGTGAAGCCAAAAGGATTTTCTGGCTGTAATTGCAAAGGGATCTGACCCCTAACCAGGAACTGATGGACTTCTGTTGCTGTGAACAACAAACTGGGAGGGCAGGATTCGGGAATAGAAATGACAAAGCAAATGGAAAAATGTAAATCATCCTTTCCTGGCTAAAAGCAAAGGAGCAGGTATTTCATCCCAGCTTTTTGATACAAAACAAAGTGGATCAGTTTATTAATTTCTCCTGGTTCATCAAAGCACTACAGTGAAAGAGAATTTCCAAAGTTCTTGTCAAGCTCCCTTTTCAGTGCATGTCTGTTAGATTATTTGAGAGTACTTAATTATCTAATGTCATTAAAACCCGTTCTGGAAAAATGCTGGTGAACCATCTTGAAGTAGATGGCTGGCCCAGCTGCTGCATTAAATCTCCAATATGTTAGAGTTCAATTATCAGGGATAGATGGCTGTAAATCTCTGCCGAAAGCATGAGATTTGTTTTGTTGCGCCTCGTAAGCAGGGACTTCTGGCTTAAGTTGATTTTAGTGCTTTTGAGCATCGTTTCCACGAGGGCAGTACATAACCTTTTCCCAGGTTTATACCTGGAGTTGAGTTCCATCATGACCAAGCAGCTCCCCGAGTGGATGCGTTACCGCATCTCTGATTCTGTGCCAGCAAACAGGAGATGGAGTTCTCATCACTCGTACTGAAAATAACCTTTTTTTAAAATTTTTTTTTTTTTACTTTAGCAGCTCGTTATTTCAGTCACACGCCATTCCTTAGGCTGGCATCGACCTTAAAGTAAAGGAGCAGATACAAAAGTTACCTGAACAAAATGCTGGGTTTGGTTTGTAGCCAGTGGTTGCCCGAGTTCCAAAAATGCAGAGACATTCCAGTCAAGGTGGCAGCTAACAAAATTGCTGTCTTTGACCTTCTGAGGCAAGTTTAGTAACTAATCTGGAGAATAATGAACCGCAATTAATGAAATCTGCTCTCGTATTCAAGTGTGTTTCTCAGACAGCACATAAAATAATTGAAAGAACTTCCTGCTCTCTAATTAGTTAGATTGAATTAATTTGGCATAATAGGATTCTTTATGTAACTAGCAGAACGGCTTCCGATGAAGCTGTTTATGTACCTAAAAGATTGGTTTCTGATGATGCTGTTTATATACTTTTAAGTTAGAAAATGCCTGTTTTCTCCATTATCTGTTGCCTTTACATTAATTGCTAGTAGTCTGTAAATAAAAAAAACCCAACAATTTGAACATTTTTGGACTGCTGGAATTGCTCTTTTATTCTCCCAGTCTATTCTTTAAAAAGCTTACCGTCGCAGTGTGCAAGATTTAAAGCCTCACCAAACCTTCTTGCTGATGGGGAAAAGTTTAAAATACTTGCGTGAAATACGCAGGTGGAAGGAGAATCAGAGTTTCATCTCCCTGCGCTTAATTATATTATGTACGTGCTCTTGAAGCTTGTCTCTTTTTTTTTTTTTTTATTGAGATGCTGGGGCTTTCACAGTGTGCACCAAGCAGAATTCCTGCTCTTTACCTTATGACCCTGGTGATCTCCAGGAACCACCCGTGAATAATTACATTTGGGGGCATCGTTGGGTGCTGCCATTCAAAATGTACATATTAAATTTCAGTTTCTGGGGTTTGACATCATTGCTGTGGCAGCAACACATCCCTCTGACCAGTGTGCATTCATTGAGTGCATTTTGGTCACCTTCATACTCGAGAACCTCATTGGATGCTCAGGTGATTTTTTTGTTCGCGCTGGGCTTAAATGAGAGATAGGAGTTTAAAAAAATGATAAACTCTTGGAGTCATTATTTTTTTGGTTTGTGGTATAGAAATGCAGAGATGTGACACATGGAGAGGGCAGCTCAATATTTTTTTTCTTTCACCTTCTGATGCAGACATGGTAATTAATCCTAAAAACTAATGAAATGCAGTTAATGAAAAGCTATCTAAGTAGACAAAAGCCTTTTTACTGGCAGTGCATTGAAAAATAACAGTTTCATGGATGTGCGTGGTGCATAGTGTAATTGCTAGAGCTGACATTCTTTAATCAAATGTAAATAATGTGGCCTCGGAGAACCTTCTTTAAAAATCTCAAAAGCTTTTTTTCAGAGTTTCAAATCAAGAATCATTTGGGTGCTATAATCAGCGTAGCTCAACAGATCCTCTGCGGCCAGCTGAGCTCATGTGTGTCCAGCTCCTGGGATGGAGTTGTTAGTGTTTTGATTCCTTTCTGAGTTCGTTTTTTTGCTATCATCCTCATACAAATAGTTTTTAATGAGTATGGAAAACTGGCTTTTCAAGTTCTTAGAAAAAACCACTGAAACTCCTTTATGAATTAACTTGAAAATGGTTATGAATTACCCTCTTAATCTGCCCAGACCTAGGAATGAAGTAATTGAACTGCATAGAAAACGGTATGGTTAATTTTGCATAAAGTGTATTAAAAAAGTGGAATTAAAAAGTATTATTACAGGCTGAAATGTTCCACATATGGAAGGTGAAATAAGAGGCATTTGTTTGTGTTAATATTTGAATGCACGGTGTTTTTAGAGAAGAAAACAAACACACACCAAGAAAATACAACAAACAAACTTGTACTGGGTTTCAGATCTCCTTTTGGAATGCAGGAGATTTTTTTATTTGAATGATTAATGACTTTTAAATGATTTTAGAATTGAGGGCAGAGAGGAACGTTGTTGGGGGGACCTTCTTAAAATAAATTCAACTTTTGGGGTTGTGTACAGGAGGCTCAGAATTTTATCCCGAGTGGTCAAAACTGATGATTTAAATATACATTTAATGAAGCAACTGCTATGCCCTGCTGCAGAAGTTGCCAATAGCTGCTTTTAAGTGGTGATGTGAAGATAACAGTGTCGGTGTGAGAGTCCTTGGGCTCTGTCGCTCCTGTCTGGATGGTTAACGCACAGCCAAGAGCGGTGGAAGTTTTCTGATAATGCCCTTTTAGGATTGGAACCAGCAATGACCTTGGCTGGACCGTTTCTGGAGCTTGGAGGTTGGTTCTTGTATGTGCTGGCCCCGTCTGGTCTGTTAAATGCTGCCCAAGTTCTGCATCTCGGGTGTTAATGTTGAAGGCTTTTCATCCAGTGACCTGAAATCCAAAAGCTTCGCGCTGAAGTCATCAATTGCCACGTTCAGAGGCATTTCACAAAATGTTTAATGACATAGAAATAGCAAATGTGTTTTTCTGAGCTCATTGAAGAGCTTGTCATTCTAGATACATAAAACATGGTATGGAAAAAGAGCTCGTTTAGGATTTTGTTGCCTCTGTAAAGGGGGTGAGATACCCATTTGCTTTTCCTGTTCAAGCTCAGGTTGGTCTCCAGATTACTCTAATCACCCGTAACTATGTGGCTTTGGGTCACCTCCAAGTGTGCGTAAAAATGACCTCTCGTCTGACAAGAAAATACTCTCGCTTAGAAATCCTTATAAACTCACTGCTCAGAGCAGCAGCTCTTCGGAAAAAGACAATTTTTGTTCTACAAAGATTCAAAGATGCTTTAAAGGGAATCGCTTTCATGTTCTCTCTTAACTCCGTATTTTGTCAGCTTGCTTGAAGAAATTGTGCCAAAAATTATCACTGTAAAAGGGTCATGTTTTGCCATTGGGTAAATATATATGTGTAGTTTAGCAGCCGCTATCTACAAATGCTTAATGACAGAATTTGGCTCTCGATTCAGAAATATTTCTCATCCAGTAAATGTCTTCCCAGATAGTCAAACACATTGTTTTCAGTATTCTCTTCCCCCCACCAAGTAACTTGACTGCATTTCATAACAGAGCTTTGTTTTAGTACCCTTGCTGCCCCAGCGAGGGTGTTTCTGCCCATCTGTTTCTTGTCAACACCAAAGTTGGGCAAGTGCCACTTCTCATAATTGCTTTTTTTTTTTCCTCCTCCATGTTTTTCTAAACACTGCTTGGCAAAGTTACTGTGGTTTTGAGATTCGTCATCCTTTCAGGAGAAGGACTTGATGAGGAATGATTAAAGTGTAACCGTTCTCTTTCTTTTGCTATGTGATATCAACTGGATTTTTAGATTTCATGGATTTACGGGCTGCAAGACTGAAGGGTTTTGAGAGATAAAAAACCCAAACGCTTTCCTCTGTTTATTTGTTTTAAAGGGAGAAAAGGGGATCAAAGCGACTGAGAAATATCTTTAAATACTTTTTCTTATTCCAGTTCTGAATGCTTATCTGTGGATAACGATGCTAGAACCTCAGAGCGCTTCCCGGAGATGGCACATAGACTGGGAAGAAATGGGGCAAAAAACCCATCAAATTGTGTTACGGTGCCGGTGTGAGAGCCTGGAGCCAGCTTTAGCTGCTATATCAGATCACAAACAGTAGTGTGGAAGCAACATGGACAGTGCTTTTCCTTTGCACAACCTTTCTGAGATGCCAAAAGACAGTGCTTTGGACCATGGAGATATTTAACCGGGATAATTTGAATTCAAGAGCCTTGGCTTCTCACTGAGGTTCAGCTGCACCTCTGTGGAAGGTTTAAAGCTCTATGTAAGTGCCTGCCTAGGGATTAGCCCAAATGCCTTGTGACCACAGATATTTTCTTCGTTAAAAGGTGATATTTAATAGCTTGGCTTTGCACTCCCAAGATGGACCAACCCATGGTTCAGAGGTGGTTGAAGAGGAGAGAATAAGCCTTCTGCCAAACACTCTGCTCCCTGTAACACCGTGATAAGCTTCCGTTAAACCTAAAATCTGCAGGGTTTTCTCGTAAGAAAGTGAATCCCTTTCCTCTCTAGTCTTTGTTGAAGGGAAACGCTTGGCTGTTGTGACAATCAAGTTGTCCTTGCCCATCTGAGTTAATACTTAGGATGAGTCAGAGTATTCGGGCACCTCATTGCTCTGAGCTATCTCTGGACTCAGTCATGAGTCAGTACCACAGTTGTTTTCAGGTTAATACTTTTGTCTTAGAAGTCTGCCACTTTATTCCAAAGGGAACTGTGGTCCTGGAGTACAAGGTGTCTGAAAACCACTGGATCATGAACCCTAAAGCTGTGTTTATTTTTAGACTCCATTGATTTGTTCTGCTTCGGGTCACCATCTGCCTCCTGGAGCCCCAGAGCATGTCTCAGTAAGGATCTCAAAATGCTCATAACTTGTGCACCCAAAATAGAGCCAGTTTGCTCTGAACCCCACTTCAGTAGTGTATTTTCAATTAGCAGGTTTAATGGCAAACAAAACCCCTCAAATTTTGTTGAAATGAAGCTTCAGTGTCTTATAAGACATTATTTTGATCCACTGGGAACCTGTTGGAATTTTTGTCCATCTTTTGTCTTTCTATATTTTACCTCGAACAACTGTGTTTTTATTCAGTGCCTGGCAATCTCTGTGTAAATAGCTGCTGTTTTCTCCCGTGTTTGTTTCTTTTGGGGACAGAATTAGTCGTGTTCCTGCTTTCCTGTAGGTAGAGGGGGTGCAAGAGGAGAGTACCTTACTCTGCAGCTGGGAAGTTTCAGTTCTTTAAACAGATGGTCGAATTCTGGCAATGTCTGTCTCGGAGATGAGCACTGCCTGCACAGAAGGAGGGGAAAAAAAGGAAAAAAGCAGGCTTCTCCCAAATTGTATAATATGTATATTGTGTAATATAACCTTTCAAGAGCTCTTTCCCTGAAAGTATGAAGCTGCACTTGCAGTATGGTATTTAACAGTGCTAAAGAGAGACGTTTCTGCCTTTTTCTGCTCTCTCCTTTTCTTCCTTCTTCCCTTTCCCAAGGTTCTGCGTTGAGATGGTAGTCCCTTCCTGTCCTTTGTCAACAGTGTGTGACAGCCCAAGTTGACAGCTTATATAGTCAAGTGTCACAATATGCTAGGTCCAGTCTTAGGAGAGTGATTATTTCAAATCTTTAACATAAAAACCTGAATACAGAGCAAGTGAGGGACTTTCATTGTCCATGCCTTCATATCAAGCCCCATCTTCAAGAGAAGATGCTGTTGAAACACAGAAGTGGTTCTTCTGGCCCAGGACCAGTCTGCTGTGATTAGCAAATAGCCCATGTAGTCCTCACTCTACCGGGCAGTGGGGATGCCCTCTGCAAAAAGAGGATGCAGAGATCTTGTTTCTCGCTTCCTTTTTGAGTTAAAGCACACAACGCTTAAATCTAAACCGAATTAAGGTACTGGAGGTGGAGAAAGAGTTTTGGAGATGGACTGAAGCTGATTTCATTAGCCAACCACAGATCTTTGCTATCTGGTTGCCTGGTGGACTTTGACCAACCTTTGATTATAAAAGAAACTTTTGTACGCTATGGGTTTGTACCTGCAGGTGCTGATGTGTTAAAATTCAGGGATGCCTTGGTTAAAGTTTTTACCCCTTCAGAGCATGTCATCAGAATGCAATAAAATAGCAATGTTCTGTCCTTCTGTGGCAAAGGTTTGTTTGTGACTCTGAAATTTCATATGTAATTTTTACTGTTTACCAGTTTGACAATATTTAATCCTTTAAGTCAACGGTGCTCTGTGTGTTTCTTGGTTTTTTTTTTTTCATTCCTGCAGGCCGTCCCACGAATTATGGTCCAGTCTGCCAGTATGGATGCCACTGCCGCGAAGATAAAACAGGTAGGAACATCCCAGGATGGGGTGATGCAATTTTCATAACCACGTGCCTGGAAACCAGAGGTGGCAAAAGCAGCTGCTGGTTTCGTTGCTGAAAACCTGTTGCACTTCTGCTGTTGCTTCGTTGTGAGACAACTAAGGGCAGTGTGTGGTGCTGGGTTTTCTTAGGTCCTGGTAAAATCTCCCCTTATATCACTGCTTTACACTTTTATATTTAAAAGCCCAGTTAATCATACGATTGCATTAGCAGTAAACTAGCTAAAATTTAGCTGTTTTGCTGCTTTAAGAGGCAAATTGCTGGGCTCTGATGCTTTCTATAAACAGAACTTCTCTGTTACTCTGAGTGTTGAGCTTAATTCTCAATTTTACATTTCAAGCCAATTCATTATATCAGCGTGAAAAAAAAAAAAAAAGGCTCTTGCTAAGCTGGAGAGAAAATAGACCCTTATGATCTCCCACAGTTCAGCAGAACTTGAGCCTTATGAATAGCAAATCAACTTTTTCCCACTGTGCTTTTATTGTCTTAGCAAAATGTATGTTATCTGAATGCTTAAAATGGAAAACTCCAAAGAAAGAGCAGAGCTCCAGAGTCCACTTGTGCACCATCCTCTCCATATAAAAGCTAAAAATACATTTTTAATCTGCAGGAATAGTTCAAAAAAAAAGTTTTCTCTATTACAATTCACTTAGCAATAGCAAGCTGGCCTTCGGTTCTGAAATTCCTGTAATTCAATCAAATCCCGCTCTCTTCAAACGCCGCTTACGTTTCCAGTGGGAAAGGCACTTCAGAATAAGGTGAAAATCCTGTAGTTTGGGACACTTAACCACTAGATGGGATAAACTACAACATTTTGAGGAGTAAACAAAAATGTACACTTGAGAGTTAAGCCAAGATATGTACAAATCTGCCGTCCTCCAACCACTGGTTTTTTTCCTCCCTTTCATATTAGCGGCCTCCTCCCTCCCTCCCAAAGAGATTTAGAGACATCCTAATCTTTTAGAGTACATGTGCTGGCAAAAGATATTGATCTATCAGATTTAGTAAACTTTACAGCCAAGAAATACATCACTAAAATGGGCTGTTAATCTCAGGAGGTGCAGTTAATTTCCTACTCTGAGAGTGTGCGGTGCTGGTGGCATCGAGGTGGGAATGGCATTTGGAAACGGGGACATAAATGACAGTTTAGGTGGAGAGCTGTGATTTATCAATCCTGAGAGTTAAGCCAAATAGCTGAGAGAGACTTATAGATCATGGCTGTTTCCCATTTCATATAAATCCTGCTATTCAAACAGCAAATGACCATTCCTGCAATATAAATAATTTTTCAGTAAATATTGGGGAACATATTTCTTTTAGTCGACACTTTTCTTATTAATGGAAGAAACGAGCTGACAATCCTACCAGGTTTCTAAAGCTGACTTCGGATCAGCTCGCATCTTCTGGAGACTGCAGCCATACTGGGATTTAGAGAAGCTGGAGGCCTTAGTACTTCCCAGAAGCCTCGTATCTATCCTTTTAGCCCAGATACTTTGGATAACAGAGCTCCACGGTCCCTGTCCTCTTCTGTTTCAGATTCATCAAGAGGGAGTGGGGAAGCAGCCATTCGAAACTGCGGTGCAGACGTCTGAGGTGCAGACGTCTGAGGTGCACAAGGGTCTGGAGAAGCCCCCCAAAGTGCCTTTGCAGCAGCCCACGGGAGACACCCAGGTGCAGGACTCCCAGGAGGGACCTCCGAGTCCTCTGAGTGAAGCCTCCAGCGGGTACTTCTCTCACAGCGTCTCCACGGCCACCCTCTCTGAAGCCCTTGCAGCGGGAAGTGATGCCGTGGCTCAACCAGGAGGTCAGGTCTCTTCTTCCGACGTGCCAGGGCACTCGGACAGCTCTTTGGAAGGCTGTCTCGGTACTAAGAGAGAGAGTCTGCCCACCTTCAGCCTTCAAAGTGCTCCTGCAAGACCTAAAGACAGCACCGAAGTGAATGGAAATGATGCTTTGAAATCAAAATTTTGCACCTCTCCTGTGGCTCCAAACGAGGCCTCCGTAGCCCCTGATGCAAAAACCTTTCTTTCTACCTCCACTCCCAAGAAGGAGTCGTCATCCACGCAATCGGTGGAGTCAGCAGGACAGGCTAGGAAAAAAGAAATGGCTTCTGGGGCTTCAGAACTGGGGTTTCCCAAACCACACATCCATCCTGACCAATTGTCCCAGCCCGGCGTCGCAGCCTCCCCTTTCAAAATCCAGAAAGTCAAGACATCAGAGCTGAAGTCCTTCACAAGCATGTTGGGGACAGATCCCACGTGTGCGCTCAACGCAGACGAGCAGCAGGAAGGAGAAAAGAGCACGTCCCTTGTCCGTGGACTGAACCATAATGGCTCAGAGCTGGCAGAAGAAAAACTGGAGGTGAATTCCGACTCCGAAGACGCCAATGAAATTCCCGAGTGGCTGAAAGAGGGAGAATACGTCACAGTTGGCGCCAATAAGACCGGCACCGTTAGGTACATCGGGCCCACAGACTTTCAGGAGGGAACGTGGGTTGGCGTGGAGCTGGATTTACCCTCAGGTAACGTAAGATCTAGTCTGGGTGTAAGGCAGACGGCACGTCAGAGTTTGCAGTGCTCCTTTTAATGTCATTTTTGATGAGCTGGGGGTTCATTAGCCATTACCGGGCGCGTTTTGAGAAGGGGAATATAAAAGATCTTTCCCTGCCTGTAATCTTTTTCCAGTCTGCCTTTGTCAGCCTGGCCCCACTGACCTCTGACTGAGTTGTCTCCCTTATTTCCGTGGCTTCTTACAGTGGAGGTAGGAGCCAGGATGGCTTTTACAGTGAGTAAATGGCTGCAGGAGACAGGCCTTGTGTCCAAGGGGTTCTCCTCTGGGCTCCTGCTCTGAGGATGAGGGAGTCCAAAGAACAACAGGAGTTGTAGGATTCAAAGGAGCAAAGGAACGTTTAGGCTAAATAAGTTGCAAAGTCACTTAACAGGTTACCTCTTAAATAGTCTCTCGCGAGCTATTTCAAAATAAGCTGTAAGATTGCAATGTGAATGTGTATATATATATATATATTTATATTTTTATATATCCCTATATGTGTGAAAACCAGTAGGAAATAATCATACATTGAGCACCAGGACAGACAGATGAGTTCAAGTTTCTTCCAGCTTCTCATTTATTATTCCTGACAGGCTCTTACCTGTACAAGGGTGGACTTCCTAGAATTTAGGAATAATACATACTTTTTGGAAATTAGGATGCTATTCCTTAGCATTAGGAGGCTCTTTTTCATATGCTCAGTTGTAACCTGATGTGGAAAACCATTGGATTCAGCACAGACCCTTTAAAATGAGGGAGATGAGAGAAAGATGACAGCATTTGTTCTCTGCTGGAGGTTTCAAACCTCCTTTCCTCTGCAGGTTCCTGGCCACTTCCATAGCACTCCTTTTCTCCAGGAAAGGGCAGGGCTGGTGGAAAATTCAGGAGACAAGCTGCAGATACCGCTGCCTTTGATAATAAGAGGGTTTGCTTTACCAAGGGCACATAAATCTCCTTATTTAAATCCTTTTAACCAAGCTGTAGTGTTCCCAGTCTGCAGTGCAGGCTGTTTGGTGAATCAGCTCCGTTGAGGACTCAACTGCTGATGTTACTGGATTATTATTATTTTCCTTTCTGTTTCCACAAGGATTAAGTCCCTGGTTTGTTGGAGCGTAACTGGCTTCCAGCACATCTGGAGCTTCACTGGGGAAATACGGTCACAAACTCCTGTCTTTGTCACACTAAAAATGGGGGGGTTCCCCGTTCTTGGCCAACTGAGGGTGCATGGGATCCAAGTCTTGGCCACCTGAGGGTGTGTGGGATCCAACATGGTTACGGTGGAGAGAGAAGGGAACACACATGGAGCAAAAGGAGTGACTTCATGTCGTTTGAAGAGCTGTTGTACCTTTTGGCATTTCCCTTCACAGATGGGAGCGGTCTCTGTCCCGGTCCCCAGAACAGTGATACGAGGTGTTTGAACAGTGTTCATCAGTTTTTAAAAATGCTCTAAAGGGAGGAATAGAAAGATCTCGATAGTCAATATTGAGCATAAAGAATTCACTCTTTCTCTTCTGTGAAGGTTTTATGGGCTGGAAACAGTAACTCTTTTCAGACTCTCAAACTCTGAAAACCAAAAGCTTTTTTAAATGCTTTTTTCCTTCCTTCCTTCCTGATAGTTTGCATCTATCGCTGAACTGATTATTTAACGCTTTTGGTGAAATTAAAGAATTCCCCTGAATAGCAAACAGGAGGAAGAATGAGGTGGAGAATCCCATTCAGAGTAACTGTCTCTATGCAATGGCTTTGCTGGTGTTGGGCAGTGAGGTATACTGGTCTCACTGAAGCTCAGCCATGGAGCTGGAAGCCACCTGAATCAAGTCCAGCCTTCAGCAAGCAGCTGCTTCCTCTGATTTTATAATTTTATCAAGTTCTGATATAAAATTAGCTGATGATTTTTTATTTTTTTTTAATCTTCAC
>JAOQGH010000023.1:113356377-113370267 GCA_025769975.1 Gallinago jamesoni
CTTCCTCTGATTTTATAATTTTATCAAGTTCTGATATAAAATTAGCTGATGATTTTTTATTTTTTTTTAATCTTCACTCCTGTGGGAAGGTTCCTCCCACTTCTCCACTCCTCTGGTGGCTGGAGACTTGGGTTGATGTCAATAAGTGCATGGATCTCCAGTTGAGATTTGTCCTCCCTTGCCCGTAGTGCTCTCTCCTCCTGGGTGTTCACCCTCACGGTGTATTTAGAGGGAACAGTCGTCTTCCATCCCGGTGTCGTCTTCTTCTTCCAGTGTCCTCCCAGTAGCACCCCCTATGTGCATAAGAAAAGCCAGTTTTGCCCATCATCTTGTCTTTCTCTTCTCGTCAAAGGTAAGAACGACGGGTCGATCGGAGGGAAGCAGTATTTCAGGTGCAACCCGGGCTACGGTTTGCTGGTGAAACCGGGCAGAGTCAAGAAGGCCACGGGGCCGGCGAGACGGCGAAGCACCGGGCTGAGGGTACAAGGAGGAGCCACCACCACCACCGAGAACAGGAGGAGCGGCAACTTCTCCGGCTCGGCCTCCAACCTGGCATCGCTCACGGCCCTGGTGAAGTCAGAAGGAGGGTCCACGCTACGGCCGGAGAAGAGCCAGAAAAACGCGGAGAACAGGAAATCTTGGGCAAACTGAGACGGCCCTTTCCCCAGCAAAACACCACGCAAGACAGCCAGGGGAGAGCAGGTCTTCTTCTGCCTTCAGGAGGCTAAAGCAACCAGGGGAACGTCTCGTTTGTGGCAAACACTAATGAAGGGGGGTTTCTTCTCTGCTTTGGGTGATTGACATGTTGATTCCTTGCCTTGTCACGGTGCTGGATCTATGTCCTTCCTTTCCTGTTACAAGTTGTGACGTGCCAGGGGATGACTGATGGCACCAGTGGGTGTGAGCTCTGCTCTCTCCACCTTCCAGAGAAGGGAGAGACCTGGAAATTGTTCAACTGATGGCGTGGCTTTCCAAGAGCTACAAAATACTACCTGCTCACCGGCAATTCTTAAAAAAATCCTCCCCAAAATAACGGTTCTTTTCTGATTTCATAAGAGCTGTGTCCACATGGCTTAGTACCTGGTGAGAGGGCAAGGTTATAACAATTCCAGACAGGTAGAGAGGCAAACGTAAAACTTCATTTGGAAATAAAGAACTCCAAAACCCCTTTATTTAAAAATAAATGGGACCAGTGCCTGTTTTGATTACTGTCCTGTTGTCCCTCTCTCCTACGGAAATCAGCACAATCTTTCCAGCTGATTTGTTGGGAACAGAAAAAGGCCCATGACCTGCTCTGTAATAATTTTGACTCTTCTTTTGTTTGTTGGTTCGTTTTTCAGGAAAGAGGGGAATTGAGTGAATTTGCTGTCTGTAATATGATTAACGTGCCCTCTCCCCTTGGCAGGATCCCCTCTCTGGCTTACCCCGAAGTGGCAGGACCTTCTTTCTGTCCTTTGAGCCAAGGTGGGGTTTGCAGAGAGACCAGCACTTCTGTGCCGCGACGTTCCCAGCTATGCAAAGCCGAGGGTGGCTGTCCTTGTAACGGGATGAATCCAGTCTATTTATTTTTTATTTATTGTTTTAAAAGATGAAATGTTTGCGCTTTACAATCATCCGCCGCCTGAGGTGGCACAGAGGAGGTCCCCTCACGCCCTGCCGAGCCTCCAGCCAAAGAGGAGGTGCCTCCGTCGCCAAAGCCAAACAGCTGAGTTCCTCCCCCAAAACTCTTCTCTCTTTTCAGAGTGGGAGGTTTGGGCTGGCTTTTAGAAAACTTTGATTTTTTTTTTTTTTTTTTTTTTGGTAACCCGTGCTGGTTTTTAACTGCCGGTGGCAGTGTGCGTACCTACCCCCACCCCACTGCTAACAAATCAAGAAAGGCCACAGAATTCTGTATTCTGAGCTCTTTATATCTTGTTTAGTCATCACGGGGGGGGGGGGGGGGGGGGGGGGGGCTGGACAGCGTTTACCCAACAATGCGGATGCCAATCGCAACACGCGCCCGCTCGGCTCCAGCCCCACAAAGGCCACTTTTGTCCCCAAAAGGGGCTTTTTCTTTTACCTATTTCTTTTTTTTTTAACCTTTTTTTTTTAACATTTTTCTTTTTTTTTTTAACATTTTTCTTTTTTTTAACCTTTTTCTTTTTACCTTTTTCTCTTTTTTTACCCATTTCTTTTTTTTAACCTTTTTCTTTTTACATCTTTCTTTTTTTTAACCTTTTTCTGTTTTTTTACCTTTTTCTTTTTTTTCACCTTTTTCTTTCTTTTTCACCTTTTTCTTTCTTTTTAACCCTTTAACCAGCCGGGACGGGGATGGGAGATGGACGGACGGACGCTCCTCACCATCTCACCTCCTTCATCCCCCCCAAAACGGGCTCGGGGAGGGGGGATGAGCGTTGGGTTTGGGGTGAAGGGGTTGTGGTGGGGTCTCGGGGGGGTTTGGTGACAATCTCCGGGGAGGAGACACGCTCGGGCACCACCTCCCCAGTCCCTCGATCGTTACGGACGTTGAGCTGCTCCAGGCACGGCCATGGGCCAGACGGTGTCACCCAACCGTCCCCAGGAGGGACATCCTGGTGGTGGGACCTCCCATCCAGGTCCTACCCCTTTGCTCAAGGGACAGGGGGGGTCAGCAGAGCCCAAAAGTGCTGCAGCCGGAGCTTGGGATTGGGCTGGAGCCTTCACCCACGGTGGAAACGCAACAGCTCCATCACCAGTGACCTCTTCCATTGTCACCACTGACCACCTCCATCACCAGTGACCTCCTCTGTCACTACCAGTGACCATCTCCATCACCAGTGACCTCTTCCATTGTCACCAGTGACCATCTCCATCACCAGTGACCTCTTCCATTGTCACCAGCAACCGCTTCCATCACCAGTGACCTCCATCACCACCAGTGAGCTCTGCCGCCACCAGTGATCTCTGCCATCACCAGTTACCTTTTCCATCACCACCAGTGGCCTCCTCCATCACCACCAATGACCTCCATCACTACTGGCCTTTTCCACCACCACCAGTGACCTCTGCCATCGCCAGTGACCTCCTCCATCACCAGTGGCCTCCTCCATCACCATCAGTGACCTCCTCCATCACGACCAGTGGCCACCTCCATCACCAGTGACTTCCTCCATCATAACCAGTGGCCGCCTCCGTCACCACCAGTGGCCTCCTCCATCACCAGTGTCCTACTCCACCACGACCAGTGACCATTTCCATCACCAGCGACCTCCTCCAACATGACCAGTGACCACCTCCATCGTGACCAGTGACCACCACCATCATCAGTGGCCTTCTCCATCACCATCAGTGGCCTCCTTCGTCACCACCAGTGACCACCTCCACCAACAGTGACCACCTCCGACAACAGTGGCCTCCTTCGTCACCACCAGTGACCACCTCCAACAACAGTGACCACCTCCAACAACAGTGGCCTCCTTCGTCACCACCAGTGACCACCTCCACCACCAGTGGCCGGGTAGGACCTACAGAGAGAAGCTCCTTGACCCAGGAGGGCCATGATTAGGGTGGGAAGCCCAGAGGGAGGTGGCCCAGTGACCCAAGAGAAGGTCTCCTGGCCCATCCTCGCTCTACACGAGCCAGACATTGCCCTTTTTCAGCCACTCAATCGAGCTGGAAGCCAGAAGTTCTCCATCGAGGTGTCCCCAGCCGGCCCTTGGCACCGGGCTCGGTCCCTCTTGGAACCCACCTGGGTCCAGGTCAACACTGGAACCGGCTGCGGAAACCAGTGGGGCTGATCTTGGCCAGTTTGGCTGCAACTGGGAGCCGGGGAAAAAAAAACCCAAGACAGGGAGATCGGGGAATTTTCAGCAGATCCCACTTGTTTTTCCTCCTTTGAGGAAGCCAGAGGGATGGCGGGGGGGAGAGGGAAGGATGGAGAAGGGTCCCTGGGGACAGAAGGGTCCCTGGGGGGGGGGGGGAAGAAGGGTCCCTGGGGACAAAAGGGGGATGAAGGGACCACTTTGCAAAAACCAAGAAACAAAATTGCTTATTTTCAGCAATTATTGCCATTTTTAGTCATTTGGAACATTTGGGACATTACAGCCCCCCCTCCCCAAAAAAACCCTCCCCCCTCTCTCAGCCCCACTCCCCCCCCCTAAAATCCATGAGATTTTGGGAGAAACCCCGCCCCAAAAAAAGGACCCCCCTTCTGGAGGGAGATATTTAAGGAGGTAAAAAAAACTCGTTAGTGGCTGGATGAGGGGCAGGTAATTCCCGAGGGGGGAGGCGAGGGATGAATGGAGCATTGAGGGCTCGGAGCCGGGGGGGGGAACGGACATGGAGGGGGGGGGACACGACACAGCGCCGTGGGTATTTACAGAAGCCCCGTGTGTGTGTTTTTGGGAGGAATTTCAGAGCCGCCAATAACTGGTTCTTTGGAAATAGAAGGTTTAAAGAAAAAAACCAAAAAAAAAAATCCCCAAAAAACCTCAAAACCAACCAAAAAGCCCCCAAAAAATCTCACTCCTTATGTCTAGGAATAAGGATCCGGGAAGGAGAGAAGGGGGGGGGCAGAGAGGGGGGTAAATAAAAAAAGAAAAAAAAAGTCAATATGACCTGAAAAATCCCCAGACTGGGCCGGGCTGGGTAATATGATTTATTCTATTAATAAGCCAAAAAAAAAAAGGGGGGGGGACAGGAATAAATGCTGAATGCATTTTTTTGGTGGCCGCAGAGGGCTGGGAGCTGCAGGGGGGACACACACACCATCTTTGGGGTGCCCCCCCCAAGTCCCGGGCACAAAATGCCTTTGATGGGACTGTTTTCTCCCTGGCTTTAAATTTTTTGGGGGGGGAGGGGGGGGCAAAGAAAATGTTGATTTTTTGGTGCCCAGAGGGGGCAAAGGGGCTCTTTCAGCCCCAAAATCACTGGCCTGAGGGGGGGGAGTTATGGGGGGGGGAAAGAGGGGAAGCCCTAAAGGAGGTCACTGGGACAGGACCCCCCCGCTCCCCCCCCACCCCCCCGCCAAAAACCAGCCAAAATTAAAGGCGATACCGCCTGGAGAGCAACCCCAAAAGCATTTTCACTCTGACTCCAGCTCCTTCCACCATGGAATTGGGCTAAAAAACCTCCAAATTGGGCTAAAACCCTCCGAATTGGGCTAAAAACCTCTGCAAATTTGGCTCAAACCCCTCCAAATCGGGTTCAAAAATCCACCCAATTGGGTTAAACCCCCTCCGAATTGGGTTAAAACCTCTCCAAATTGGCCTAAAACCACTCCAAAATGGGCTAAACCCACTACAAATCGGGCTCAAAACCCTCCAAATTGGGCTAAAACCCCTCCCAATTAGGCTAAAACCCCTCCAAATTTGACTATAAAATCCTCCAAATTAGGCTCAAAAATCCTTCCAAATCAGGCTCCAAACACATCCAAATTGGGTTCAAAATCTTCCCAAGTGGGCTAAATCCCCCCAGTTTGGGCTAAAACCCCTCCAAATTGGGCTCAAACCCCACCAAATTGGGGTCAAAGCCTGCCAAATTGGCCTTAAACCCTTCCTACTTGGGCTAAAAACCCTAAAATTGGGCTCAAGACCCCTCCCAGTTGGGCTCAAAACCCCCCTGAATTGGGCGAAAAACCACACAAATCAGGGTAAAATCCCTCCAAATGGGGCACAAAATCCTCCAAATTGGCCTAAAACCCTCCAAATTGGGCTAAACCCACTACAAATCGGGCTCAAAACCCTCTGAATTGGGCTAAACCCCCTCCAAATTGGACTCAAAATCCTCCAAATCAGGCTCAAAAATCCTTCCAAATCAGACGCCAAACTCATCCAAATTGGGTTCAAAATCCTCCCAACTGGGCTAAATCCCCTCAATTTGGGCTAAAAGCCCTGCCAAATTGGGGCCAAAACTTTCTGATTTGGGCTCAAAACCCCCCTGAATCAGCCTAAAACCCCTCCAAATTGGGCTCAAAACCCTCAAAATTGGGCTAAAACCCCCTCGAAATTGGGCTATAAAACCCTCCCACTTGGGTTCAAACCCCTCCAAATTGGGCTAAAACACCCCTCAAAATTGGGCTCAAAACCCTCGAAATTGGGCTCAAATCTCCTCCCTCTTGGGCTAAAAAATGCTCAAAATTGGGCTCAAACCCCTCAAATTAGGCTAAAACTGCTCCACTTAGGCTCAAAACCCCTCCAAATTGGGCTCAAAACCCCCTGAATTGTAAATGGTCATTTACAATTTGGAATTAACACAAAACACCTTTCCCTGAGCAAAGAGCTGCTCCCCAGGAGTGACGTGGGGGCTCCGGCTCCAAAAATCCCTTTATTTCCCCCTGGGAATCACGCCCCGCGCCCCAAAAAGAGCAAAAATCCATCAGTTTCTTTATTTTTATTTTCCTCAGATCTTTACTTGCAGTAAAAGATAGAAAAAGGTAATAAATGAAACTCGGTATAAAACACACGGAGGGACGGGGAGAAAAAAAGGTGACAAAGAACACGACCCAGGGTGAAAAAGGGAGGAATTTTGTACAAAACTACTTCCTTCCAAGGTAGAGAAAAAAAACTTGTAGAAAATATCCCTCCCCACCCGGAGACACACACGCACCGACAACGAAAAGACCCAAAAAAAGGGGATATTATGCCTTTTTTTTTTTTTTTTTTTTTTTTCCCTCGGACTGAAAAAGCTTCTGTACAGCGGAGGAGCTTCCTCCCGCCTCCCACTTGGCTATTTTTGAAAATAAATTAAAAAAAAAAGAAAATAAATCAACGGAAAGAGTTAAAAGCATCAGCCCAGTGCCTGGGAGCTGGTGTTGGCGGGGGGGAAACCTTCAGAAGCATTGTGTCACCCCCCAAAAATCCCTTTTTTTGGTAGGGTTTAAGCGCTTCTGGGTTTTTTACCGCTTTTCCCTGGGGCGAAGCTTGTCCCCAAAATTCCCAGGAGCTGGAAATCCTCAGGGATACCCCCCTCTTTTGGAAGCACTTCCCACCTAGACTCCGGCCTCTCGCCCCCCCAAAAAACTTTGAGCTCGGGGCAGTTTTTATCCCTCCCCCCCCGGGAAAATATGTGCAAAATACCCCGGAGGAAAAGAGGAAAAAAAATGGGATTTATTCCACTGGGCTGGGAGCCCTCGGAGAAAGGGGAGGGGGGGGAAGGAGCCACGACCCCGGATCCTTCCCTGGAGGGGAAAAAGAAGAGCAGGGGGCTCTGGGGGGGGGCAAAAAAAACCCACAACCCACCCCCCTAAAACCCAAGGGAGACGTGGATTTTGTTCTTTTATCGCTGGGGGCAAAAAAGGTTTGGAAAATATATACAAAATTTTTTCAATCTACAGTTTTGTACCTGAATTTCCGTAAACAATTGATGGTGGAAAAAAAAAAACAAACAGGAGAGCAATTCCCGGGGGGGGGGAGGAGGAAAAAAAAAAAAGGGATTTAATAAAAAGAAGGGACTTTGGGTGCCTCCTGTCACCCTCGAGGGATGCCCAAAGCCTCAGCTGGGCTGGAAAAATCAGAGAATTAGGGCAATAAAGAGAAAAACACTGAGTTTGAGGAGAGAGGCGAGGGTAATCCAGGTGTAGAGGGAAGTAAAAACCTCCCTCCAGCCCCAAAAACCTCCCAAAATCCACCCCCAAACTGGTTTCCGCCCCCTTTCTTGCCCCAGAGCCCTCTAAGTGCCTTCCTCCTCCCCTGAAATCCAGCTTTCCCCCAAAAAAAAAGAAAAAAATCACACCATCGGCTCGAAGCCGGCAGCGAGAGCCAAGAAAATGACCCCAAAAAGAGTAAAAATAATTTTTTTCTTATTTTTGAAAGTTCCTCGAGTGCTGTCCTCTCAAATCTCAGCACCTGAAATTGCTGGTTAAAAAGAGGTCTGGGAAGAGAATTTAGAAAAAAAAAAACAAACAAAAATGGGAAAAAATAAAAAAAAAAAAGGCAAATGTGCTTCTGAAGGTTTCTATTGCGCGTTGGTCCGTGAATGGGGTGGGGGGGGGTGTTTTGTTTTGGGGGGGGTTTGGGGCTTTTTAATATCAAAAATAGGATAAAGAGTTCGGTCGCTGGGACTTTGAGCGACGCGAGTAAATTTGGGCACTTCTGAGACAACGGCGTGAGAAAAAAAAACAAAAAAAAAAAACCCCAAAAAAGCAGGTTTTTAACCCGGAGCGAGGAGTATCATAAGAGCTTGCGGTGGAGGATTTCCCAGGCCATTCGCTTGCGGAAATAGGGCATGTGTTGCTGGATTTGGGGTAAAAAAGAGAGAAAGAGAAAAAACACACATCAGCATCTGTCACCCTTCTCCCCGGGGAGGGGCTTTAGGGGGAAAAATTTGAGTCTTCCTCGGGGGGGGAAGCTCAACTTCTTTTCTGGGGGGGAAAGCTCCACTCCTTTTCTAGGGGGGGAAAGCTCCACTCCTTTTCTGGGGGGGGGGAAAGCTCCACTCCTTTTCAGGGGGGGGGTGGGGGGAACTCCCCTCCTTTTCTGGGATTTGAGGACCACCAAAGCCCCCAGGGTGGCTTTAGGAGGACAATTTTGGCAGTGCCATGTGTCGATTCTGCCCTGAGGAGGATCCCTGCCTGCACCGGGGGCACTTTTGAAGGCAAAAGGGGAAAATCTGAATATGTCCCCCCCAAAAGCAGCCATGTCTGCCCCCCCCCGAGGCCGGGGTGGGTGGGTTTTTACTGGGGTGGGTGGGTTTTTCCCTGGGTGGGTTGGTTTTTTACCTGGGTGAAGTTGATGGGTTTGTCTTTGGTGATGCAGTCGGCGTATTTGCAGGCGAACATCCCGCAGTCGCTGCCGTTCATCTGCTGCGGGATTTCCTTCCAGGGGAAAAAATAAAATAAAATAAAATAAAATAAAACCAAACCAAACCAAAACAACAACAACAAAAAACACAAAAAAACAAAGGACAAGAAACCAAAGTGTCATTTTCCTCTGGAGCCAGGGGAGCTCCAAACCGGGGACGCCCCCTCTCAAAGTAGGACCCCTCCCAAACCAGGGACTTCCCTCAAACCAGGGACCCCCATCTCAAACCAGGGAACTCCCTCAAAAGTGGGACTTGTCTCAAACTGGGGACCCCCTTTAAACAAGGAGCATCCCTCAAACTGGGAACCCCTCCCAAACTGGGGAACCCCTTTATACAAGGAGCCTCCCTCAACCTGGGAACCCCTCAAACCAGAGACCCCCTTTAATCAAGGAGCCTCCCTCAAACTGGGGAACCCCTCAAACAAGGGAACTCCCTCAAACTGGGGAACTCTCCCAAACTGGGGAACCCCTCAAATGAGGGACCTCCCTCAAACCAGGGACCCCCCTCCCAAACTGGGAACCTCTTTAAATAAGGAGCCTCCCTCAAACTGGGGACCCCCTTTAAACAAGGAGCCTCCCTCAAACTGGGGACTCCTGTCAAACTGGGGACCCCCTTTAAACAAGGAGCCTCCCTCAAACTGGGGAACCCCCTCAAACTGGGGAACCCCTTTAAACAAGGAGTGTCCCTCAAACAAGAGACCTCCCTCAAACTGGGGAACCCCTTCCAAATTAGGGACCCCCCTCAAATGAGGGGCCCCTCTTCTCAAACCAGGAGTTCCCTTCTCAAACCTGGGGGCCCTCCCTCAAATGAGGGACCCCTCTTAAATGAGGGACCCCCCTGAAACGAACCCTAACGATGCAGGTCTGCAGGGACAGGCCACCACGAGACGAGAGGGTGGGAGCAGCAGGGATGGAGGGGACACCCCCCCCCCCCAGCTCAGGAAAAACTCTGGTTGGATCCGGATGGGGGGATGATCCGGGATTTACTCAACCCCCTGGACACACGTCCTTTTTGGGGGAAAACCAAGCCAGAAAAGGTGGCCAGGAGGCAGCGAGACCGAATCTCCGGGTGTCCAAACCCACCTGACTCTTCTTGCTCAGCAAGGACCAGCCATTGGTGTCGAACTCTTTCCTCTTCTTGTCCAGACTTTCCTGTTTTAAGTATTGCCTGGGAGGAATAAAACAAAGAGAGCTTGCTTAGAGGAGAGGAGGGGGGGGGGGGAAACCAGCCAGTAAACTCCACGTGTCCATTTACCCCAGACGTCCTCTGCCGTGTTTGCAGAATTAATGCAAATAAGAAAACAAAATATCTGGAAGTCCAATATTTTCCTCGCGATATTGGCCATTTTTTAAAAGGGCTCTATTAAAACTGGGCTTTGAGAGGGGCCAAAGAAGGACCCAACGGGGCTGAAAAGCCTCATCCAAGAAAAAGTACCTGCCAAGCGGCGAGTGGAAACCGCAAAGAAAGTGGCGAGAACAGATTTAATTCATGAGGAGAGCGACCGATGGCCGAGGAAAGCTCCGCAGCCACGGGGGCCACCTCCAGCAGCTCCAGGAGCTGAACCCCATCTCTGAACCGGGTTCCCCTCCTCTTTGGAGGATCTTATCGAGCATAAAATAGATGGGAATCGATTTGTCACCACCGTAACAGCGTCCCAGCAGCTCTGGATCCCAGTCCTGTGTGTGAAGTGTCAAAAACCCACCACCAGGAAGCTCCTCTCCAAGCCATGGAGGGGTTCAAGTGCTGGGAGATGTTCTCCTGGAGCTCCTCTCCCAAGGTTTCCCTTCCCACAGCAGGAAAAAGAGGGAAAGTGCTTTGGAGGAGAGGCAGATTGGGGAAGGTGGCCCTGATTTTCTCCAGTAAGGTCCAAGGCTTGGAGATGGAGGAGAAGCAGCACTGGGAAGAGCCACACGAGTCCTCTCCGAGAAGTTTTTACAGGGATGGAGTCAAACGGGGAGCACAAGAGGGAGAAGGACCCAGCCATGGTGGGGTGGGATGTCAAACACCCTTCAAGCAGAGGGAGAAGAGCCCCAGAGCCGCCCCCTAGAAGCTGAGAAAGCTCCTGGTTACCAGCCCATCTCCTCCACCCAAAGAGGTTTCCACCACTTTGATTGTCCCACTGGGAGAACAGAAAAGTGGTGGGGTTTTTTCCCCCATCTCCTTGAAAAAGCTTAAAAACCTCTCCCAAAACCATGCCCAAAGCACCTCCACACACTTTCCTTGGTGGATCCAAACACCTTGAACCATTCCCTCCACTGGGAAGGACAGAAGAGGGAGCTCAGGGAGGACATGGACCTAAAGGTGGACCCGAGGGAGCCCAAGGAGATGAGGAGATGGAGCCAAGACACTCTTAATGGCCCTAAGCAGCCCCTATCTATTGGCTGGTGGCATCATCAAGTGACAACTCAGTTCCACGGACACCTCCAGCTCATCCTGGGGACCAGAAGGTCGGGGAAGATCTGCAGAAACCACCTCCTCCACCTTTGGCACCTTCTCCAAAGAGCCCCCCTCCCCGAGGAACCTTCTCGCTTGCAGTGGCCACGAGGAGAACAGCTTGAAAAGGAAAAAGAAAAAAGGGATTAGAGGCCGCTGGCGTGGAACGGAGGGGTCAGGAGAGCGCCCGGCGCGGGCAGGGGAGGGGGGTTTGGCCGCCAACACGGGGAGATGTGCCATCTTTGGGAAATCTGATCCCAAAAATCTTGGCTAAAATTGCATCTTGCCGGCAGTAAATGCCAAGGAGGGAGCGAGGTGACCCGCCAAGGAGATTTAGGGGCCAAACTTGCTGCCCCAGGTGCCTGTCAGGGGGGGTTTCTCCATCGTAACCGTGAAGAATTACGCCAAGAAACACTGAAAAGTCCCCAAAACACCCGGAGGTTGGGGGGGGATGTCGAGCAAAGTGGCAGCAAAAACGACCCTGCCGCCTCTGAGCGCAAAACCAGCCCCTTCCTAGCGACCCTACCTCTAGAAAAACAGCCAGAAATGGGTTTTTTTCTGGAGGTAGAAGTGTCAGGGAGGGGGACCCCCCCCGAGGGCAGATCAGGTCCTGACAAGCGTTTTCTATCAGCTTTCATTAGCTGGAGGCACCAGTCCCAGCCCAGTTCCCCCCAGTCCAGGGGGCTGCCGGCTGCCAGCGGCCGCGCTAATTGCTCCGGGGAAGCTCTGCTTGGCTGCAGTTTGGAGAAGACAAGGTCAGCGGGGGCTAAATCTCAGAAAAAAAAAAAATATATATAAAAGGAATAAAACCCTTTGACGGAGCAGGAGGAGCCTCTAGAACCCATCTCCAAAAATAAAACCTGGAAGAAACTCCTCGCGACGGGTTCAAAAGAAGAAAGGGGAAGGGGGGGGGGGTGGGAGGGAGCACACGGTCCCAGCCACAAGCGTGGGGAAAAGGTTAATTAATTAAAGAGCCTCATTTTAATTGCAATTAAAATAAAATAATCTGAGTGATTCCTGCCTACTGTAGGATCCTGCTTGGATCCCCAGCTCGAATAAAAGCTTGCTCTGTTCCGCACACGGGTTCATCTGGTTTTTATCTTCCATGACTGATGGCCGGCTGGAAGTTGGGAAATTTTGAGTTGTTTTCTAGAAAAACGAGGAAATAACCCACCCCAGTAGGCTGTGTTAACTGGGACCATCCCCTCTGTGGTTTCCCAAAAGCCCTGAGATGGGCAAAGAACAGAGACGTGGTGTAAAAATTACGCCGACGGCCCAACCCACCTTTTTAGGATGGGACTGGAAAAAAATTAAGTTAAATTCAATTAAGTTAAAAATCGCAACTCGAGGAGGCAGAACTTCTCAACTTTGTCGAGGCTGAACTTTTTTCTTCAAGGAGCTAAAAAGCCTGAGAGGGAATCGGTTAAGCACAAATTACGCATCGATGGGAACGCGACATGCCCCAAACCTGTCGGACACCGCAGGGTTTTAACCTCGCTCCCCTAAACCCCAAAATTTTTTCCTTCTTTTCGTTTAAAGACACACAAAAACCTGACCTGGGGCCTCGGCGGGGGGGGCACAGAACTCTCAAGACCAACTCCAGAGCTTCCCATCAATGGGCTTGAAAGCCCCCAAGGAAAGGGCACGGAAAGGTAAGCATTTCAAACACGAGATAAGATTTCTCAGGCGTGAGTCGCTTCGTGGTCCGTCCCCTAAGCTTTTCCTCCAGCCTCCGTCCGCTAAAATCCCAGTTTTCACTAATTTGAAAGGTTGGTTTATGTCCAGACACTTCAAGAAGAGCTGAGGCACTGAGCACTGGGTTTCCCATGGAGAACCCCCCCCAAAAATAGAGACGGGGTTTTAAAAATCAGAGAAAGGGCCCTCAAAGCCCCCAGAGAAAAGGGCCCTCAAAGCTCCCCGAGAAAAGGGCCCTCAAAGCCCCCAGAGAAAAGGGCCCTCAAAGCTCCCCAAGAAAAGGGCCCTCAAAGCCCCCCGAGAAAGAGAGGATTTCTCAAAAATCCTCCCCAGGTCTCACCCCCCAAGTTGAGGGAGAGCCCGGCTGCTGAACCCTGCTGGTGGCCACCAAAGTGCCGACATCCATGGTCCCTGGCTCACCCCAAAGCCCGGCCGGTGGCCCTTGTACTTGCCCAAGTTACCTTCCCCCAGGGCCTCAGTTTCCCTCCGCTCACTGCCTTTTAGGAAGCTCTAAAGATTGAAAGCACGAAAGGGTCACTAACCATGAATAGGAACCTCCGTCCCTTCTTCCCGGTGTGATCCTCCCACTGCCTTCAACCATTTAAAAGCCTCCTAAAAGGAAACAGAGGGAAAACAATTACCTCCAGGGCAAAAGAGACCTGAAATCACGGCTGGCTGTCCTCTGCTGTTCTCTTGTCACCCACTTTGGGGACCTGCTCCCTCACCCCAGAGCCCTCAAGGAGGCGTTGGGGTCCTGGGTGCCCTCCTCTCACCTCCCAGTTGCTTCCTTTCACCCCAAGTTCCTGCCTTTTTTTTTCTTTTTTTTTCCCTTTAGAATCAGAGAAATTGAGGTTGAATTGGGGTCCACCATCCTGGTGGCCACCAGGATGCCCATGGGCAAGCAATGTGGTGGCCAAGAAGGAAGAGTATGGCCAGCAGGTGGAGGGAGGTCATCCTGCCCCTCTGCTCTGCCCTGGGGAGGCCCCAGCTGGAGCACTGGGACCA
>JAOQGH010000023.1:113378338-113397986 GCA_025769975.1 Gallinago jamesoni
CAACCTGCCCTTGAACCCCTCCAGGGATGGGGCAGCCACAGCTTCTCTGCCCAACCTGGGCCAGGCTCTCACCACCCATCATAAACTTCATAACCACCATCATAAACAATTTCTTCCAAATATCTAATCTAAATCTCCCCTCTTCTAGTTTGAAACCATTACCCCTCATCCCACCACTACATGCTCTTGTAAAAAGTCTCTCCCCAGCTTTCCTGGAGCCCCCCCTTTTTAGGGACTGGAAGGGGCTCCAAGGTCTCCTCCAAGGAGCCTTCTCTCTCCCCCCCCAACTCTCTCAGCCCCCCCTCCCAGCAGAGGGGCTCCAGCCCTCCCAGCCTCTCCGGGGCCGTATGAGATGCTCTGCCATGAGCTGTGCAGATGGGTTAGGGGAATTGTTACTCACCTTCGGACACCAACGTGTGGAAAGTCCTGTGGGTTTTTCTGTGGTTCTTTTTTGAAAGGATGGCACAGACCCACCTCTTCCTCACGTCACCTTCATTCTTCCACGCTCACAAAGTTCTGAAGACACATTTTAGGTCTCAACACGTGTCCGAGGCCTCCCTCGGGCTTGGCACAAAAAGGACTATAGAAGAACCACATCGTTGTTGAGTTATACATTTTTATTTTCTAATAGGTACAATACTAAAATAAACACAAATTAAAAAAAAGTTTTATTAAAACAAAACTGTACAAAAAAGCAGTTATACTACATTTTAATTACAGAACAGTCTACTGTCCAAAAGGCACTAATCCAGAATAGGAGATACAATGATACAGGACTCATTTTAACTATTTTAATCAATACAATAGAGCACTTGTTTCTCTGTCCATTCACATATAGAAACAAGGACTTTTGCTACAGTCATTACACATTGTTATAAATATGAGCCCTACATGTAAAGATGCAGTATCGCTCTCCCTGGGCCAGAATTCAGTTCAAACAATGTTAGAAATTAAATTTAAAAGAAGAAAAAAAAAAAAACCAACCCCAAAACTAAACAAAAAGGAAAAGAAAGAGCGCAAAAGACAGAGGGGAAGAAGCTGATACTTGACTCTGTCGCAGCACCTGCCGCCCGAGGAAGGTGTGATGGGCATCAACACTCACCTGCATCTCGGAGATGGGCGGCTGAAGGGCACAGAAAGGACCAGTTCACCTCAAGGGTCTGTGGTGGAACCAGAGGTGAAGATCCATCACCCCCTGCCTGAAGCTTTGCTTTAGTTTTTCCACTACATCCTGTTTTTTTTCTACTTCTCCTTTGTCCCCTCTCTCCCCGAATAGTTCCCCACCCCACGAGGTGTAACTAGCGATTCCCAGCTGCACCAAGACAAGGGAGGAACCACCATGACTTTTCTCCTGGTGGCAAAGGACAGAGAGCAGACCCGCTCGGCACCTTGCAGATAAATGCAGTGATTTGGAGAAGATTTTAGAACATTCTTCTTAAAAATCAGTATCTTTACTGCAAGGGCATCAAGCCATGAGAAGATGGACCTCCTCAAACAAGTGTTCTTACAGCAATGGTCAAACTGTCGCAAAGCCACCAGAGATGAGCACGGCTCCTGGGATGGCCGGGAAAGCTACAACCCATTATCTTGCCAACTCGCCTTCCTGAAAGCCAAACCAGACTTTGGCAGGGTGCAGGCAGATGTGGGCAACACCAGCTTCCTGCAGCACCTTCATCTTCCCCCGTGGTGGTGTTACCTGAGATTCCCTCCCCTCTGACACACAGAAACGCTTCCCTGGCTGCTTTTCTTCCCCTAAGCAACTGCAACACAAGGATCTGTTCATCCTCTCTCCCGATCTACACTTCTTCATTATTTCCCCCCCCCCCCCAAAAAATTCAGGCTGAGGATCCGAACAAAGATACTACAGACGGTGGATGGTGTAGACACCGCGCTTGGAGAACACCTACGTGGAAAGCAATCAACCAGCACACAACTATGACATTACCATGAGGAGCAACGACACAACGTGCCCGTTAAATGCCAGGGTGAAATTATATATATATATAGTCTTGAAGCTGAACGAGCAGCCCTCGTTAAGATCAAGATCTACGGGGTTTGAGGACGATGAGTGGCATCATCACCCGGCTCTTTCAGGGTGGAGAAGGTTGGACGCGCGGGCGGGAGAGCGATACTGCACCTTTCGAACAGTGTCATACACAGAAGACAAAGACAGGCATCTGGATGTTAACAAAAATAAGTAACAAAGAAATATGATTAAACAAAATCTCTTCTCACATCATCCTATACTACATCCTCCTTCTGCTTAGCAGAAAATTGTACGTACACAAAAATACAAATACACAATTTTGTAGAACAGTCTGATTTTAATATATTTATATATATTTATATTTATATGAGTGGCAGGTTAGTTCATTATATAGAGCTTTTTGCACTTTTGGCTCATATGCAACAAGGCTTTATAAATTCAGCTTTAGCTTTCATTCAGGTTTTTTTATAGCTTCTTGAACATTTGTTTTCACATTTAAAGCAGCATCCAATTTGCAAGAGGAGTCGGTGGTGGCTACAGCAAGGATCAGGTCAAGAGGTTATTTGGGGGCGAGGGGAGGGGAGGAGAGGAGAATATACATTCCAGTGTGTGTGATGTGTGTGTGTGTGTGTGTGTGTGTGCACTAGTGCTCGTGTAAAAAAAAAGAGGAGCAGAGGGTGGACGTACGACGCCAGGAGACCACGTTTACCTCTTGAGGTAGGCAGAACACCTACAGCAGATGAGACACAGGGGCCGTTTGCCTCGGGGGCAACGAAGACGCGGGTGGAAGATGCCGACGGAGGAAAGAACGGACACGCAAGAACCCGCTGGCGAGACGGGACACGGCTCGGCTAACATCAATTATGGGCTTGGTGACACGTGAAGGAACAACAGCCAGCCCTCCGGCACACACCAGCACCCCTCCAGCCCTGCCCGGGGGTGCAGGGTCCCTACAACACCCCCTTGCCCCCCCCCCCCCCCCCAGGCAACGTCACAGTGGAACAAAATTAAGACACACAAAATCCCGAAATGAAAAAAAACCCATCACTCCCCGCTGGGGTTCTTTTTGTGCCTCCGATAACCGTTCCGCCGGCTTTTCACATCTCGGTTTGCAACACTCACTGCTACATTAATCCTTTTTCAATTACAACCACTGTTATTGACAATCACTTGGTTTAGGGAAAAAATAAATCACTGTTAAAAAAAGGCATCCCTAGAGCAGGGCGACGGTACAGCGCTGAACGGTCCGTGTGTATTACAGGCTCCAGGAACACTTTATTATTTTCATTAGTACCCCAGCAATAGATTCCCATTTGATCATTGCTTGTATCAACACCCATCAACATCCTACCAGCTCGTTCTCTGCAAAAGAGATGTCCTCACAGCTCTTCTTGCCCACAGTCATTTCCTAGGCTTTCCCAACTCAAACGATATTGTCAGAGTGAAAACAACGTTTTGCTACTAATGAAAAATAAAACACCTACATATGGATTGCTTTCATTTTCTGAATCCTTAAGTGGTACTAATACACCTTAATAGTCTTCTGTTATTTCCTCTTACTATGGTCAGAAGAAATTCTCCTTGAACACAATTTTTTAAACTAGCATCGATATTTATCTTTTTTTTGCTTTTTAACCCACGTAAAACTCTCCGGTATGTTTACAAAATTACAATCACCTGCCAACGGTCACAACCACTTTGACAAAGTGTTTAGCAGGTGCCACTACTATAAGCCTAGAAATAATTAAAGAATATAGGAAGAAACTGCCTCCGAGATTCCAAAAAGGGGCGATTAAATATGCATATTAGCTTTTGCTACCCAGAGGTGCACCTTTAACGCGCGAAGCTATTTGTCCCTGCAATCCAAGAGGGAGTTTCCTACTGGATTCTATCCAAGCTTCCCCCCTCTTTACCGTCCACCCCAATTTGGCGATCGCCAGGGTTTGGCTGAGGAATGAGATCCCCCCCCAAGGGGCTGAAAGCCGAGGGGGGTGGAATGAGGAAGGGGGAGAGATACACTTATTTTTCTTTTTCCAGCCGGATTCTGCGGGGCTCCGGAGACTCCCACCGCTCGTGCGGAGCCGTACGTGTTGGGGGGCTACAGGGAAGGCTCTTTTCTCAAGAGGGAAATGAGGTCTAATCCTGTTCCTCCAGCTCATTCTGGAGTCCTGTTACTCACTTAGGCACTTTTTTAAATTGACACTAAAAAAAAAATAAAAAGCAAAAAAAAAATATCAAAAAGCAAAACCTAAAAAAGTACTGCACATATTTCACACTTCCCGGGGCTCTCAGCAGCCTTGGGAAGATCATAAAGACCAAGAGGGAGGCAGCCAAGGCGATCTGTCAAGAAAATAGTGCTCCCCATGGACACGACTGACTTTTATTTGTCACCCTTTGATAGAACCGCTATTGAACTAAATCTAGTTTAAATTTGTTATTCCTGTATTATCTTTAAGGTACAAGCCTGTCTTAGGGAGCTTCTGTGGCACGTAATGATAGCGCTGTGTCCTATGGGATCTGACATTTGATGGCCAGAGAGACACGGGGCTCTCCCAGTTCCCACCAGCAGCGTGCCCAGTGTCCCCACTGGTGTGAGACGCGCTGCCCGTCACCCCCAGGAACAACCCCAGCAGCAAATTTAGGAGGGTCAGCTCTTGACAAGATTTGGACAGACATGACTCCCAGGACGGCCCCGCCGAGAACAAGGCAAAAAGGGGGTTGTGGGTTTTTTTGCTTTTGAGTCTCTGTCGCAACAGGGGATGAAATGGAAAAATCTGTCCCTCAAACAGAACAAACTGGGCTCTGACCCCACAGCAACTGGAAACAAGTCACAAGCGTCAGGTCGGCTCAAGATGACACTGGAATTTAGGCAGAAGGTGAAAGAGAAAATCCCATGGATAATACTGAAAGATGGGAAGCTCAAAATCTAAACTCTGTTGTCGTTATCGTTTTTCAGTTGGAAAAGTAATTGCAAGTTTTTCCAATCATCTTCAAATCTAAAATAACTTTAAAAATCGTAATAAAAAAGCTACTCTGGCTGCAAAAAGTGACCCCAAACCCCGGGTGAATGAAGTGACAAGGGGAACCAGCACAGGCTCCTTCGGCCAAGCTCTGCAAATCCATGGATCCTGTCCCAAACCCTCCCATGAAAATCACGGGTGAGGCTCGTTAAGCAAGAAGAACCGCCCCAATCAAGAGAGATTCCAGCACTAAATCCAGGCAAGACAAAAGAAAATGAAAGAAAGAAAAGCTACTACCTTGTCCCTCTCTAGTAACCACGGTCCAACACCTTGGAACCACCTTGTTTCACCCAGGAGGTTGCAGGTAAAGAACCTGCTGTAAATTGACTGAATTCATGAGCTATTTTATTTTTTAAAATGGTCACAGTAGACAAAATTTTTCTTATTTATACCAGACTGTGGACAATATATATTTGGACTTCAAGTAAGCGATTGATAAAGCACCATCTGACAGGTAAAAGGAAAGGTGAATGCCTCTTGACTTGGACTAAAGTAGTATTAAAGGAATCAAAAAACATCTAAGGATAAATACAGGGCTTGAAGGTGTGAAGGTAATAAAGTGCCTGTACAGGAAAAGGAGAAGAAGGAGAAACGAGAGGAAACGGGGAGGGACAAAATGAAAATGGCACAAGTCACCGAAGAGCGTGAAAGGGGAGGGAAAGGGCAGGGAGAGCAGCAAGTGAGTCCTCCCGGGGGTGGGAGAGGCAGGAAAGAACAGATAAACCTGAGCACTATAATCGTGTGCAAGAAACCTCCAACCAGCCTCTTCAGAAGCACTGCCCTACCCGAGATCCACCTTTATCTCTGCAAGAACACCGCTGAGTGTTTGCTGAAGTGCAAAGCCCAGTCTTCCCAGTTAAAAAAACACCAGTCCGAGTATTAATAAAAAAAAAAAAAAAAATTATACTTAAAAGTCGCGATTTCCCTGATTTGCTAATCTAAGTGTCAAAACTAAAGGAAGGAAGAGAGGAGGAAGAACTGGAAGAACCCGAGGTCTTCTGGTGAGCAGAAAGCTCGGAAGAGCTCCTACGACTGAACCAAACCTCAGCTTCAGCATTACACAGGATTGCTTTTTATTGGGATGGAAAAAATATATATTGGGATGGAAATACTATATATAGGGATGGAAATAATAGAATAGTGTTCAAGGCCAGGCTGGATGGGGCTTGGAGCAACCTGCTCTAGTGGGAGGTGTCCCTGCCCAGGGCAGGGGCTTGGAACTTGATCTTTAAGGTCCCTTCCAACTATGACTATTCTGTGATTCTATATTCCATATTTAAGGACCATAAGAAGAACAGGTTCAGGTCAGAGCACTTCAGTATGAGAAAACCACCGGTAAGCCAGGTAAAATAGGATTACCAGGGTGTGAAGGAGCTGGGATGAAAGATAAAAGAAATTACCTCTACGGGAAGAACCAAAGCGTGGGAAAATAACGTGGCAAATTTGGTACCAACGAGAAGCAGCTTCAGAGGAAAAGGGAATGGCTCGGAGCGGTCGGAGGAGGTTCAGCTCAAAATGGGAGTCTGGAATTCCTTCAAGGAAATACAGGCTGAGCGCAGGAAATAAGAGGAGGCATCAGGTTAGCAAGAGGACTTCTGCTGGCTGTGATATTTTTCTGAAGCGCTCTGGCAACGGATGAAAGTATTTGTCAAGAAACCAGTCGCCTGAGGCGCTGCAGCTCGAGGAAACGGCCACGACTGATCAAATTTTATTCGCGTCAAATGATTTTCACGTTGAACGTTCCTGGGTGATGGCCAAAAATCACTGCAAGGTAACCCTTAACAACTGGAATTCAGGTACCCGAATGTCTGAGGTAATGAAAAGCAACAAAGAATTTAAGATAAGAAATTCAGACTGACCTGGGCTTTTGGTTAGGGGTTTTCTTGTTTCTTTTCAAATAAGAAGCAAAAATACCAGTTGTACAGAATAATGCTGTTCCCGAGCTACTGCAGCTCCTCAACACCGCGTCGCTGCGGCAGTGGGGATGGACACACTGGGTCTGCAAGATCCTGGAGCAAATCTAAGTGATACAGCAGCACAGAGAAGCCACCTGGTCTCCAAACTGCACTTGTTTGATTCCCATTATGGCAGAAGTACAAAGTGTAAAAAGTTATTTATCACACGGAACCGGAGCTTCAGGTGGTTTAGAGACATTAAGGCACAATATGTTCTCTGATGGAAAGTCATACTTCTTTAAGAAGTCCTTACTGCAGAGAACCCCTCTAGTACTCACACCTCTATAAATTATATTAAATACTATGAACAGGTTATAACGGTAAAAGACAAGTCTACCTCTTTGGAATCATAGTTTTACAATTAAGGCCAGAAGGGACCAGTCTGTCACCTAGAAGGAGACCCTGAGTATTAGATGGCCTCCCACAATCCCGATGCAAACTCCCTGTTCTCTCTACCTCGTCCAACAGGATGAACGAACCGTCCTGCCCTTCCAAATGCAAAAAAAAAAGAATAAATCCCCTAACTGAAAGCGGCTGCCTTTTCCACGGAACTCTTTACAAATTTCACCATTTGTATCCGATGGATTTATAAACATAAATGGAGTAATTTTTTTTTTCTCAACACATTTACAAATATCTTCTTAACAGCCATGGATATTTCACTGACTCCTTACTCCTAACCAGATGCCTAATTTTCAAGCCTACCTCACTGAACAGCACTACTGGCAATGCAACTCCAGGACTGGGTTCTTGCTCTGCTACAAATCCCAGCATCAATAAGTGAGTACTGCCGAAATCCAGGGACACATTCTCTACTGATGTTAACTCTTGCTAAGCTCCGCCAACGAGCGGATCTATTCCCTCATCTCAATACCATTTATTTTCTCCAAGCGCCCGGAGAAAGAGGACTGTGACTTAAAAGAGCCCAAAAGGAAGGAAGAGTTGCAGAATTCAACTCTTACTGCCCCATGAGCAGTCCTGTGCCAAGATGTAAATCTTTAAACCAACAGACAACTACCTCTGCAACAAACTCCCAAAAAAGCAGGTCTCAAATTCCAGTAACAATGGAACAATGTACTTTCTGCCCCACCTGAGCTCCCACCTCCCCATCCTGGGCACAGAAAGGTGGGAAGCTCCTGCTGCTCCTTTCCCTCTCCAAAATTCTGCCAAACCTTTCAAAGAGAAGAAGGGCTTGAACGTGTCAAGGCAGAGACCTGTGTCATTTTGGTCTGGAGGAGATCTGCTCACTTGCCACAGGGCACAAATGAAACGGTTTGCCCTCTGGGAGAGGAAAAACTGGTGGTGGGTGAGTGGATATTCTGAGCTCCTGGCTCTGGTTAGCTCCTGAAGGGCATTCTCAGTCCTGCCACTACAGTCCTGTCAAAGAGAGATAGCAGCAACTTTACCAGCAGGCAGACTTTAAAAAAAAAAAAAAAAAAAAAAAATATATATAACCAAAGTCAAACGTGCTTTGAGGAATGGAATATATGCTTAATATTCTTAATGGAATAAATTGGGTGAGAAATATTAATTAATAATTTGCTTTCATTATGTCTTTGCCCTCCTTGAGCGATTTGACAGATGAACTTTGCAAGTAAAATGTATTTTTAAATCTCAAATGATGTCAAATAGATCTCAAAAGGCTAAAGCCAACCTCTTAATTATAGAGGTGGGTTATTTAAGCTACATATGCCGGCTTGCCGTTAACATGGAAGACTTTAATTAGTTAAGGAGAAGGGGTGGGGAGAGGAGGACAGGAAGCTGAATTGAGGGCAGTGACAGCAGCAAGTTAAATGTCTAAAAAATGTAAGTCCTAGAAGAGAAGTTGCTGCCATCGCTCCTGTGGGTGGACCATCAGTGGTAACCACGCTGGAAGAACCAAAGTGCCCGAGACCCACAGGTCTGTCCTGATCCACAGTGACACTGGGTGAGATCTACACGAGTATTTCAGAACAAAGAAGCTGGAAAATAATGGAGGATTTAAATAGGAGCCCTAAGGAAGCAAAGTTCCCAACTTCTTTCCCAAATCTCTTGGAGTTGGGAACTTGCTAACTTTCCTAAACTTGATGGGGAGTCTCCATAGGCATCTTTGCGTACCAAAAAAAATTCCAGAAACCTGTCTGATAAGTAACTAGAGCAGGAGAACAGCACCATGGAAAAATATGGTCAAGAAGCTTCAGGGCAGAAACGGAGCAGAGGCTCTGCAGCACTCGAGACCGGGCAACAGGTAACGCTCCTCCCAAAAACACAGAATAAAAAGGCACGTAACACCCTACAACAGATGCTTTTTCAGAACCAAGCAACATATCAGAGAAAGACAAGGATGTTCTTTTAGGGTCACCACCAAACGTCCTCTCCTGTCGCAAATGGCAAGCACACTGTCCAGTTCCAGGCTATTTTGAGATTTCTTGAGAAAAAGGCGAGTTAAGCTCGTACCACAGCACCAGGAGACAGCAGACAGCCCCAGGACAATCCCATTATATTACTTGGCACCAACTGGTGCTAAGGCTTCCAAGCCAAGCCACGGTGAAGGAGAACGCAGAGTGGCTCGGAAGAGTTAGCTCCACTCCCTGCTCCTGGAAGGGGTGGACAACGGAGCCGTCGGGGAGGGTGAACACACGGGATGAGTAACTCAGCGAGTCCTGGACCGTGGCTGATCTTCCCCCATGCTACATCTCAAAAACAAACCAGAAAGAGCTAAAGCAGAACCCTGGGTAATCTGTAAACACGCCGTCACACAACTAAATGTCCTTTTTGTTTCTGAAACTCATTGAGAAGCAATAGGTACATGGGCTGGGGGTGGGAAGAATAAAAGGAATAGAAGCAGCTTTGCATAGAAAACTAACCCCGGGTTCAGTCCCTGCTGCTGTGAGTTACCATTAGGGAGAGGTCATTATTTAAGTTTAGGAAGTAGCCGCGTTCCAAGTGTCACTAATAACACTGGTATTAAAGAGAATTAGGGGGCGGAAGATCTTCTGTTTTCGATCACAGAAAAGACAGAAATCCTTTTAATTATGACCATGCCAATCCACATCTTTCTAAAGCAGCTAATTACACGTCAGGAGGACACCCAGTCATTCAAAAGAACTGCCATCACTTTTCCTGCCCTGCTCTTCTGCATTTATCCTTCCCATCCCAATTACCCCGGCTGCCGTTTGAAAGGATTGAGCCGGAGCGCGCTGGGTGTTTTGATCAGCAGAAAACACCCGCTTCCATTTAACAGGGGAGGGAAGAGAGGGAATAAATGGCCGAGGGAGGCTTCTGCCAAGCCATCTGAGAGAGAGATGCACTGTACATACAGAAACATCAAAGGCCCATTACGGGGTTCACTCCAGTTCAATGGTTTCGGCTCGCTCCCGCTTGAAGCTGTTGGCCCGAGCGCTCCACAGCTTAGTGGAAAGTATGGGGAAGCTGCAGCAATCAGACCAATTAGTCCATTTTCTCCATCAGCCTGGTGAAAATAGGGCATTTATAATAGGTTTTGTGAATTTTTCCACCCCCAAAACGGCCAATCTGTCAATATTATCACCTGGACACGGCGCCGATGAGCCCATCACAGGCATCACGGAGCGCATCTCGGCATCTCCAAAGAGCAAAACCCATTTCTTTACTTCTTCCAGCAAGCTCAAGCTAAAGTATGATATGGATTTTCATAAAGAGAGCGTGACAGAAGAACCTCAACAAAAACAGAGAGCACTTTGTACTGATTGTTGTAATTGTGTCTCAGCTACAGCATCACCCACGTTCAACCGACGCCTCCGTGAAAACAGGCAAAAGCAAACAATTCCAGGCTGTTTTTAGGCAACAAAACCTAAGGCTGAGGTTAGCAATGAACAACTCTTCTAGATGTTGGAATTTTTCCTCCCCACACCTCCCTTTCCCTGGTGCCACTGAGATTACTTTCATTTATTTGATTTTATTTATGTTTGCTGGACAAAAACCAACAGCAAAACGCTGTCATCTTATTGACAGTCCTCAAAACCACCAGCTCCGCTTTTCTAGTTATAATGCATTTCCCAGAAAATAATTTTTTGTGTATTTTAAATTCTAATTCATAGCTGCCATCTCTAGAATACCTGTTTGTTTCGTTTTTTCTCATCAACGTGCAACATCTTTAGCTGGACAGTTTAAACCCCATAAACTAGCTATCAGTAATAGAGGCTACAATGAAGGTTTTAGGGCTATGTTTTTCAGCTTGACAAATGCCTGTTGGCCAACAACCGAGTCAATATCCTGAGTAAATATCCCAGCTACAAACAAAAAAAAAGCCCGAGGAGGAATGTTTTATTTTGAAATGTCTCCGCAACTCTTCTTGGGAACCATCAAGTCCGTTTTGGTCAGGGCAAAGACCTTCCCTTCCAAAAAAATCACAGTGAAAACGCCCCCGACTCCACAAAACTCGGTTCAATTAGCCGGGATGACGACACAACCCTGACTACTGCTATTAACACACACACACACAAATCTTCAGCTGTCTCATAAGAATGAACACGTCGGGTCACCGAGAGATAACACGCTTTTCAAGAGCAATCCTGCCAACAAAGATTCCTGCCAAATGACAAAAGCTACACCAAACTCCAGATTATTGCCTACAAGCTTAAGACTTTGATCAAAATAATATTATCGAGTTCAAGAACTTCAAAGAGTGCAAGAGCTACTTGGGTGGGAAGCCTCGTCTAAAATAAAAGCTTATTTTGACCCAAAAAAACCCCTCTAGAATGTGCTGGTAATTATCCAGTGAACTTGAAAGAAGCTGATGAACGGCAGGGAACGAGGGCTGCACGACGATGTAGCTGGGGTGGGAGGAGGAACATAAACCTTCTGGTAAGAAAACTGTTATCTAAAATAAGCAGAATTCCAGGGATAAAGGGGGAAAACACATCTTCTCCTAACAAATGTGCATAGCTTCCAGCACTACGGGCAAAACCTCATGCTGAATCTGAGCAATTTGCAGAGAAAGGGGCGAATCCAGCTTTGCGTTTGATTTAAGATTACACACAGGGAAACAACATCCGCACTAAGTGCTTTAGGGGCAGCAGTCTGGAGTTTTGAAAACTCTTATACTCATTTTTCTGGTTTTATCTAGAACAGTTTCCTTACAAAACACAGTTACAGCTACCACAGATCTCGGTGACTCAGCTCCTCGGGGGGGGGAAACCAGAATGATGCGTTCACTTCACTTCTTTACAAGCAGCATCTCGTCGTGAAGGAAAAATGTTACATCATGAAGGGGAACTCACAATCTTGGTGATCGCAACTGACCCCCTGCCAGTCCATATTGGCTAACACCATGGCAATTTCTCCCCAAAATAACATCCAAATCAGACCCAAAGTCTGCCTAGTGAAGCACGGGGAGTTTTTTTCCTAGCAGTGGCCAACAACAAACACTGAAGGAAAGAAAAGGAAGATCCACGCAAGTATAATGTGACTCTTTCCCACTCACAGCCTTTCAGCTTTTTCTAATCGCCAATTAATGATTTCCTGAACCAAAAATTTCTCACTTTTCACAGTAGTCACCAGTGGGCTTAAGTTAACTACAATTTCTCCTCTAATACATTCAGCTACGGGCAATTTTTCTCCTGCAATCACAGCAGCAAGACAACGATAAACCCTCACGAACGAAGGCAAAACCTGATCTACAGCACAAATGGTATGAAAACATGGAAAACTTACCAGTTTGACGTTAGGCAATGAAACAAAGAGAATAATTCAAATATCCCTGAAGAACTGTGTAAACAGAGCAAACAATTAATTAAATTTATTACTTATGGCTTGATTGGAACCCGGAGCCAGACCCTGCAAATAAAGCTCCCCTCTATTAGGAGAATAGGAAAAATAACTTTTTATGAATTGCAAAAGAGAGAACAAAAGGTCAGCAAATTAAGATAATTTCTTTAAACAAGTCAACACGTACAGATCAGAACTAGGAAATACCTCAACCTGAGCAGGTTTGTACAGAATCATAGAATAATTTATGCCAGAAGAGACCTCGGGAGGTCTCGAATCCACCCTCTACATCTTGTTCCAGTTGAGTTTTGAATAACCCCAAGGATGGGGTTTCCACTGCTTTTCTGGGCCACTGTTCTACCACTCCAAGTATGAAAATATTTCTCTTTATATTCATCTGGGATTTTCTTGAACACAATTTGAGCCTACTGCCCCTCAACTCCAAGAAGAGCCTGGCTCCATCTTCTTTAAACCAACCCATTAAAAAAGCTGAGGAACAAAACAGAAGCTGTCCCCAGAGCCAGTGTGAAAACCCCCAGCTCTCACAAACTTTCCCCACACGCCGTGTGCTCCAACCCTCTCATCTCAGCACCCTAGGATGGACTCACCCCTGGCCCAACACCATCTCCAGACGTGGTCCCTCAGGTGATGAACAGAGGGCACTAATCCTCTGCCTTGACCTGCTGAAGGCTCTTCCTAATGAGACTCCTTAATTGCTGTGAGAGTGCACTCCTGACTCGCGATCAACTTGCTCACATCCAACACATGAGTAATGGGATTACACTACAACAGTAAATGTGTTTACAGAGTAGTTAGAAGATGCCTCTATAATGCTAGAGCATCAATGGACAACACGTCTACTCGTTGCTATGTTGACATTTTTATCATCTCAAAATGCTTCTGCAAACGTCTGGATCTCATACTTCAGGAAAAAAAGTGGGGGAATTTTTTTAAAAAAAAGCAACAAAACCCCATATTACCCAAAAAAGAATTGGAGGTAGAAATTGTTGTTTTAAGAAGACGGTAAGAGACAAAACTCAAGTATAAGGACTTTATGAGTGACAAAATAACAGCCAGAATTTACAAAGTTAAAAGCAATCTGTGCCCATCACAGAAGAAGAGCATCTTAAATAATTTCTTCTGTATTCACAGAACCAAAAGGTACATCTAGTCTGCCACTAGATCCACTTCGAGGGAACCCACGCGAGAACAAACCGCAGTAATTCCAGATTGGCTATAACAAATTGCAACTGAATTGCAATGCTACAAAAATTAATTTTCAAGAAAATCCAGAGACAGAAAGACAAAGACGACTCCTATGTTGCGGAAAAAGCCCTGGAACAAAGGCGAGATTCCAGGACACGCTCTCCACCAATTCTTCCACTTACTCCTAGATCACATACCCTTCTCCTGATACCATCACACCAGCGCCTGTCCCAGTTTCGCTGATTCATGTGAAACCAAAACGTTATTGGCCAGCTGCAAACTGCTCGTGATGAACTTTGAGAATGAAGGAAACAGACTGCCGAGAGCATCCCCACAACAACGGAAATCCTACTCTTTCCTCGTACCTCTCGATGGTAAAAGAAAAGCCAAAATAGACACGGGCAACCCAAAACCTGACACTGTGGCGCTAAGCGTCTGATTCCCCAGTTAAGTCATTTCTTAGATATTTTCTCTGGTGAGAAGATGGATGGGGGGAAGCAGAAAACTGGCATTTCCCAGGAAGCTACAGACAAGGAGGATTTGCCCATCTCCAGTTGTTCACGAGGGGTTTAACCTTCCGAGAGGATAGTGATGCTACCTGACAGCGACAAACGGAATTAACACCAGATTATTCCCCATTAGATGCTACAGACAGACAACTTTAGTGGTGTTACTTTGATCCTGCATCACATGAACCTATAATCAGGATACAGAAGCTCTAGCACTATTTTTATTCTTCCCTATTGCTTTAAAAAGGCGATGCTTGAAACAATGACTTTTTTTTTTTCAAGATGGCACAGTAAGCAATATTTCTTTTAAAATTGCAGCTGTCCAACAGTTTGAGTCTGTTCTGTTAAAAATGAAACAGCCAGAACAAATGGCAGTGGCAATCCCAACGTAAAGAGGCCATCGATTATTAAAATCTCCTTACTATAAATCGTGGATGTTGCTTGTCAGCTCGGTGTGTGACTGTAGTATGAATAAGTAGGTAAAATTCCACTAAGGCTATAGTTTTGCTCGATCATTCTGCTGTGCAAAAATAGAAATAAAAGCTCTCCCCGTCCTTTCACCCCTTAGTACCAAAACATTCATACACACGTTAAGGAAAATAACTGCAATGGTCACTGATCCAATTCCTTTCTTTCCTGAGTCTGCCCTGATGCTACTTATGAATTTGCCTACTCAAGAAATGCAATAAAACAGAAAAGAAAAAAAAAAGAAAAAAAGAAAGACGGCTTCATTCTGCTTCAGTGATCTATGTCTAAGGAAAGCACATAAATTTTCCAATGAAATCCATAAATGAAAGACGAGGCCAAGCCCTACCTATATATCTTTGAAGTTACAGCGACAAAGAGGTGCCAACTCTATGCCCTCTGAAAGCACAAAATCTCCTCCAGACTTACCTAAGCAATTTTCACGAGATTAACAGATGCAGAGATGTTCTAGTTAGTTAGCCTACGCCTTTGAAGGGGCTTTAGGCTGGCTAAAAACCTGCTGAGGAGCCACATTTTAGGAGCCCACGAGGCTATCTGATAGTCAGGCGTGAGGAAGGGGTGAGAATAAGCCAAGAAACAGCAAGTTCCCTTCATCCCCTCCACCCTGGGAAGCGGAGGGGAGAAAAGGGAAGCGCATCCTTCAGACTGAGCTGTTTTCCCCCTTTTTAAGCTATTCCCACGTAAACGGGGAAGGTACAAAAAAAAAATGGAATGTTGAGGAAAACGCTATGTAAATTTTTATATAGGCTTATAGAAAAATCTACATAGGGTTTTAATTTTTATTTTTAACGTAACACAGTCCTGCCCGTCTCTAACACTTCCCGTGCTGTTTCCATCGAAATGTTTCCTCTTACCGGCAGCAACATATCATTTTATCAGGATGCCAGGAGATCATTTCCACACAATGCCAGCAGATGTAATTTTCTTAGATGCACACACAGTTCATCACCGAGATACTAGATGACAAGGTGATCGCAGGGTGACTCTGTAATGCAAGTTCGCCGTTTGGTATTTTGAATTCTCAAATGATAAAAAAAAGACTTATCAAATATAAATATCTTTAAGAAAAAAGTAACAAAAGTGCTACATATGATCAAGGAAAACAATTCCATTAGTTTCTGCTACTTAAAGTAGGTTTGCTTTACAAATATTACCACATCCATTATCAGTATGGCTTCCAATTATTAATTAAATTGCTCGTAGCAGTATAGCTTTCTCACATCTTAACAAGGACAGAGTAAAGAGAACACAAAACATTCACACCCCATTTCTCAGGTAAGAGATCCTCCTGCCCTTAAACAAACCAAAAAGTTCGTATTGAGGAGAATATTTATGCTACGATGATTATCTAGCGAAGGTCAGCTGCAAGAGCTCTCCAACCACCGTTCAGGCTAGTCAGGACATAGGCATTAATTACACAGACGTGTAAAAATCCACTCACCCATTTTAGGACCTTGATAACCTTCCTGGCAAACACTGCTTTTGGAAGTGGCAAAGTGGGGAGGGGAGCGGGGTGGGGAGCGAGAAGGCGAGAGGAAGAATTAAGAGGTGAAATTGTTAATGACAGACCGCTAAGAGTCTAGAACCTCTTCTGAGCAGGCACTGCTAGCCATGCCGAGTAATGACTAGTGGTTTTTGAGAAGTGGACTGTTGTCCATTAGACATTCAGCTCATTTTTCAAATGATCCCAGGCTGGGCTTCACTCATGGTCCCAGAGGCAGAAGGCAGTACTTATCCACTAAGCCACGCAGCTTGCGAGAGCAGAGGATGTCTGTGTTGAATATGTGAACATCAACCCAAATATGTGAATGTGTTTCCAGTGGACATTCTCAGCACAGCACCCAGAAGTATATCAAGTCACTGTATGACCAGTGAGGCACGGCTTATTGCAGCTGGAAATCATTTATTCCCATGCTGAAGTGGGGTTTCTAGTGTTCTTTTTACTCTCTGTTGATACTCCCGATCTGGTGTCCATCGACCCTGTGCCACTACCTCAGCTTGCATCCTTTCAGTCTTAGAGAAGGAAAAAGCGTACAGACTAGTCTGTTTTTGTTATTTTTTATAACACAATCTCTAAGGGTATCCAAGATTTTTAAGTGTAGCCTAAGACTTGTCATTGAGGGCTGTCTAAAATACCTGGAAGCACTTTGAATGCTAAGACAGAGCAGCAAGATTATTTTTTTGTGGTTTTTTTTTGTTTTTTTTTTTTTTTCTAGCCACTGGGGCTGGGAGAGGGAGGTTGGTTGGTTGATTGATTATTTATTGGGAATTAATACTGAGAGAGTATATGCAAAGGCTGAGGGCACCATGCCATCTTCACAGAACAAGACCCTAACAGCTAACTGACGTACAAGAAACTGCAAAGTTATACTGTAAGAACACATATTAAGGACCGAGGAAAGTCTGCTAAGGTGCTACGTCTAAAACTAAGTTACTTCTCGCTTCCACCCTCCCCTTTCTTTGTATCAGTCGTCGTCTAGAGCCTCTGTCTTGATCTCGTTGGCTCCTTGCCGGGCCAGGGCCAAGATGGTGTGGTTTACCGCTGCCATCTCCACGGCTAGTGAAATGGGGTCCTGGTGGTCACTATGGCTAGTGCTGTCATCCTGGGCGGGCGGAAAGGAGAAGAGAGAAGAAGCATCGTTACTCCAGGAGCACCAAACCAGCAGACAAAGCCAACGTGTTCGAGTCAGGGACTAAGGGCAGCGAATTTCACATTCATTCCAGGGGTAGAAAGTGAAAGGAATTTACTAAATTGGATTTGGGACCGATTTCCCTCACTGTGCAGACAAAGGCAAGCAGGCCAAGGAGTGGCACACCCAGTGTTCCAGAGAGAAGTTTGATGGGCTGGGGGGGGGGGAGTGGTGGTACTTGGAGGAAAATTATTATTTTTGAGGAAAATATTAAATTATAAAGACAAAAGTGATACACAAAGGCGTGGCAGAAAACCAAACAAAGATAGGAATCGTTCTGCACTGCACCAATCCATGCTTAGATTCTGAATTTCTAGTTCTCGCCATCCCATTTTAAAGAACTAGAAAAGGAGAGAGAACAGCAACCCCGGGGAAGAGGGGCATGGGGGGGATTCCTCACGAGGAGAGGATAAATACACCCAGGTTCTGCAGTTTGGAAAAGAAATGGCTGATGGTCGATATGGTAAATGTTTATTACAAATAATTAGCAAATAGAGAACAACTGTTGGTGGCTTCTCATGATCTACAAAGCAAGGGCACTCACTGGAACGGCAACGTGTCCCAGAGCAGCAAGGGGAAGCACTGCTTCACTTATCACAGTTCAGTTGTGGGATTCACTGATTTTTAAACAGACAGAAGTAAAACTGGCTTTAAAGGAGGGGTGGGGTGGTTTGACAAACCGAGGGAAAATTAATCTACCAGGAACTACCGTAAACAGAAGTGGACACGCTGCCTGCCTCAGGAAGCCTCTCAAAACTACTGACTTCAAGAAGCTTGAAGCTACTATAATAAAATCATTCTCTAATTGTCCTGATCTTTAATAATCCTTTTTCCTTATATATTACCATTGACCTCGCTCAGAAACAGGACACAAACCCAGACTAACCCTTGGTCTGAGCCTTATCCTACAAAGACCCTGACTTCACACGGGTGTAGGGAAAAAGATGCTGGCAACCTCCTAAACTGCTAAGAAAAACAACACAATGATTTTGGGGGACTGAAATTACCATCGTTCAAATATCCAGGTGAACATGTTGCCAGGTTCTCCAGCCCACTCACCTACACGCCATTTTATTTCTTTCTGTTTATTTTCTAAAGGCTCTCAGCTCTAAGAGGACACTTTCCAGCTGCGTAGCTTTATCAGTCTGCATCCTGGTTTTAAATCACAGGAAGGAGAACCAGCAATATTCCATCTCTAATCACATCCATCAAATAAATTCTTCTGGGACACTGGGCAAAATCACAGTGTTTTCCCTTCTTTAAAATGGGGTATTAACAGTTACCACACTGTGATCTTGCCATTTTTTATTATTTTAATTTTTTTAATTTACGGCAAGGAAACGATAAACATTTATCAGTCTTCCAACAGCCTTTAAGTGATGAACTTGTGGAATTTAAGATTGAAAAATGTGTATTACGCATTTTTAAATTAAAATGACAGGCGGCAAACGCTAAAGGAACAGAAAAGCCAGGATTTGGTAAAATTCTGAGGTTACTTAAAGGAAGGCATTCATTTACAACAAATGGAGGGCAAATATTGTGATAAGCGCACTCTAAGGCTCTCTCAGAACTTTTTACGGAGGTAAAATTTACAAAGTCCTGACTTCTGGAGGTTTAGTCACTTCATTAGTATCTGGATGAACTTTGTGTTTTAAAGTTTACTGGAGTTTAGGTGTCGCTGTGGAAAACAGAATTTATGGTTTTAGCAGCTAAGGGATGTTAAATGGTCACCAGGAGAGCTCGCCATTTAATCCGCTTCGCTGGGAATGCCTAATTACACTTCACGGAGGAGCCCGGCTAGGTTACTGAGAAATGGAATTTTTAAGGACTCTAAACAAAGATCTTTAAATTTTAATAACCAATTCATTTCTCTTTTTGGAGAACTCTGGATAACGCACAGAAGAAAACCATAGTTTGGAAGCCTACATGAGACTTCAGCTCAGTATCGAGGTCCTGTATCTTCCTGAGGAATTACCTGTGCTTAGTAGCACTTCCAAATTTTTTTATAACGGTGACAGAGCAGGCTCTCATCATCTAGGGCTAGTAAAGTTGGTTCCACCAGATCTCC
>JAOQGH010000023.1:113401439-113421662 GCA_025769975.1 Gallinago jamesoni
TGTGAGGGTGGCAGAGCCCTGGAAGAGGCTGCCCAGAGAGGTGGTGGAGTCTCCTTCTCTGGAGACATTCCAACCCCCCCTGGACATGTTCCTGTGGGACCTGCTCTGGGTGGACCCTGCTTTGGCAGGGGCTTGGAGGAGATGATCTCCAGAGGTCCCTTCCAACGCTGTATCATTCTGTGATTCAGAAAAAATCTAGAAGAGCAAGAGGCTAATTTCAAAAACTGCTCCTCATTTCTGTTAAGAATGTCAGGACCTTAAGTATTTTCATTAATACAACCTTACGTATTTCCCACCTCTGCTGAGCAATGCACACACTAAACCTTGAAAGCAGGCTCTCTGATACATTACCGATATTGGCTCTTCTCTTGATTTCCTTTCTTCTGTTGGCAAACCAATTGTACACTTTAAGGGAGGTAACTCGCTCCAAATCCGATAACTTTTTTCCTATGAAAGCAGGAAAGAAGAAAAGCAGGGGAAGAAGAAAAATACAGCATCACTACTTGCCAGGTTCCAGAGGTAAGCATAAGACCTTTACACGTGATAAACCACTGCAGACATCACTGAAAAGTTATTATAACTGAGAATAAAGTGAATTTCATGTGAATCAAAGTACTGTGTGCCCAGATGCTATGGTAATAAATGCCAAATATCTCTCTAAAAACAAAGTAGCCTTTCTTGTTTTTTAAAAATCTGAAATACAGGAATTTCTTTGCAGCTTCAATCAAGCAAAACCAGAGCCACGGGAGAATAGAGGGCTGCTTTTCTAGTTCAAGCACAAAACTGAGATTCAAAAAACTCAAATTCAATTCGCAGCCCTGCCACAGATCGCACACCCTTGGGCTAGTTCTCTTGCTGTGTGCCGTGAGGATATAGTTCAATGACGTCTTTTCTTCAGCAGCAAAATGAATGGAGACATTTTGGGTCATCCCCTCCAATCTGCTTTCCTTCCCTCCCCAACACCAGCTGTGACCATGCTCTCACAGCTCTAATCACACCCTCTCCATCCTGCCAGGACACTTGCCATCTTTTGGGAGAAGGTGGGGAGGGAATGCTGGAAACCAGATCACTGGAATTTTACACTTAAACCAACAAAGAAAATCCCACCAACCACCAGGCAGCTACAGGAGAGAGTCCCTTGTTAAACCAACCAGCAGCATGGCCAGTAATAACATCCAAACCTCCTCGGTGCCCTACCTGCTGGATCATTCTGCTTCCACAGGGAAAAGAGGCAACACATACAAGTTGCAACAAGAGAAATTTTTAGTAGGTAGTAGGAAAAAGTATTTTGTCCAACAGAGGTGAGAAAATGTCTGCTTTTGGAGATATTAAAAAATGGAACAAAGTAAAGCTCTGAGCAACGTCATTTAAACTGGTCCTGCCCGACCACATGATCTCCAGAGGTCACTTCCAGCCTAAATTGCTCTATGATTCCGTGCCATCCTGTGTCCCAATGTTTGGGAGTCATACCTTAGCTTTCTTCTGCATTAATTTTTTTTCTGGTTATATAAAACCTAAATATATTCAAAATACAAGTTCTGAAAACTGTGTAAATCTTTGGTTAGAAAAACTAAGGAAAGGCAGGTGCGTTGACTAACAGTACACTGAATATTGATGCTCCTCTCCCAAGGATGACTTCTCCAGGAACGGGGAAAGTGCAATCTGTTGACCCAAATACAAGCTCCTCCATTAATACACGGAATCTAATGAGACCCCTGTCTGGGAAAAAAACCTAAAGGACAGGAAAGCTGTGATCCTACTCTTCTGAGGACCTGCCGTACAATCTCCAGTAAGCCCCAGTCTGGGAACCAAAGATTTCCTACCTGTAAAAAGGAACCAGTAAAACCCACTTTTGTGGAGCGTAATAAAATTCTCAGATCAGTACTGAGTCCTTGTGATAACCAAACATAAAGAATGAAAACCTTTCAGACACGTTTATTTCCTTAGCAATGCCATTTCCAAAGCTGTATAAAGGAAGCATTCAGATGCACAAGTTGTACTCCGTATCTCCAACGGCAGGACTTCAAGTTGCAGACACTGGCATTCGGGTTTGAAAATGGCATTGACTTGTCATGGTCATTGAAGCTCTGAACAATATGAGTTATGGAATGCTCAAGAAGAAACCTACCACTAGTTGAGAGCACTAGATTTGTTAGTAATAGCCATAAAATGAGGTTTGCTGGGTTTAGCAGGAGACACTGAAATGTAATGGCAGTTGCCTTTGGAAAGGACCCCACAATCAGCTCCTCACCTGGCTTTTGTATAACTGCGTTACAGGCGTTGGCAATTTCTTCTCTCTTTGCCTCGTCTGGATACTGATTCTCATTGAAGTAACTGCAAGCGGGGAGAGAAAAAGAAAAAGTAGTTTTTTTCAGAAATCAGAGCATAGAATCATAGAACAGAATCACAGAACAGTTTGGGTTGGAAGGGACCTTCAAGATCATCCAGTTCCAACCCCCCTGCCCTGGGCAGGGACACCACCCACCAGAGCAGGTTGCCCAAAGCCCCATCCAGCCTGGCCTTGAACCCCTCCAGGGAATGAATGCCCCAAAGCAGGTTCACTAAAAGGCTCTAGCTACACGCATCGCTCCTACAGAGGTAACACAGCAGCAGTAAATGTTATGCAAATCTCTATACAGTAATATCGGCGTGCACTCATATCACACAGAGTGGATAAAACCTCCCAAATGCCTCAAATAAATGAATATTAACTCTGCATTTGCAGAGTCACCTCGGCATTCGGAATATTCTCCTGGGAGATACAACAAAGGAGGCGATGCCATGAGTATCACAGTTAAGACTCTCAAGCGAAGCATCGTGTCAGAAGACGTCACAGCCCAGGCTTCTACCTTTTTTTTAATTATCTTATTTTTTTGCTGACATAACCCCAGCTTCACCAGCGTCCTACAAATGAAGGAGCCGTTCAATATTTATTTTGATCCCTAGGTTAATATATACACACATATTTGTAGATCTATTACACACACACAGATATCGTGTACTTTGGACAGACATGGTATGAAGACTGTACAGACACAGTAGACACTAAGATTTCTAAAGTCAGACTAGTTTGGGTTTTTTAAAATCACAATTAAAAAATTTTAAATCTTTCCCCAAACAACATATTGCACAGACCATTTTTGAACAGTATTTTTTTCTGAATAATTGTGATTTTATTGTACTTTATATGCCGTAAACATCCTATAAAAAGTTAAACCATTTTCTCTTTTACTTGGTTTAAGTGCTTTACAAATTTTAATGAACTGATTTACATTCCACAGAGCTTATCAGATTTGCATTAAAACCAACAAAAAGTCCTGTTTACTTCAATGGGCTCTGATAAGCGTGCCGTAAGAAGGGACTACTACATTTTTTTTCTGCAGATTGTCCGTAATAAATAATCCTAAGATTTCTTTGATCAGCTTTGATCAGCAGCAGGTTCAGCTGTTGGACGGCTGCTCTGTATTTGAAATTAAGATATTTCCTTTAATTGTAGATCGTTTGGTAGGAGGGTGTTTAGGTATATTTAAGCAATTATTATTTTCCATGGTCATATTTCTTCCCTGGTTGATCAGCCCCAGCGGGGTCACTTTCTATGGAAACCTGGATTTTGTTCCACAGAGCAACCATTCCTGTCCAGCCTTCTCTGGAGAGCAGCTCTGAGGACCTGGGAGTCCTGGTGGACAACAGGATGCCCATGAGCCAGCAATGGGCCCTTGTGGCCAAGAAGGCCAATGGCATCCTGGGGGGCATCAAGAAAAGTGTGACCAGCAGGTGGAGGGAGGTCATCCTGCCCCTCTGCTCTGCCCTGGAGAGGCCCCATCTGGAACACTGGGTCCAGTTCTGGGCTCCCCAGTTCCAGAAGGACAGGGAACTGCTGGAGAGGGAACAGCAAAGGGATAAAAAGATGGTGAGGGGACTAGATGGTGAGGGGACCAGAACATCCCCAGATATATATAATAACTGAGTTTTCAAGATAGGGAAGCCATGGCAAAAAATTCAATATTTCATCATTGACTGCTTTGGTTTGCTCATGTAGAAGTTGTCAACACACCGTGAATTTTTTGACTATGGTTCTTGCAGGGAGGAAATGAATTTATCTGCCTCCAGTTTTGTTACTTGTCTGTCAGGCCTACCCTTGCTAAGGGACAGGGAGTGAACGAGGGATGTCTGAATTTCCCTTCAGCTACAAACCACAACCTGTTCACAATCTGAAAAGTTCCTGAAAACTACAGATGAAAAATATGAAGCAATATGAACTTAAAGAGGGGAAAAAAGAAAAAAAGAAAAAGCCTAAGAGCAGGCAGAAGTAAATCCTGCAAAGGCACACTGCTTTCTAGACAAAGGGCAGCTGTCAGCTGAATACCTTCAATGAAGAAACCAAATGATCTCTTTTGTTGAAAATGACAGGGGAGGATTAAAATGAAAAGTGGCCAAATAATTTACATGAGATGAGAATCCATATGATGGTAAAGAATGTAGATATCCTTGAAGCGGTTTCATTTCAATAACACTGAAGCCTAGAAAAATTGCAGATTCAGAGAAACCCTCTTTCTTTCAGGGATAATGTGCTCAGGACAATGACGGAGAGAGAATCCATCTCGGCCCCAGGCTCTGTAATGGAAGTAAATGCATTCCCCCCCCCCTTTACCAAGGTGCCCCTGTCTGAATTCCTGCAATAGCTGCCAATCTCTTTTTCTTTTTTTTTTTTTTTTTTTTATAACTGGGCTGTATGGCTTCTGTTAGCCAGGCTGAGATATCAGATGCATTAAGCAATGCCTCGGCAGCCTTCCTGATAATCCACCCTGGAAGTTTTGCCTCCTGGTATCAGCGTTGCAGCTGCCAGGGAAGTGTCTGAAAGGACCCGAGCGATGGAGCAGCGGAAGGAGGAGCAGGTTCGGTGCTTTCTCATAGGGCTGGACGGCAGACACCAAGCGATAAAACCCCAGCGTTGCTCAAAAGGCCCCGGGTCAGGGGAAGGCTGAGTTTAGAGCATGAGATAACGGTAAAAGATTCAAAAGGTGGAGGTGATGCAAAGCAGAGTGGCTGAAACGTGTTTGGAGGTAACAACTCACGGCGGGTCAGCTGCTACAGCAGAAGTACACACGCTCAAGGGGAGGTAATTCGGGTAATTGCACATCAGGGCACCACCAATGAAAGAAGGATAATTGACCTTGCAATTAATGGGTGGGAAGAATAAGCGGATGGGTATCTGGACAGGGTTTGGAGCAACCTGGTCTAGTGGGAGGTGTCCCTGCCCAGGGCAGGGGGGTTGGAACTGGATGATCTTCAAGGTTCCTTCCAACCCAAACCATTCTGGGATTTACCGAGAACAGTGGACCTGCTGCAAGTTCACTCCCTCATTTAACTCTTGTGTTTGTGTCTCTGGGTTCCCACCTCCATCACTGTGGGAAGCACCTGATTTTGGTGCTCTGCACTCCTGGAGCTCCAACTCCTCCACCAAGGACCATCTTCTCCGAGACTCAGACTCCAGCTTAACCCAATTTAAGCACAGACTGAAAGGAATGATCCTGTCCTCTCCTTCATTCCCTTTTTTGGCAGAAAGGATTTTTTTCCCAACCACTTCTCCGGTCCAGCTTTCCACCCATGCCAAGAGCAGTGGTTGTGCAGCCAAGGGAGGCGGGCAGGAGATGGCTGAACCCCGCAGCTGGGACCGGTTGCTTCAATGGCAGCTCCAACGTCCCCTTCAAGTGATGCTAAAAGCAAAGCCCCACTGATGGCCTCGGCCACTGGCCCAGCGACGTGTGGGGGAAAAAAAAAAAAAGCACTGCCCATTTTCCTCAGCTCCCACCTGACCCCTGTTGATGAACAGAAGATCTTGCTGCCACCAAGCTCCCCGCCAAACCCTCTGGTGTCTCAAAATACATGAGAGTGCGACCTGCTCTTTTGTCTTCGATAAGACTGCCTGTAATTTCAGCTCCCTATCTAGTTTCCCTTCGAACGGTACCTCTGCTTTCCACCGACAAGTTACACAAAACACTCGAATATAGTTACCTCCTTTATCTCTCATTAGTATATTTATCAGCACGGTATCGCCCAGTGGCAAGAGGTCGTTGTCTCAGTCTTTGCGGCTTTTAACAGAAGTATTATCCAGGCTGTCAAATCAATGGAAATATTTCTGAAGTTTGTCTGACGTCTGCGCCCAAGATCTTATCTCCGCGCGGCATGAGACAGACTGTCAGAGAAGTGACATTCAAAGCATAATCTCATCAGAAAGTGTAATGACTAGTTTATTTCCCAGTAAATGCTGGCCAAGAATATCACTAATGCCATTTTCAGCGAGGTCAAGAGATGACACCATCGGTTTTATCTACTGATATTTCTACAGATTCTATAATAACGGCACGCATGCCAACTGAACAGATCACCCCACAGGATATAGTCAAGTCGTTTCTATTCTAGATGGCCAAAATTAAAGCTCGGAGATACCCTCACCGCAGATAAACTCTGATGGAGCTGAGAATTTCACTGAAGACACCATCTTCTCTTTCCCCCAGGACTGCAAATCATAACCACCAATTGAGCTGCTACAGGAAACATCTGGTGAGGCCACTTTTGCCCTTTAGATCAGCTGAGAATAAGAAGTGCAGCTCCCTGGATGCAGATCCAGGCACTCCCTCAGCCTCAGCTCAACAGCACCTTCCAAACAGGCAAAAGACAATTTTTTTAAAAATCTCCAACCCAGAAAAAACACCAATTAACACGACGGCTAGAGCCTTCCACTGTTTTCCCTATAGCACTATCATTTAGCCAGGGGCTTTCACAGGGCTATGGATTTAAAAAACCACCCCAGGACCCCAGCTTGACCTCTTCTGCTGCGCCGACCAAGAGGGCTCTCGGCAACTCTGGCACGAAGCCCAGATCTTCTGTTCGACCTACAGAGATATCCAGCCCCAACATAAAAATTTGGGATTTTATCCAATGTAGAATCCATCATAACTTTGAATAAGCTTTGGAACCAAACTGTAAGAAACCTCGTTCTTTGAAAATCTGCATCTCATTCCTACTTTGAGCTTTCAACCCCAAGGTATTGCCATACTCTAAGGAAAGAACAGATTTAAGACCGTGAGAGTAATATCACTGTAAGAGATGTTTCATCCTTGTACTTCTTTTCATGGGAAACGCAAAGCTGGAGGAGAAATCTCAACAGAACTAGATCACTTAACACACCCAACATAAATAAATTTTAATCATTTCACATGTCAGTATGTGTTTGTCTACATAAATTCTATAGTCATTTCAGTACCCATTAAAAAACTCCTATAATAGAACTGATGCTCTATTCTGGTTATACAAATCAGTGCCTAAACTCTGAGACAGTCATTTTACTGATGTTTCTTAGCAGGAATCTACTCTGCAATGTAGATTAAAATACCAAAAATACACCTTGAGCTGGAGCGCGTAAAACTGTACGACCTTCAAAGCCTCTATAACATCATCAAGTTTCTAATTTTTTTAAAATCATCTTCTCAGGATTTTGACAGCGGTCTCAAGCACCAACGCAATCCTATCAAGATATTAATATCATCCTAAAATTTGTTTAAAAACAGAATTAATTGATAATAGCTCTGAAAGCCTCATACCTGCACAAGATAATCTATGCCTCCTAATCTATAGCACCCCAGTGTCGAGATAATTAACAATTAAAAAAAGAATAGTTAAGACATCAGAGGTGGCGATTTACTCTTCCTTGTAATTGGATTTGGTGATAAGAGTATTTTTGAAATTACACAAAAGTTCTCTTTTGAGTAGAAAGATTTGGAGCTTTTAGCAATTTGAAACACAGGTACTTCTGCTTAAGGCACCTTGAAGAGACTGACAGCAGACAACGGCTACGGTTTTACGACTATCCTTAAATTTAATGGTATCACAGACTCCCCAGACCAACACAGTTAACTAAATTGTTCATGAAATAAATAAAAAAAAAAAAAGAAAAGAAAGATGGAAATTTTTGAAGCCAGCCAGCAACATGATAAAGTGAGAATTGTTCTGTAATATTTCAACAACCGGTTGGTGTGAGCACGCAGCACCTTCAAAGCTCTTCCTAACAAGGCATCGAAGCATGAATAATAGTACCTTTTGTTCACCTTTATTTACTTGTAATATTTAAATTGAGACCTACACAGTGCAGGGATATTTATGTGCATTACATCCTCTGGACCTCACCAACTGATAAACAAGACCTTTATGAAGACAACTGTGAAGCAAACACCTCAGCTGCATTTTTTAACTTTGTACAGGGGAGGAGTAATTTAAGTTACATCCTCTGGATGATGTGGTTCCCACGAAGCAAGCGAAGTCAAGGCAAGGGCAGCCCATGGATGAAAGGTTTCCAAGAAGTGATGAGACCCTGCAGAAGTCATTAGGAGCCCACCTACTCGTAAAAGGCTGCCTTCCTGCTTGGTGACTCCAGCAAGACGTCCTATAATCACCACTGTGATTATTAAAGACACTACTTGCAAGACAACAGAGGATTCCAGGGCTTTCTACGGCAACATAAATAAATAGCAAAACGTATGACTTGGATTTTACATTACTCAACGTTACTCAATGCTCTCTTGAAGAAATTATTAAACTCATCAGAGTCAGAACTCAGTTTTTGGCTCTTCTAAAGTAAGGTATTTCTAAAAGAATAGCCTATCCCTGCCTCAACATTGTGCTTTAATGGGAAGTTCAGCACTGGATCACAAAAAAGTCCATACAGAATGTCAAGTGTAAGCAGCAAGGTCCCTCGAGTTGTTATTGCTTTAGCCTCAGTAAGATGTTTTTCAAAATTTTGGAGTCTTTCAGGCTGTGAAGCTTCAAGTCTCACTTTGTCCTAAGCCTCCAGGAGAGGAAAAATACCAAACATAAGATTTGTTATAAAGCTTAGTCTGAGCTGACAACTTCCAACACAACCACTAGCCTTTCCCCTCAAAGATCTGGAAGTTTTTATTTGCAATTTCCAGTATGACCAGACCCAGGTCAGCTCAGATTAGAAGCTCATGGACAGCTACCACTGCTGCTGCATTTTCAGGAAATAAAAACTGATTAAACTAATGAAAGGATCCCATGGGACCAAAAGACAAGATAAGGTCAATTCTTGCAGGATGTCCAGCGCCTAAAGTCAAGAGGGTCAGGATCAAAGCTTCTGATTGTGCTCAGTACATAATATTTTTCCTAATGCCTGGTACCTTCACAATCTGGACCAGAACTATTATCGTATTAGTGCTGTATGGGCACAAAGCAGAAAAAGGTAAGTATTTTTTTAATATCAATGGATTCTCTGCCTTGCAAACTAAATACAATGCAACAGATGGGTATAAGCAAATGAGAACAAGAGATAATGGATCACCATAGGCCAGCACGCTCTTGATTAAGCTACTATGGTGCCAAAACCAGCTTCAGAAGGTTCTTTGTAGACATCACACCAAAAAAAGAAAGTTTAAGGAAAGTTTTAAGCAATGAGGTAGCTTTGTGAATCCTTGAAGAGTGCTACTCCTCAAGTCTGGCAGCAGCAACATCTTTTTACTTATTATTACTATTAAATGACTATCCATGGGAAAAGGAAATAGTATATTGTCCAACGTTTTGTAATTATTTTTTTGCCTATAAGATTGTGAATAGTTACCTTGGAAATAATAAGCTCCAAGGACTCAAAAGTATTACTTCATTAAAAAACACCCATCACGCTTGGTATTTCAAGAGCACTTTCTACAACCAGATCATAAACCCCTTAAAAGTAGTCAGAAGTTGTGTTCTTTAACCTTATTCTTTAATATTATTAGAAGAACAGCAAAGTCAAGAGAGACAGACACAAGAAACCAGATGCAAGAGCTGTGAAATCAATCCATGGCTCCTTACTCCTGGACACGTGCTCCCTGTCACGAGCCATGGTTTTTGCCATGTGCCTCCTCTTAAATGTCATTGTCACTCTAGCTCCAAAGAGACAAGTTCCCTGAGGACAGGTGTGACTTAAACAGTACTGGTTGTCATGCTCTAAAAGCAACTGAGGAGTTGTTGACTGCATGTCCTAGAAAAAATAAATTATTCTTATCAATTTCAGACTTTAGCAAAGTATTTGATAGAGTCTCAAATGGGAAGTTATTAATAATTTTGGAAAAGACAAGGATTACTTTACTTGCAAGACAGTGCAGAAAGGAAACTTGTAACTAAGAAGTGGGCTGAAAATTTAAAATAATGGCTTGGAAGATGGCCATCGGTGATATTCCTCAAGTCTCATCTTTGGAGTATCTTAAGAATAAAAACTCTTAAAGATCTTGACACAAAGTCTGAACATGGTAATGAGATCTGATGATGATGAAGTTAGAAGGCATGTCAGTACAGGGAGTTGGAGTACCATGGAAAGTCATAGCCAATCCTAAGGGCAAGAATCAAGAAGAAATTTAACAGCACAGGATGCAGGGTCAGCCACGTCAGGAACAACAGCAACTTCTCACTTACACAAAAAGCTCACTCCACCTAGAATAGTGCATCCAGCTTTGGAGTCCTCAGCACAGGAGAGACATGGAGCTGTTGGAGTGGGGCCAGAGGAGGCTACGGAGATGCTGGGAGGGCTGGAGCCCCTCTGCTGGGAGGGGGGGCTGAAAGCTGGGGGGGTTCAGCCTGGAGAAGAGAAGGCTCCAGGGAGACCTTGGAGCTCCTTCCAGTCCCTCAAAGGGCTCCAGGAAAGCTGGGGAGGGATTTCTTAGCAGGGCCTGTTGCAATAGGACAAGGGGTGATGGCTTTAAACTGAAAGAGGGGAGATTCAGACTTAGGTATCAGGAAGAAGTTGTTCATACTGAGGGTGGTGAGACCCTGGCTCAGGTTGCCCAGAGAAGCTGTGGCTGCCCCATCCCTGGAGGGGTTCAAGGGCCAGGTTGGAGCAACCTGGTCTGGTGGGAGGTGTCCCTGCCCAGGTCATGGGGGTTGGAACTAAATGATCTTAAGGTCCCTTCCAACTTAAACCATTCTATGATCGTACGATTCTATCATCAGCTGGAAAGACCATTTTCTCTTAAGGCACTATGATCAAAAGACAAAATGCAATAAAACCACCAAAGAGCCCACTACAGCTGAGGATGGCAGCTATTGCCAATCCAGAAAGAAAAACATGAAAATGCTTGCAGGAGACCTCACCTGAGCTATGTACAATCCTGCTCTCCCACATTCAACAAGGATGGATTTAGATCTGAGGAAGCTGGAGAGCAAAAACTGGAGAGGTACTGAGGAACAGAAAGCCTATCTCACAAGAGATACAGTGTGTCTTACCTGCACAAACTTCAAGGCTGAGATGAGGAGAGAGTTTACCATAAATACACGAAGGGGACCAACACTGGAGACAAGGGATGGAAGAAAGGATTTCTTTTAGTTAAACGATAATATTGATCCAAGATGGATGGGTACATACAGGTCACAAACAACCTTAAGAACTTCTGTACCCTTGGCTCTACCTGCTTCTAAAATAGAGAATTTAATCAGTTTCTGAAAAGGATATAATAAAGGTTGACTGCAAAAAGAGAAGCTGGACACAAAACTGGGAGTCCCAGTCCAATGCTCCTCTGCTTAAGAGACTATCAAGGAGCATTTAGAAACCGAAAGAGCGCCAGCCTATGTACATAATAAGCAACAAATCAGATGATTTTTTTTTCCTATATGTTTTGTACTTACGTACCCTATTGTCTCATTCTTTTTTCTTTATAAGGAAATCATATTAAAAAAGCTCTTTGGAACAGGTCCATGTCTCCTATTCTGTTGACGGAGTTCCTCACAAACAGTGCAGAATTCAAAACAAATTTAAACTTATGCATGTTCCAAAGGAAAAAAAATCAAACAAAAAAAGGTCATTTGTGCTGTCCTGGACTACAAAAAAAAAAAAAAAAAACAGGATAAAAAAGAATCTAGGATGTGGTAGTGACTTTTGTGGTGAAAGCCCATATGGTTCTCTGATAAAGCATTCTTTTTAGTCTGTTTCAAGCACACCACACTCTGACCGAGAGCCCATAAATACATGATGCAACATACTTTGGAGTTTTACTTTGGAATTTTGTTCCCTCACTCCTCCTTGTAATGACTCTGTTTATGACTTGTATAAAGACCTCACATCTGTTACGAGATGGCAGGGAACTTCCTTTCACCGAGGCAGGTTTGGCCTCTGTTCAGAGCTCAGCTGCTGCAGGGGTCGGCAGGAACGCTTTGAATACTTCCAGAAACGAGCAAATCCACCAGCGCTTCGAGCTGGATAGTGCCCAAATGTGCTCCATGCTGAGAGGTGGCTGCATCAAGGCAAGAGGTGACAAGGTGCCAATCCCATTACTAACTCCTTCCGAACGCTTTCCAGATCACTCAAGAAGTTAATTTTGTAATTCACTTAAGCGGGTTTATTCCAGGGATACTATTACATCCAGGTCAGGTAAATCTCACCGTGAGCGATGACTATCCCTTTTAGTTGAACTTGGACCTGGAATGACCCTCCTCGGCAGGTTCAGGGCTGTCTAGCTCTTTCTCAGGACTTTAAGCCAGCTGAAAGAGAGCCAAAGGGGGAATGATCACAGCTTCATCGTCACTCGTGCTTGTCATTGCCCAGGGAGCTGTTTGTTACCGCCGTATCTCCTAAACTTCCCAGGAGCCTGCTCCCAAAGAGCGAGGAGACTCACCAAGCAGTGTCTCAAGCTCCTTCATAGCCATGGAGACAACAGAGGGTAACTCAAACCCTTGCGCACCCAAAGACACATCGCCTTTACGTGGGCTGTAATATCAAGAAATGTTGTGAATAGTCATTATAAAACCGCTACACAAAATGTGGACTGAACGTGCCAGGTCACACAGCTTCTGTGACAACTCTGCCAAGACCTTCCCTGCCTCCTGATGTTAACGGGCAAGAAAATAACGATGTAGCTAATTAATAGGGGGCTTTTTGTTGCTATTCAATTCTGCATGAAGAGTCATAGGAAAAGGAACACTATGAAGGATTAGAGAAAGTCTGGTGTTGAAGAAGAGGTCAGAGAAGAAAGAAAGGTCAAAAGACTTGTACTTTTACATGGTCCTTCCAACGAGCAGCATCTAAGTCTCAACCCAATTGTAGAGAGCCCACAGCCCTATGCTCTCTGTAGTAATAGAATAAAAGCCCTTGGGGCTGAGAAGTTGTGACCTAAACTGATTGGCATTAACAGTTACATTAAATAATGTTCTGGAAAGCGAATTATTTATGCTGGACACAAATAAAGCAGATAACTGCTGTGAATTTCAAAAATATCTAAACACTCCCATGACTGAACTTCATTTGCTACCTTTGCAAAAAGCAGGGTGATACATCTGGAAGAGAACAAATCCAAACTCCTCCCAGACACGTGAGGTTCTACATGAGCTGTGACTGTTCAGGAGAAAGACACACGTATCATTGTGGACTACTCAAAGAAAACACACTCTCAATGAATACACAAAAGTGATGAGCAAAACTCAGATGTTAGGCTGGAGGTCAGAGAACATCGGGAATGGGATTCAGCTGCCTGTATAAGCTGGAATATTCACCCCGGAACTATGGTAATTAGTTCTGCTCCTGTCCCTACTCACCTGCCCTGGGTCACTTAAAATTGAATGTAGAAAGAGAAAAGGTCCAGAGGAGAGTGACAACGAATGTTATTAGAGGCAGGGGAAGACTTGCCATCTGAGAAGAGATAAGAGAAGGACTGTTGAAGTTCAGAGAGGAGATAACTAAGCAGCACACCGATAGGAGCATATATAATGAGTGATCACAGGAAGGTAAACACAATGTTCTCTCTTACTCTTTCTCATGATACTCAGGCAAAAGGGACCTCCAACTTTTTAAACACTTTTTAGCATATAAAATGAAACCAGATAGAATTAGTTCTTCCGAAGTACCCTGAAGACCTTAGCAGGATTTAGAAGGAATTACATATTTATGTGAATAGTAAGAATGCCCACAGCTGCAATAGTAGGATTGAACAAAAATACAGGATAGGAGAAAACCACAGCCACATGGTTGCCAGCCATGTGTGAAGTAGGCACAGACTCAAGAGGATAGGTAGAAAGAATGAGAAACACCATCATCATCTTCACCAGCTGGGTTACTGCTGAGTCTCAAAGCCTCAGGCACATGCCAGAACTCCCCAGTGCTGGTCCGTGAGCTGGGTCACCCCAAAAGGAGCCAGCAGATGTTATGTTCTTCAAAGCAAACATGAGTTTAAGAGGTAGATTTACACATGCTCCCATAGATGGGTGCTACTGGAGCCAGCAGAAATTAGATTAGTCCTCAGAGTAAACAACAACCGTGCCCTTTTACAGCTTCACTGAAAGCATCTGGGCACTTACAGAGATATCCAGTCCCATTTGTAGGACAATCACTTTGATGCTCGGAGAAGACTCAGGATGAGATCCTGCATGTCACCTTCAAGAGCAGGGACACTGCTGACATATCTCAACTGGTGGAGAAATGCAGGACGGGATCGGGACTAGAAAAGAATTCCCACTCTTAAAATGTGGGTTAATTGCACCAGACAGTGCTGTTGCAGGTCCTGTTGCAAATGTTGATTCCAGTTATTTTGACCTTGGCAGATATACAAATTTTATCTGGAGTCTGCTGCAAGGATTTGCCCCTCCCACAGATCTGGTTTTGTTATTATTAATAAAAAAATTTTTAAAAAAAAGCAAAGAAAGAGAGGAGAGAGAACACAAAGACACAAAAAGCACCTGAGCTCCCTGAAAAAGAAAAATAACTCATTAGGAGCTGGATCCTTCAAGAGACCAGAGTCTGGTGAGCACTTTGGCCAGCCCTCCAACATTAGATTTTACTGCATCCGATCTGCCAAACAACTGGGATTTGCTCACGGCTGATTAGAATAGGAAGCCTGCATATTATGCATGTCTAAGAGGGGAACGTAGCTTCATCTAATGCAAAATAAGGCAGATACTGTGTGGCAAGCATAAAATGGCTGCTCTTGCACTTTATGAAGATGGACAGCAATGACCCTGAGCCAAACCATTTGAACCTTCAGACAATAAAAACATCTTGCCGGTGTCTAAATTGTAAAGTGAACTTTACCGAATGCCTTTGCAAAGTGCCTGCTCTCGCAGATCTCAAAGCATTTCACCAGCATGAAGAACAAACAGAGATCCAAAAAAAAACAACACTCCCTCCCTACGTCTCCAAGGGCTTAATGAAGTTGAACCTCCTACTGGAAGCTGCTGACTAACGAACACCTTGTGACAGAGTAGAAGGAGCTGGAAAATAACATAAAGAAGTCCCCTGACGTTTCCCTCTGCGTTAAGATCAAGTATATTAGAGCCATCCTGACAGATTTTAGCTAATTTGCTCCTGAGGAATGTTCCATAATTTCTGTAGATAACCTGCTTAGTGCTCAACCACTCCTAAAGTTGGAAAGTTTTTCCTAATGCCCGACACAAATCTTCTTTGGTAAACTGAGAGTTACAGCCTTTTAGCATCTTGCTCATCCTTTCTTGGGTTTGGCTCAGTGCCCCGGGCAGGTAGGAGATGTTTTATGGTCGAGCACGGTGGGTCAATGATATCTGAGGGTCGTAGGGACAGCAGAGCATCACTCTCTGGGCTCCTCCTGCGGGAACAAACCTGAGGAAGACGAGTAGCGTTCCCGAGCCGAGCGGTGGACATCGTTATATTGATGAGAAACTGCTGTTCTGTTTCTAACAGCGCACGAGCCCTAATGGAAGAGGCCGAAAGACGTTACTTCCTGCTCTGTTGGCAGCTTGAAAAGGGAGAAACGCAATGAATCCAAAACTTAAATCTCCTCCAAAGCCTTGCACAGGAAACTTAGATCCCCTATGGGGCCGGTATTAAGGTTCTGGGAGAAGACATAACTAAGAGTAATGGGATGAAATTAACTAAGAAAATTTCCTAACTGAATTTCAGGAGCTAATAGAGCTCTCGTTTTCCCCGGGGAAGCCGTGGAAGCCCCGGCGCTCAGGAGAGCTGCAGTAATAGCGCTTTCACAATCGGAAGGATTTCTAATAAGGCATGTCAGGACCGATATCACTCAGGGCCAGAACCATGCCCAGGGCTCCACTGGCCCAGCCCAGCACTGGGACCGCTGCAGAAGGTGCTTCTTCAGGAGGGCAGGCAACGCTGTCTTCCATCTTTCTGATGGAAAGGCAACTGGGACTGGTTTTGGCACAGGGATGACTTTCCTCGCCAGCTGGGGTCCACTGGGGTTGGAACTGGATGATCTTTAAGGTCCCTTCCAACCTGAAGCACTCAATGATTCTATGATTCCCTTTAAAGGGGGAACAGGAATAGACCCTGGTCAAACGAGAGCAGTTTGGAAGGGATGCCATCGTAAGACATCGCTGCTCCCCGGCAAAAATCAAAGGACACCTCTTCCACGATGCCAGCACAAGCGACAGAGGGACCACGCTTTTAACCAAACCAGGAACTCAACCAACACAAACCAAACAAAACCGGGACAAAACCAAGCAGACCAAAAGAGCATCGTGGAAAATCTGTCCATCTATTTGTTAAATTCCCCCTTCCCTGTGCCCTCCTGTCATTTGCTGGCTCTGGCACACCCTCGTCGCACAGCAACCGGAACCAATAAATAAACCAGAGGGAAATAAAAAGGTTTTCTTTTTTTCTGAACCAAGCAGAATTGGCTGGTGTTTCTGGTGTTTCCATCAGAGAAGAAGCATATCTGGCACTGCACGGGGTGGCAGGAGGAGAGACAGAGAGGAGGAGGAATTGAGACGGGCAATGGGACGGGAGAACTCCTAAGGACGAGATGGTGACAAACCGTTCGTTCGGCTCAGAGACACCACGAAACTCTACCCTCAGTATCTCGGGAAATCTAAACCCATTTCTCTTATGAATAAACTTGCCTCGGATGACGACGCCAAGTGAAACACCTGACTCTGTTTTGCAATCTATGAAACGGGGATAATAGGTGTCTATATCATCTAGTCTCATTTAATCTAAATGCGCCTTTACAAAAGGATGCTTCAAGAGCGCAGACAAGTGTTAAAGTAAAAAACCAGACCAATAAAATCAAACCAAATAACCCTCAGCCAGAAAGTCCCTGCTCCCCAGACGAAGTGAAAAACTTTCAAGTGGTGAATTATTCATTTTGTTTAGAGCAGAATTTACAGTTATTTTAATTTAATCTTTGGATAAAGCGTATGCGTAAGAAACAACACTCAACATCTTCCCCCCCCCTTCCTCCCCCCCGGAGTCTTTAATGGCACTCAACAAAAGTGCCTTAAACGGGGATATTGTCATTGATTCTGCTGCCAATCTCAGATGGCATTTTTTGCCTGAAAAAGAAGATAAACCTCAACTCCAACATATGATTGGAGGAGAAGGACCAATCACTTAAAAAAGGGGGGGGAAAAAAAAAGAAAAAAAAAAAAGGTGGACATGACAACACAGCTTCATTAAAAAAGAGAAAACCCTAAGGGAAATTTTCAATTCCGTAGTTCTAACAAGAGGGGTTGAAAAGAAGTAATAAAGCGGAGGGAAAAAAAAATAAATTATCTTTGGGACAAGCTGTAATGAGAAGGGTGAAAAATGAAACGGAACCAGAAACAGACTTTCAAGTTGAACGTGAAGTTGTCCCAAAAAGGCCTGCGGTAGCTCCCGAGGGAGGGTTAACCCTGCGCCAACGTCACGGCACTCGGCAGATTCCCCGAGCAGGAGCCTGGAGAAGAGAAGGGGTCAAGGTTGGCATCAGAGGCACAGCAGCGAGAGGGAGCTTGTACTGCAGTCCTCTGAACCACACCTTGTCTGCAGTTAAATATAGAACTTTTCTTTCTGGAACTATTGCTCCGCTTAACCTTCAGAGCATAAATATTTGGAGAGATATTACAAAAAAAAAAAAAAGAAAAGAAAAAAAAAAAAGAAAGGGAGAGAGGGAGAAAGAGACCTGAATCTATCGTCCGAAATCTAAGCCTAGTGACTAATAAACTACCCTGGGAGAATTTCCAAAAAAGCAGAAAAGACTGGAGAATCAAATTACAGAAACTGCAAGCAGCATTCTGGAAATCCAGTATAAACCAATTAGTTGCTTTAATACACATACCCTGTATACAGACACTTAGGTACATTAGGCATTCAAGTATATGTGCTGGCCCCAACTCTTAATTTTAATTACATCAGCTTGGCACCAATATAACAATTAATTGCACTGGATTTTTTTTGTTGATTTAAATTATTTCAAGAAAGAGAAACCAGCCCTTCAATCCTCACCCTTCTCATTCAGTTGATGGGCCAAATCCTGACCAGTGTTCTGCATTTTCAAACAGAGAGCCAGCTCCTAGAAGTTAGTATCTCTAATTTTTGCAATCAAATTCACATTCTTTCCTTGAAGTGCTCTCAGCTGGTCTGACACACCAACTTTTAGCGACCAGCTGAATCCAAGTTAAAAACACGCACCACGATGAACTGATAGAGCAGCCCAAGACTTTGATCCTCACCCCCCAAAAAAATGTTTACACAGCTTTGCAGAAACGTTTCAGAAATTTGTAGGAAGAAGTAGCTCTGCATTACCTACACAAGAGTTTCCATTGAGGTCTAGATTAAACCCTCTTCTCTTCAGGCATTTAACTACGTTGCCAGTTAGGTCTAATTGCAGAAGGCTCCTCTTCTGCAGCCAGAAAGGTGCATAAAATCCTTGTGAGTTGCATTACTGGGATGGAATTGTCTTCTGGATCTCCGTTTCTCATTGCTGAGTAGCCAGAAGCCCAGAAGAACAAGCACTTTACTGAAATTCCCAGATGAAAAGCTCAAAACCGGGTGCCCGAATCCCTGCACACACCAAGAGGGCACCAAGATGCTGCAGGACGTAGAATCATTTAGGTTGGAAGAGACCTTTAAGATCATCAAAGTCCAACCGTTGACCCAGCGCTGCCAGGTACGAACACAGGGCAACGATACCTACATTTCATTAAGGAAAACAGTCCATTAAACAGAGTAGGATGTCTCCCCTCACACTCAAAACTTAATCCTTCAGATGAAAATGCAAATTAGCAGCTAAATGGCACCAGACCACATGCAATGCCAAACACCCTTTTAGTGGGCCAAACGCTTCATTCCTGACCCCGTGGCACCAAGCGAACCCGATCCGTTTGGGTCAGACAACCAGAGCCTGGTTACCTTCCCGTTCCGAGCCATACTACGGACAAGCCTGGAAGAACCTGGTGACTTTTAAGTGAAATTAGCTACCTTTGTCCTCCCAAGAGAGCATTTTCCTCCCACTCTTTCAAAACTTGTCACACAAACCAGCCCATCCTTCCAGCTCAATGAGGCCTGTTAAAGTATAACAGTGAAACAACCACATTCCCAACTTGCTTTATGGGGTAGTTTTATTGCCATACAAAGCTTTTACCACGAGTTTCCTGTGTTCTTTCTTGCCTCAAGTAAAACTCCTCAGCCGTACTTTCCAGTACCCACACACAAGGCTGTGAAATTCAGAGCTCGCGGTGACCCAGCAGGAGCTTTGCAAATTAATATTAAAGCCAGGACTAAGGCAACGTGGCAGAAGTCTCCATTTACCAGCAGAACACGATGGAAACCCCAACAGTAAAGACCTTGCGGCACACAAGACACAGCAAAGAAACCCAAGAATGATAAAGAAGAAGAAAGAGGGTAATGAAAAATTAAATGCAGTGATTATGCATCTGTACAAACAGCTGGGTGACTTCCAATGTCAACACCAAGTTGCTTCTTTCCATAGGCAAAACCAAAGCTCAGGTATTTCTGACAGACACGCACCAAACCATTACAGGTTGTCTGACTTCTTGAGAGCATCACAGCAGAGCTCTGAAGGAGGAAAAGGTAGCAATTGCTTCCTTAGCTCTCTCCTTCTGCTCTGCGTTCCCACAGCACCCAGCACAAAGGGGTTTAAGGCACCATCTTGAGTCAAACAGCAAATAATAGCAGTTATCGCACTTCAGGCCAGAGAAAGAGCAAGAAGAAAAACACACGTGCCCAAAGAGCTTTAATTCTACTTCAGAATGACTAAACATTTCACACACAGAGGGTTAATAAGGTACAATATTGTCCTGAAGGTACACTGAGCTGTGACATTTTGGTCGTTCTATGTACTCCAATCGGGCCAGTCATACAAGGTAAAGAATGGTTTGGGTTGGAAGGGACCTTAAAGATCAGCCAGTGCCACCCCCTGCCCTGGGCAGGGACACCTCCCACCACACCAGGTTGCTCCAAGCCCCCTCCAACCTGCCCTT
>JAOQGH010000023.1:113421762-113473557 GCA_025769975.1 Gallinago jamesoni
CCCCCCTTCGTCTCCCCTCAGGCTGGGGCGGGGGCGGGCGGGGGGACCCCCCCCAGCTCCTGCCGTTACATGGTGAGGTGGAGGCGCCGCCAGCACCCAGAGGTGAGTGTGGGGAGGAGGGGAGGGAATGGCGGGGCGGAGGGGGGGGGGGCGGTGTGGGGGGAGGACGAGAGCGGGGCTTGTGAGGGGAGAGGGCGGGCGGGTGGGTGGGCTGGAGGGAGGGGGAGCAGGAAGGGGGTCCCCCCCCTCAGCCGGCACCGCGGGGGAGTTGAGCCCCAGCCGGAGACGCGGGATTCCTCGCAGCGCGGGATGTGCGTGAGGGGAAGGGGGGAGTTGGTGGCGGCGGCGGGGGGGAAAGAACCGGGGGCCGGGGGCGGGCAGGGGCAGCCCCTCAGCCCGAGTTGGAGCCGGCGTTGTGGGGTGGCTCCGCGTATCCCCCCCCCTTCCCTGGAGCCGGGGAGGAGGAGGACGGTGTCCCCGGGAGGCGGCTGCGGGAGGGCAGGGCAGCCTCTGGGTTTTAAAGAAGAGCCCTCCATCGTTGTTCCTGCCGTTTATTTATTTATTCTTATTTATTTCCCACCCCTCTCCCGGGTGCGGGGAGGTGACGGACTCCTGCCCCTCAGCCTGGGTGGGTGCTGCTTTTTTTTTTTTTCTCCTTTTTTTTCCCCCCCCCCCCTTTTTTTTTTTTTTTTTATAAAATTTTGGTGGTGGTGGTTCGGTTTTCGCCGCAGAGTTTGGGGCTGGGGGCTGGAGCGAGCCCCTGTCCCTGTCCCCGGGACCCCCGGGGTGTGTTGGGGGGAGTGAGGGTTGGGGGGGCTGCCCCAGCCCGGTAGTTTGGCCGGGGAAGGCGGACGAAGGAGGCTCCGAACGGGAGGGGATGGAGCCCGGTACCCCCCGAGGATCGTGCCCGGTATCGAGCCCCCCTCGCCGGGGCCGTGCCGGGGAGCTCCCCCCCCCCCGGCTGGGGAATGAAGGAGTGTGGTGGGGGGGCTGAGCCTTTTTTAGGGGAGCCCCGGGGTTTTGCGCCTATGGAGCTGATGGGTGGGGAGGGGAGAGAGGTACCCCAAACCCCGCTGGATCGGTGTAAGGGGGGGGAACACGCTCGGGGAGGCTGCGATCTGTTGCAGCTCCCGGGGCTTGAACGGAGGTTCTTTTTTTCAGGGAGGGCGAAAAAAGGTGTCTTGTTGCTGGAGAGTTTAAAACACGGGAACGGGGTGGGGGGGGTGGGGGTGGAGGAGGACCCGGAGGGAAGTCATTCCCAAAATGTGCGAGGAGAGCTTGGGTGGGGTGTCAGCGGCTTGTTTATTTCGTACTTCTTGAGAGGAGATGGGGAGGGAAGGGGTAAATGCTGGTGTATCTGTGCCTGGGATCTTTTGGGGGTTTTGGGGTTTTTTTTTGGAAGAACAAGCGTGTTTGACCCCAGGACCGGCTGGAGGAAGGGGCAGGGAATGCCGCCGGACTGTTTCGCTGTGCTTCGGGGTTAAAACAAAACAAGAGGCGGGTGGTTTTTACGTGCAAAATACACACACGAGACAGACGGAGCCGAGTTCTTCAACCTCCCTTTTGGCTGATGGGTGCTTGGATATTTTTTTTATCCCCTTACTTGTTCTAAGAGCGTCTCTTGGTATGTTTGCAGAGCACTTCTCCGGAAAGCATTTTATTTTTCTTTCCCCTTTGCAATAGGTCTGAAAAAGCCTCGGTCGTGTGTGCTGTTTTTCCCAGTCCCTTCGTGTTAGGGACAAAAAAAAAAAACCCACAAAAAACCCTTTATATTTTTTTTGGGTGTGGGGAGGGAAGAAGGAAGAGGAAATGAAGACTGTAAGCATGTTTGTCTGGGGAGTCGGGTATATCTCAATTTGCTCTCCTGCTCGAGTAACACTGGGAGTACAGATAAGTGGCTTTTAAGTAAGGAATGTATATGAACAAAAGCTGGAAAGATTTAAACTTTGTAGGGAGGAAAGCGTTAAGCTGATGGCCAGGGCAGGCATTTGAGAGTAGGTCTGATAGATGCTACGTGCCCCTGCTTCAAACTAATGGGGATGGAGGAAAAGGAAACTGGTGGGGGGAAGGAAAAAAAAAACCTACTAATAATTTGCATGAATGATACCATGTAAAATATATCGTATCAGAGAGAGGGATTGTGCTCTGCAGAAGATTTGTGGGCTGGCAGAACCCTGAAGTGCCTGCTTGCGTCCCGTGATATGACTAGCTCATTTCTGCAGGGCTCATCAGGTACAGACTCTGCTTCCTTCCTGGGATGGTGCAGCTGGCATTTGATTTCCTCCATGGATGGGAGAGGAGGAGTCCTGTGCAGTTTTTTTTTTTCCCCGAGATGATTGCATTTTCTTTGGCCTTGCTGTACCCTGCCTCATTAGTAGGAACTGCATCTATATTTATTTACCATTATACCATGTCCCTTGGGATGGCGGGTGTAGTTTGGAGTAGGTATATATGGATTTATCACTCTTAACATTTTTTTCCTCCCGTCATGCTAGGGCCAAATCTGTCAACAGCAGAGAACAAACTTAATTTATTTCTGTGTTTTGCATCTCCCTTTTTGCCATTTCTCTTCCAAATTGCTAAAGAAACATCTCCGAGATGCAGATGGGGGAGGGAAATAGGGGAGAAGTGTGAAAGGGGTGGAATATGTTATCTGTGCAGGGATGTATTTGTTATCTGCGTGTTCTGGGAGCACAGGGCTCTGTGAAAGAGCAGGGATTGATACTGCATCTGAGAACTGGGCTTCGGTAAAGCTCTTTTCTTTTCCCTTCTGGGGAAGATTCTTCTTTAGCCCCACGACAGTCACAACTTCTTCTGGGTGGTTGACAGAATTGCCTGACGAGCCCGGGCATGAGACTAGGAACAAGGAACTTGTGTTTTGCTCAGCGATGTCTCTTCTTCCTCCTATCGTTCCTTGAGCACCAGAAACAGGCATCAGCATTTTTACTCCTGTGTCATCCAACTCTGCTCAGAGCAGGTCTAGACGACATTGTGGTATGCAGGCTGCCAGCTGTGCTACAGGAATGCTACCACAGGTGAAACTGCAGGATTTTTAATGAGTGGTAAGGAAATCTTGAAAGAAAATCCTATGTGGATGAGGCCTGCTTATCTCTTGTAACTACTTTACTGAGCGGTCTTGAGCAATTCCTTTCTATTTGTTGACCTTTCTAGAAAAACGTGCGTCTCCGTAGCGAAGCGTTTCTGATAATTCAACAAATTTAGTAACCAGTGTCAGCTGCAGAAACGTGACTTCTAAGGCAGTTTTCTGTGTGGGTCTTACTGGCCTCTTTCAAAAGGATATTAAAAGTTCATGGCTGACCAGTGTTTTGAAAATTAAATTATTATGAAATGTTTACTTTATGGTGATAATCCATAAGTTTCTGTAAGTGTTTGATACATTTTTTTCATTGGTATCTGGAGCTGGGAAAGCAGTGAGGTTCTGACATTGACTTTCAAAACTGTTTTTATTTTATTTTTAATGACTTTTTAATAAGCATGAATTTCAAGAATTGTTCTGTCGTTAACTTCTGGGACTGCTCTATTTTTTTGTTGGATGTCAGTGGGGCAGTGGTGAAATTTGGGTCTTTAGGATATTATGTTTGGGAGAGAAATGGGAAGAATTAATGAAACTGAAACATGAGACAGGAAGAGTGCTGTACTGTCACTTTCGTAAAGGCATCTCTGATGGTGTTTGGTTGTATATCTTAGAAGATAAACCATTTTGCATGAAATGATGGCACGTTTTAATCTAAAGAAAGCAACTTGTGCTTTACAGTGATTTCTGTGCAGAGCTTTTAGGGATACTATAGAATTCCAAGTTAGAGCATTGGGATCTGTGGCAAATATTTTTCATTTTCTGCAAAGTTTAAGATTTGAAATCAAACACTTGAAGGGATGCTCGCAGCTTCAGAATCCTGCTGCAAAAAATCCCCGTGCCTTCATTTCTCCTACCCATAACTTTATGCAGCTTTGACACTCCTTCTAAAGTCATTGAAGTCAATTTCACTTCATACTGATTTTAATGGAACAGGCATTGGATCCGCATGCGCATCCCCGTGGGATTGGGCTTTAATTATACCTATGCTGATAATATTATCTTGTGGGTTATCAATGAAGTGAGACCAATGCCATGATTATAGTGGGATTTTTAGGAGATAATGAGAAGAATTTGAATTGTTGGGGGGTCTAAGTTACATCCTTAGAGCTGTTTTTATATGCAAGATTACTAATAAACTGTATTTTAGCATTCTGATATTCCTGTATTGATTAAAGCTCCCTTCTGACGTATAAAATTAGGATGGCTGGTTAGCAAAGTATATTAAGAGATCATATTTGAACACTCAGTCATGCAAATGGATTGTATGTTCCCTATGAATGCAATTTCCAGTGTTAATGCTAAAGATAGGTGTTTTGACAAATGCTTTTAATTTGGGGAACAATACAAGCAAGAATAACAGGATATGAAAAGAAAGCGCTATTTTTCATTTCACAGGTGGCAAACCAAGGGGCAGAGGGATTAACTCGCCCAGGTTCTTCCATGGACTCTGCGACAGAACTTAGTAATCAGTTCCTGATCTCAAGGGTTTGTCAGGGCTTTGATTGATCAGAGTTTTTCTGCCTCCCCTCATTAATTGGCTAACTTCCACGTTTAAAAAAATAACACCTAGAGATTCTTTTTATTTCTTCCAGTTTCAAACTTTATATGTAGCTCTGAGGTTTTTTTTTTTAATTTTCAGTTGAGCCTTGAAAGCAGGGTTGGAAAGCTTCATCTGAGCAGCACCTCCCTGACATATGATACTATCTCGAAACAGTCTCTGACAAGTGAACCCTCTCATTGAAATCATGTGAGGAATTTTATTACTCAACTCTGAAGATCTTCTGGGGGAAAGGAGGTTGCAAACTATTAACTATGTGGTCTTCATTGCAAGTTGGCACATAAAATGTTCTTATGTATTGAGGCAGTCATGTGGTCCGCAGCAAGAAGTGGAGAATGGGCTTTGTAGTCGCTGGCCAACTGAAAATTTCATCTTGTAACTGGGAGAAACACACTTATTTTTGTGTTGTGTCTCCTAAAAAGGGATCTATTCGCTTGAAATCTGGTCTTTCTTTAAACACGGTGGTGTTTTATTTCCTTCCTCTCTCCTCCCCCTCGGCTGGGTGCTCGTCCAGGGCTAGCCTGGGACCACAGAACCGCGTGGAGAAGCTTTTAGGATAGATAACCTTAAAAAGTATGTTGTGTTTGGGGTGCTTCTGTTCTTTGCTGTTGCAGCCGGGTTTCCCACGAGCTCGTTGCTCGTGCCGTTTCCCCGCGCGATACGCTGCTGAGCAAAGTGCTCGTTTCACAGTTATGAAACTGCTGCTATCGCAATTACTGCATTGTAAAGCTTAACCTAATCAGAAGGGATCGATTTATGGCCACAGCTTGTGTGGTCTAGTGGAGTACGGCTCCGCCGTTTCACGTTTGATTCACTATGGCCCGGCCGCTGTCCTTCTCCTTTACTACTCCATGATAAAGGAATACTTTGTACCTTCCTTTGTAAACCTTGAAGCGCTTTACGCACGTCTCGGTGTTTTACAAGTAGAGAAACTGAGGCACGAGGGCCGAGCGACTCGCTCAAGGTCACCTACTGAGTCAGTGGCAATTGAACATGGCTGTGTCTGTTCCCCATCTGTCGCGCTTTTAAATCTGTCATAAATTCCTTGTATGGTTAATATACATTAATATATTGGCTGGTTGTCTGAGAATACCTAAGTCAATAAGAATTTTTTTACGGCAACGGGAGGATTTCCCATGTTCCACTGACTTCTGTGGTTTGACACTTGTCATCTTTACTTACTCAGTCATTTTTATTGCTTTTAATCTGTAAGATTGCCCCACCCCCTCCCAAAAGCACAACTGGGGTAAATTTTATCACAAAAAGATGTCTGGATTTTCTTGCATGGCTTTTCTTCTGCTTCATTTAATAAGAGGTTTTCAGTGTTGGACTTCAAATGTATCTCAGGAATGCACACGCGTGTTTGTTCCTTGTTTTGATTCAACACCGTGTTAATGCAGACACCAAAAGGTTGAACAATTACTGCTTTGATGCGCTTTTTTAAGAATTTAAAAAATAAATATATCTATAACTGGTTATTCTACCCGGCTGCGTGCAGATTTCCCTTTCCTAGTTCTTAATCAAAGCTGCGTGCGGAGCCTGAAGTTAGAGACTGCTCTTAAAACTGGGAGCCGCTGTAGTGTGGTGCTTCTGACAGTGTATTCTACTTTATCTTTCCTGTGCAGCCAACCAGAAGGTATGGAAGGTCAGTTAACTCTTTCTCCTACCTGATCCCTTTATGAATGTTTACTTCATCGTTCCAGGTTTCGGTGCAATTACTATCCTGAAACCTGTTCCTGAGCATGGCCCTTCCTCAGGTTGTATGTATGTATGTATACACCAAAAAGACCTAACTTTGTGTATATATCCACTTGTGTTTGTGAGAACTTCTTCCCATCACCCAATGGGTGGAAGTGTTGTTTCCAGATCTACTGAAGAGTTTCTTGTAGCCAGAGGAAACACATTTTATTACCTGTTTCATGCATAGATTGTTCTCCATACATTTAAGACGTCTGTTTAGGCTATATTAAACTTACGTGAACCCCATTCGCTGCTGTGGTGGTAGATGAGGTCTTAACATTGGGGTAAGGAAGTAATCTACAAACTAGGCATGCAAAATATATTCACTGTGTTTGGGAATCTCACTTGCCCTGAATTCCTGCCATCTGTTTTCTCCCCACTTTCAAACTTAATATTTAAGGAGCACTTTTTTCTTTGCGCTTTCTTAAAAATAAATAAATTATTGAACGTTAAGTTCAGCAGTAAACCAGCTCCTGCTACTGAAACAATACTGTGGGCTACTCTTTCAGTGAGTGAACAGCCAGTTTTATTCTTCTGATAAGCCTATGCCCTATCAACTGGGAAGTGTAGCATATAGTCATTTCCTGCATTTTGAGCTGCCCATTTCTTCTGAGCTCTGAAGCAAGCACTGAATCTGCTTTTTGTTCTTCCAGTGGTACTGTAATTCTAATGGAAGCAGAAAGCATTTAGTTAGTTCATCAAATACAAGCGCTGCTTCTACTGGGATATTTATTCTGACCTTTATTTTGGACAGTTTCTCTGCCATGATCAGATTCTCTGATTACAATGTCAGCTTTCACTAGAAATCTCTTTGTGATTTAACTGGCAGGGTTTGGGAGCCCGAGCAACGGGGTATGCGGCAGCTCTGACATGGAAGTACTGCTCAAAAATTGAAAAGGAAAGTTCCTCCTGGCACTGAGATCACGCTGGGCTCTGCCATAGGTCTTACTGGATGACCCAGGGCAAACTTCTTGACTTGCCCGTGTTCCAGGCTGTAATATGAAAATAATCCTTCCAGGGCTGTCGAGATGCTTTCACGTTCGTAAAAGTATTTGAAGATTCTTGGCCGGATGGTAGTGCGTGCTGCTGCTCTCAGTAGTATAAACATGAATGTCATAAGTGTATTTACACAGAGTAAGAACCAGGTATTTAAGCTAATACTGATTTTTTCATGCCGCAGATGGGAGAGGTAAGTAGTTGATCACAGTTTTCTCAACTAAGTTGTATTCTGTGTGATTTCCAGACATCGTCATCAGTCGTCCTCTGACTGTTTGCATTTCGTAGGGGCTCCATCTGTTTGATGGTGATAAAGGACAGCAGTCTGAAAGAGAGGGAACTTACTCAAGTTGAAACTTACTCCTCCCTTTTTAATTTCTTCATCCAGAGAAGTAGAATGATGTTAACATATTGGAGATTCATAAAATTTAGGGCGAGAACAGACAATTAAATCGCCCTCTCTGATATGTTTTATATGCTTTGATTCACAAGCCTTTAAATTTTAATCATTTACTCTGAAACTGAGACCAGTAACTGCTGTTTGGCTAAAAACAATTTGAAAGCTTTCCAGCCTTGAGTGTCCATCACTGGTAATTTCAGACTCATCACTTCTCTTGGTAGTTTGTGCCATCTCACTGTTAAAAATAAGTGGCTGACTTCTAATTGGAATTTGTCGAAGTTCTGCCACTGGTTCTTGTTACGACTTTCCTGACAAGATTAGAGCCCTTTAGTACCCAGTACTTTCTTGCCATGGAGGTACTTACACTCTGTAATCAGGTTACTCGATTGATAAGGGAACAGAGTTGAGCTTTTAAGTCTCACTCTGAGGCATTTTCTTCAGCACTCAGATCATCCGGTGATTCTTCATGGTCTCCGTTTATTTTTAACATTGTGGAAACCAAAAATGGGGAACGTTCCAGCCTGTGTCTGATCCCTACCGAGGTGCGATGGCCTCTTGTCCTACGTGGCCATTTGAAAGGCTCACAGCAGCCCTTTTGCATAGAGAAATCCTGTTTATGAGCCTCGCTGCTCTGAGGCTGAGATTCTTTCTTGTAAAATCTGCCATTTAGTAGTTACACTCTGCATTTCTTAGATTATAGATTTGCCTTTTGTTCAGCTGTGTTTTGCTCTCCTGAGCTAAGTTTGGGTAGATATTCAGATTTCGTTCTGTTGCTCTCCTTTCTTCATAATAATGTACTGTTCCTGTAGGCCTGGTGTCAGGCTCAGATTTTTATCTGCAGCGATAAAAATGTTGAACTGCATCAGACCTTAAATTTAGTGACAAAAAAAATTAGCATGATGCAATCCCAGGAAGTAGATTGAGAACTGGCGAACTGACAGCTCTCAGAAAGCACCAGTCGATACGGAGCAGCCGATGTGGATTTCCACTCCAACCAAAGCACGCCCTGTGCACATACTTTCCTCTGTTTGACTATATTTGTAATCTCAAAGTTAGTTCCTTATCAAGACAGTGGCCATTAAAACATGCTGACTGGCACTGCTGATGTCCCTGTTTTCTAATTTTTTGCCGGGGAAATAAATATATATATATATAGTTTTTTTCCTTATTGGTTTGCCTGGGTTGGTACCCAGCTCAGTGCCTTACAGCTCCCCAGGTTTGCTCCATCCCCTTTTTGAGCATTAGCACAATCTGAACATCCTTCTGGCCTCTGGTTTTACCCTCATTTTCTAGAGAGTCCCTCGTTAAAAAAGAAAGTAAGCCCTCCACCCTACAAGATGGCAGAAATCCCACTTTGGTGCATGTGTTGTGGGCTGATTTTGAATGTTTCACTCCTAATGGATTTGCTGAAAATAATCTTTTCCTACTGATGAATTAGAAGGTACTTTTTGTGACAAAAGCTTGTTGCTGTGGTGCGACACACACCTGTTCACAGTAATCCTGGCTCTCCCTTCCACTAAAGTTAATTTTATAAAGTCTCTCTTTTTTTTTTTTTTTTTTTTTTTTTTTGGTGAGTGTGGAATCTTGCACTTCGATTAGCAAGAGGAACATCCCAAGACCTTTTGTCCCTGAACTCCTGCAAGTATAAAGCCACAGGGCTTTTGGGGCAGCGGTGGGGCATCTGGAGGTTGCAGAGAGTCGTGGAAGGGGCGATCTTTCTAACCTTCGCAAGCGGCTACTTCTGAAGACGCTTGTGAATTACCCTTCAGTTCATTTCACGGGTGTAATTCTGATAAATACTGGTGTCGCTCCACTGCCACACTCAAGTAAATTCTGTTTTATTCATAGCAATGTATCCTCTTACTTTTTGTTAAAAATGCAGCTGCCTTCCCTTGCTGGCTGTTGCTTTGAATTTCCCTTTTCCTGTCCCAAACTGATTTCGCATTTACTCTCTGTGTTGAGCTGTAATCAGCAGTGCCCACGAATGTCTTGGTAGGATTTTTTGCTGTTGCTTTTTAGGACACTGAAATACGGTATCTTGAAACCAAACCTCATTGAAATACCACAGTCAGTAAGAAGTGTGTTGGCTTTTTTGTTTGGCGTTTGAAAGGACTTGCTCCATGAGAAAGTCCCTGTTTTGAAACCTGGGAATTCCAGGCAGATAAAATGCAAAGAAGGTCGGGCAAGTATCTGAAGTCTGGGGTGTCTGCTTCCTTTCTGGCTATTGAGGGGGAAACCTGCCACAGAGATAGGCTTTTGAGGGAAGATTTGGAAGGGGGAAGAAAGGAGAGAGGGTTGAGGCACAGGATCTTGGAGGCTGGGAAGGATACTGTAGAAGAAGGAATGCCATTTCTGCTGCTTGCAGGCTGAGGTGTGGCTCTGGGGAAGTCTAAGGCAAGTATCAGAGATTCAAAAATGTGTGCTGTTTTGTTGGACATAAATATTTCTTATAATGCAAACCTCTGAGCTCAGCCAGCGGCTTTCCTGCCTCCCAGCTAAATCGGTATCTGATTTTTCTGTTCCTCTGCTGTCTTCTTGCAGGAGTTGTTTATTGACTGAAATTGTTTCCATATGGCTGCGATGTAGAGCTTGATTACATTAAACGTGGTGCTTTCCTGTGGCATTGCAGTGCTATAGAAAGATCATCCCTCTTTCTCTCCTCCCAACCTCTCGTTCCTCCATAAAACTTGGTTTTGGAACCGGATAACTTTTTTAGGTATTATCCCCCCCACCCCGACCTCCAGCTTGTAGAACTGTTAAACTGAAATCCAGTTCTTTTCTGGGTCTGGATTTGATAGCTTAGGTGGGTGAAGTTTGCATATAAATTGCTGGTAAAATACTTAAGATGAAGGTTACAGCGGTTGGTTGCAGCTTGAGAGCATCAGTGGAGCTTGGGCCCCAATCTGTTGAGCCCTGACATGCAGATGAGAGACAGTCTGCACCTCCAAAGCACTTTCTGCCCATCGGGACAGGCCATTTAGGTTGGATTTCTTTACACTGATGATCAATTTAAATACCGCTCCGAGAAGGTGTTAAAATTCCTGTACTTGGATGCTTCAGGATGCTAAAGGGCCAGATTCACCACTTATCTGGAGCCTGGAAGCTATGTCTAGTTTGCGGGAAAACAGATACGTTTAATAGCAAACGGATGCATCTGTATCTTTGATAAGGATAAAAGCTGATTGTTGGTGAAGTTAGCAAATAAAAATCCAGCCATGAAGCATCTCCCTTTGCAGTCACACTCTCTCTTATAAACTGGAGTTTATAACCTGGATTCAAAACTTTGGATTTTTTTGTTTAAAATGTTTTCTATTTAAATAAGGTTTTCATCTATTTTAACTTTTTCTTAAGCCTAAGCTCTCTGATCTAATGGCTACATTTCTTGTAATGTACTTTAAACAGAACCTGGGCACTGTATTTTTACTGCCAGTATCTCAAATAACGTCAGACCAGTGAAGTGATGGTAGTCACTCTTGGCTGAGCACCTGGAACCAGAATCTGATGGAGTAGTAAACCAGCTTTTGACAGAAGTAGCCTCTTCTGCGTGTGTGTGGAGAATATTTTCTTCATTTCAGATAGTTCAGATCACAGACTACTTAATTCAAAACTGAGAAACCATTTGGGAGCTGTAAATGCAGAAATGCTTGTTTTCCTCGCCTAACATAAGGTGGAAAAAAAGAATAATAAAGAAAGAGATTCACTAATACTGAAATCTTTCAGTGGAGGACACAGCAAGGTTCAATTCACTTAATAAGGATAATTCATTTGTTTTCACTAAAGCATTTTAAAATGCAAACCATGTTTCCATAACCCTTTTATGCATCCAGCACATACGATGTATCATTCAAGATTAATAAAACTGTAATACATAAAAGCTGGCATTTTAAAATTGTTTTATAAACAGTCTGGCTAATAACCCAGGGTGGAAACTGAACCATAGGTATGTTGCTCAGGTCTTTGCTAGAGTGTGAACCTCCTTCTAGTTTTATTTAAATTCAATGTAAAATAAAAGCTTCAAGGGGACAAACTAAGCTTTGCTAACCACAAGGGTATCCGGTGACTTCTGGGTGGTGTGGGGCACTCCGAGGTGTTAGATGTCTCCGAGGCAGGTTCAAGCCACAAGTTATTTAAATGTCCCTCATAATTCAGAGGTGCTTGACTAGTGAGCTGGGCGGGGAAAAGGAAGATGGTGACCATGAAGCCACCGTGGTCATCTCCTCTGCTTGTCCTTTTCCTTGGTGCTGCCCAGGGCTTGGAGGTGAAGGCTGTAGACACCTTGGCCAATGTGCCGGTGGTTGCAGATCCCTCCATAGATGCCTTGTGCACATGGCGAGGAGAGAACTTTTCATGAAGCCCTGTGTATCCTGCAGCTGTGACAGTTCACATCCTGGTTTATTTTGAAGATCTTTGTACTCCCTATTTTGTGAAGTCGTGGGGCAAAGGTAGGCTGGAGAAGCTTTAGTTTTCTTCTGTCCCTCGCAAAATGCACCAGCTACACGGGAGCAGAAGCGAAGACTAGAGCGTGTTTAGTTTTCAGTCTTGTCATCTTCAGAGAAAGGGAGAAGAGCAGATAAATTGTGGCTGTCACAGGCTGTGTCTGTCCTACTTCTTGCATGTCAGAGCTGCATCTGGTGCTTACCTGCTGGATGACCATCTAAAACAAAACCACAACCTCTTTAAACCCCTCCTTTACGCTAATGAAATTTAGTTTGCTCGTTACTTTCCTGTGATTTCCAGAACTGTTGAAACAGCGTGAATTGATGAGGACTCTTGCATATTTTATGTGAGCTCAGATATTTGAATATGGAATAGAAGTAATACTGAATATCTGCAATTTTCATTGAATTTCAATGTCTTTGAGGGGTGAGTCCTGAAAAGATGTAACTAACGTTAGAGGCAGTGGGAGAGCTCTCTGTTGGCTTTCACAAGAACTGAACTGAAAATAGATTGAGGATATTTTCTTTTTTTTTAATTAACAGAAGATCACAGGGTCCTGGGTCCTTTCATACATAAGAATAATTAATTCTCCATTGTTTTTGCTTTTGACAGACTTTTACTGTCAGCCTTCCAAAGGAGACACTGGCCCTTCCTCCAGTTATTTGATGGAACAATTCACTCTGTGCAGCCTTCCCCCCACCCTTCATGGTGGAAAGTTGCTTCTGGTGTCCTTCTGGGGGCTGGTTCCTAGGTCTGCCTTGTGCTCTCTGGTCTTTTACAGGCAGAAAGCTGCACAGAGTGGGGACTGAAACACTTTCGTTCTCCTCACACACTATTGGCCTTACAATGAGCAGCATGTGTTAAATTTTCTGCAAATAACTGAATAAAAAAAAGTTTAACTTTTCAGTTCTGGACATAGCCTCCTAGCAGAAGGGATTTCATAAAATGGTTTAGGTTGGAAGGGACCTTAAAGGTCATCCAGTGCCACCCCCCTGCCCTGGGCAGGGACACCTCCCACCACACCAGGTTGCTCCAAGCCCCCTCCAACCTGGCCTTGAAGCCCTCCAGGGATGGGGCAGCCACAGCTTCTCTGGCCAACCTGGGCCAGGCTCTCACCACCCTCACACCAAACAAGTTCTTCCCCACATCTCAGCTCCATCTCCCCCCCTTTCAGTTTAAAACCATCCTCCCTCATCCTATCACTACGATTACTGGTCTACGATTACCAGTTACTGGTCTGAGCCCTGCAAAGACCCTGCGATGACCCACAGCCACCCAGAATTATGTCCATCTCGTGTGTAAAAAGGCTTGGGTTCCTGAGGGAGCTCAGTATTTTGGTCTTAGCTTAGGCAAGAGGAGACACTCTCCTGCTTCTAAACAGTTCCAAAGACCCTCCTGCAACCAAGAGGAAAGAAACAGAAGCACTACAGAAAGGGCAAAAGCACATCCTAAAAATCTGCTGGCCAAGGACTCAAAGGAGCTGCAAAGCAGAGAGGAGCGTAGCGCACAGTCATCTGGTGCCTTCACGGAAGGGAGGTTCCTCATGCTCTCGGAGGGAGGAAAACTCCTCCCAGCCATTTAGCCTTGAACAGAAACAAGCATTCATCCCTAAACTCCGTCTGGGTTCACTAGCCCTTTTCTATTAGAGAATATTATCCTAAAAAGAGACGTTACTGTACGCAGAGGGAAAGGCAAAGCAGCCAGGCAGCCAGGGGACCGGGTTCAGAGCGTGCTTCCTCTCGGCAGGACTGAAGAGCTGGGAGCTCTAATGATCACCTGCCACTCTGCATATGTATTTGAAAGATCCACTTTGCTCTGTAAAAGCGTGTAAAAAAGGCTGGAAGAGACTTTTTGGACACGGAATCTACCGCTTGTTAGGCAAAGTTCTACACCCAGAACAATTACAGTGCTGCCGAAATGCCAGTATCAGCTCTGAAATAGCATGATACATTAGGAGGACAAACCAGTACATTGGGAAAGGAGAAATGAGGGATGTAAAGAGCGTGAAGAGCCCCACCAAGCCAGAGCCTGGGTTAGGCTACAAGGAAGAGCTGACCACCAACACTTTCAGACTGCGCTTACGACAAGATGTCTTAGGAACCTCAAAAAAAAAATAAGATGTTTTCCAGAGGAGTATGACATCTTTTTAAACAACAAAAGGGGTAAAATGGCTCCTCCTACTCTATCATTGAGAATCAAATGATTCCACTCTTATTAACCCGCGCGATGCTGAAGCACATCCATGGAAATGAAGCTGGCGTTCACCAGAGCAGGAAAAAAGATACTCGTATTGGCTTTAAACCACCCATCTCCGTAACCCCGAAGCGACGTACCTTTCCATAACAGCCAGGCACTCCTTTCTCCACGTGAACCGACTGCCTCGCCGTAGTCTGAAGGTCCCAGAGGTAGCTGTGACTGGGGGAGGCGTCTGTCTCCATTCTGGCTCTTCTATTGGGATAGGAGCAGGTCTCATGCTTAACGTAGCCCCTAAGAATAATAAATACTGTGTTTCCTAGTGGATTAAAAGTCATGCCCATTTTCTCACTCCTGCTTGTGAAAAAAAAGACAAGACAGATGATGAAACCATTCAAACTAAAAAAATTAAGCATTATCAAACACAGACACCTTGAAGATACACAAAGCCAGCTAGAGCTCCCATCCCCAACCTCCGAGCTGGCGAGGTACCAGGTGACCATGGAAATCCAAGGGAGACAGAACTGAGCTAAGAGATGTCCTGTGTCTTCATCAAAAGGAAAAACATCTTACAGGAGGGGTGAGCTATGCCCCAGCTGGGATTTATTTAGGTTGCACTGCTACCTCTTCTGCCACAAAACGGGAAATAACAGGTTTCTATTTAATTGTACAGCAGTCTCAAACAGCAACATGTAAATTTATACCAAAGGTATTGCAACGTGCCCGAAGAGCTGAGTAAACACTTGAAATAGCTCCACCGATAGAAACACACCCTGTGACCTGTGCAAACAGGGGCTCCCGAGTGCCAGGTTGCCTGAAAAAGTCACTGAAAGCAGATTAACATCACATCTTTGCTCTTCTGTCTCCCTTCTACGGATATATTTCCCCTTTCAAGAAGCCTGAGCTGGAAAGCATCAAGCAAGAGACAGGACTTGGCAGGATGCCTTCAGGAAAGGCCCTTTGAAACTCCCCCCCCCCCCTCCATGCTTTCCACAACAGCCTCGCAGTTAATAGATCAAGATAAATCAAGACACACCGGGACACCACTCTTTCCTATATCACTTGGTGAGGATGGGAACCTGGCGTAGGACTTTAGTACATAAAAGAGGGTATGTTTTGGAGGACAGCTTTGTGCCCAGTGACTTCCCCTGGAGGGAAGAAACAGCTGTTCTTGTGTGCAAAAAAATAAAAAAAAAACCTCATACGAAAAGATAAATCACCACCTCTATCCCACATGCACACTGAGTTCAACTGGAATTCGTGCGCCGAGCCAGCCGGGATAGATCCAAGAGAAGCAGGAGGAATACAGGACTGTGAACACGGAAAAGCAGGGGTGAGCCAGCAAATCCCTCTGGGCACGCAGACTTCCTCCCAATGGGAAGGATTTAATCCTAAAAACACACCGTGTCAGTGCAACAACACTGCTTGTTTAATTTAAAGCAGAGTAAAAGGGTTAAAGGGAACTTTGAGTTTAAGCAGTAAACAAATTCCTACAGTTAAAAAGGAAGAAATTGGCTATTTATGCATTTGGCTGTCTTCCTTTCCAGAAATGAATATTTTCCTTACTGCCAGGGGCTTGCATCTGCGTGAGGTGGTGGAGCCCAAAGTAATTTAAAAATTAGAGGAGAAGTCTATAGGAAGTGAAGCCCACAATCTCTGCCTTGAATACACAACCGACGGTGATTCTTCTAATCCCCAACTAATGAGCCCACACGGATTACTTAGTTTTATTGCCATACGAAATATTTCCTGTATTGCCAATTCCTTGGAAGGCTATTTCAAGGAAAGTTCCTTATCAATTCTTTCTCGTATATGCACAATTTAGGGGTCTGGGTCAGAATTGAGTTGCTAGGTTTTAAATACTTCACTTCAAAAACTAAAAAAACTTTAAAAACCATTCTAAGAATTTTAAAAAGAGGGAGAACCGGACAAGAAATCAGCTTTTCCTGCATTGTCTTAGTAATAATCTTTCCCTACCTGAGGGTTTCATCTCACAGGGAGAGCACAGAAATACCAGTAATGCCTAACATCAAGGTAAGAGACTCAGAGTACTTTGATTAAATTTGCCTGATATTTTTCAGACAAAGGTTGAAAAAAAAATCTGCATTTACAGCATAAATTTGCTCCTGCTGCTGCTGTGTTCGCTTACTGAATATAAGATTGTGTTTTTTTCATTTTAGTAGCCTTGCTAGATCAATTCCCCTATTTCTCTTTTCTATGGGGTACCATCAATAGCAGCAGCAGATAAGGGAGAAGTATGCCGAGAATTCCAAGCAAGTAATTCTGGTTTTGCACACACAGAAGCATCTCAACACATATGGAGGTCTAAGGTGTGCTTGGATGTGTAAGTGGCAAAAGGGGTGGACATATGTGCTGCTGCCACGTTTGATAAGTTAATTATCACGCTTTTCTTCACCCCCCTCAATTAAGTGAGCACTTGGGGATCCCATTTATTCCGCTGTTCCAAGGCTTCACTGCAATCTTCTCGACAGCCAGCTCCACTTCTTCACAGCTTAATAAGTTACATCCTAGTTACTAGGTCAGATTCTTTTCACAGACCCCTCGAACAGCTTTTGAGAAGTGAAACTTGTCTCTCGAGGAAGAACGAGCGGAGCAAGCGCCGCGTGAGATTTTCATCTTAGACTATGCATCAAAAAGCGAGACGTCTGGAAGGGCTACAGAGGTGAACCGTCTGGGAAGAACTCCTTTCGCAGAGGAAAATGAAAAGCAACATCTCCCACTGCCTGCCAGTGCCGAGGACCTTTTCCAACAACGCTGAATTCCCTCTGCGTGAGCCAGCATCTTCTCAGCTGCGGGGGACAGCTCTGAGGATGCTGCAGGTGGGGTCTGGGGAGAGGAAGGCAGGAGCGATGCTCTCCAGCCGGAACGCAGCTCTGCCTCTGGATTCAACATCCCTCATGGCAAAGACCTGCCACCTCCTCAGCGCATCCCAGACACCATCCTGAAGAAAGAGTCTCGCTCTTCAAAGCGTCACCTGCAGCTGCTGATCCCCATCGGGTGGCTCAGAGAGGTCCTGCCACCTCAGAGCGATGCACAGAACGGCTGGAGCTGGCCTCGGGCCATCTCCCAGCACCAAGAAACCATTTAGGAGCAAGTCCCTATCATATATTATACTGATAAAAACACACGTCACACTTTATTTTTAGCCAGCCTGACCTGAGATCACATGAGAAACACCTTTCGGTTACGACTGAGCCAGGCTGGGCTGGAATCCGCAGCAAAAAGTTCCCTACAGAGCTCATGGCTTGGATGGAGAGGATCAGAGCAGGGACTGTTTTCTCTGTGAAACAGTAAATCACCAACAATACATTTCCAGTCCAAATCTTGTGGGATACCCACTCCTTGATTTATTTTTTTTGTGTGTGGTAAGCTTTTCTTTCGTAGCTAACCAAGAAGCGATCTGGGAATAACACAAGAGATGCTACATCTTGATAATAACTTTCTTTTCCCCTTTTTTCAAGGAGGAAGAGCACATGGTTTTCTCCAAGGTGACCACAGCTGCCTTCCTATTAGAGAAGACTGGCAGAAATAAATATCCAGCCTAAATGGAAGCAGTCTGTATCCATCTGGAACTCCAACACATCATTTCTAGGTGCCACCTTCAGTTTGCAGAACACAGAGGCAAAAAGACACGCTAAAGAAACTCCATAACAAACTTCACACGTTGCCCAAGAGCCAGCACCAGCCAAACTAATCAGGCTAACGACTACCAATGTAAAAAGAGAATTTATTTATTTTTTTTAAACCCACGGGCTCCGGAAAAATAACCAGAACATTATAGGACTCTATGCACTCATATACTGGCTTCTGAAACATATACTATTTATCTACTGCCAAAATGCTCTCAGTCCTCTACAAAACACAAGAGATGTGGTGCCTGTCCAAAAAAAAAAAAAAAAAGCCCGATCTAAATGAAAAGCATCCCTATTAATTGGATTAAAGGCCTTTCAAACACCAGCATTTAGCACTGACTTCTCCCCTTCAACAAAAAAACTGCCTTTCACCCTAATTGGCAACTGTTTCCAGAAAAATTTACAATCCCTAGTACACTGGAATTTGCAGCGTTGCTATTAACTCCATCGCTCCTACCAGGAAAACATCCAACAAGAAATTTTTTAGCAAGATTATTGCATACAGTAGGAAAAGTGTTTTTTTTTCTGATCCATGAGACTTAAGTCTCTTTTGCAATGTTCCAATCTGCTGCTGTCTGAACACCTACCACCAGAGAGAGGAGAAACCGCCCGTGCAAACCAGCAATCAAACCCAGGCAAATAACAAACAGCATATTCAAGAGGTCAAAGCAAACTGGTAAATAACGAACATGATGGAATTGTGAGTTCCTTCTGTACAGGAGCAACATCTCCACAGCAGCGATGTCTCAAAAGCACCCTAAGGCTCCACAACACAAAGGTCTTTGGTTAGCAGATGCTTATGGAGGATTTAAAGCGTTATATGGCACCACTATACATTTGGAAAGTAAAATAAAATCTCTTTTGATGTATTTATAGGTCACCTTTTGTCCCCCATATATTAGAAGCTCCTGGCTGGGTGCAGTATATAAGCACAGTGAAGGACAGGCCCTGCTGTGAGGACCTTAGAGACAAGGTGTGCCCAGCAAACGGACTCACCCTCATCTAGGAGATGGGAAAGTGAGGTGCAAAGCTGAAATCATTTGCTGAAAGTCATACAGCAAAACTGGAAGAGCCAGGGAAAGACTACAGGTCTGTCAAGTGATAACCTTTCTGCATGAAACAACTATTCTTTCTTTAAAAGTTCATAAATTCCTTGTATCTGGTCTCCTAGTCCTTCAAAACTTTTTCAATTTTAAGAGAAAGTTTCTTTTCCATTGCTATACAAAAAAATTCAGAATATGGATTTACTCTGAAGATCCCGTTTTCTAAACTAAGGAATTAAAGAACTGGGGAAACTAAAAGTTCCCCAAAACCTCACTTTTCCCCTCAGTACCTCAAACACGTAGGGGTTTCTGCGCAGAGAGACCTGACTCTTGCACCCAAAGGAGAAGAACTGAGATTTTATTCCCAGCAGCTGGAATTGGAAAAGATGGGATATATGAGAAAGCTAAATGCCACTTCCTAGTAAGTGACCAAATAGAAAAAATACATGCCAGTCACTTAATCTCTTAAATTTATTCAAAGGAAGACAATCTTTTACACTCTCCAGAGTAGAGTGCAGTGATTTGTGCACATGGCAGGAGGCTCTACTGATTTCTCATTTTCTGACCCTAAAGAAGCCAGCAGAACAGCCAGTCGTGTCCAGTAATCACAGGATACTCTAAGTAGTATCCAGAAGTTAGGCTCCAAATTGGTTTTAGAACAGCAATTTAAAATCAGGATGCTTTGGACAACGTTGGTACCTTCCTTAATGCACTGTATGCACTTGCACATACGCACGTTAATTATCTCTTGGCGAGCAAGTCTGACCTGCAATAGAGTAGATGGTAATAATTCAAAGCCTGCAAGATAATCCTACAAGAAACAAATACAACCACATTTTCCTCAAGTAGATTTTTTAAACAGCTACAGGAAAACTCAGGGTTCCCCTTTTCCTAAGTCTCTAAAAACAAACCAAATGTTATTTGGTTCTAAAGGGAATTTAAGTGCATCCAAGTAGTCCCTTGGCACAAGCGGAGGAGCCATTTGCCTCTAACATTTCTTTAAAATGCTGCATAACATCTCTTTGAAGAAAGGTTACACTCCAACAACTACTCTTGGAGCTATTTTTCCACGTGTGTGTAAAGAGAAGCGAAGATGACCTCAGCAAGGCAGTGCCTCAGAGAAGCAGAGGTTAACATCGGTTCAGTTCACTTTAAGCCATAACCTTCAGCGCTGCAAGTCCTCCTTCCTTAGACACTTCTCAAGAGCGAAAGGACACACAAGATGTGAGCTGAGCTTGTGGATACCGAGAAAGAAAGAAGGTTAAGATGAAGAAGCAATGATTTCAGTGCTAAGTTTGAGAAGGCTTCTCTTATTCCAGCACAAAATTCTATTTCCTGAACAGCTCCAAATTATATTGGCAAAAAAAGATGTGAGGCTACAGGAAAGATCCACACAACAGTTTTCATCATCAGGAGAGGACTTTTGGTGTTTTTTTTCCAAAATACACCTTCCAAAGAACCTCTAGGTCTCTCCACTGTTTTGGAGGCAACACCTTCCCTCAAAGGAAAGGGCTGAGAGCTATTTCGTAGGGTACAAAACAGGAGGCTTTCAATGCCGCTGATACCCAACAGTTGTACCCAGTAACTTCACTGATCCTCAAGCATCACAATTCCAGCCTGGAATCAAGGCTTCTCGGCGATCCCTGCTCCTTGCCAGCACCTCACAACTCTCGGCATTTTTATTCTTTAAAGCCATTTTCTAGATGCTTAGGACAGGCTCAGTTGTGGCCTTGAACCCACCCAAAGTTAAACTAGAATATTCTCAGGCCAACTGACAGCTGGAGCCTCTTGATTTTCAGCTTCCCCACAAAGCCGAAGTTTGGAGGCTCTCTTTTCAATGGAATTCTTCTTAACAGAACTCTGGATATTGAAGCCAAGTTCACATTAGAGAGCCTGAGTTTCAAATTCCTTAAAACAATTACACAGTTAATTTAATCATGCCATTGTTTAAAGGAAATTAAACGTAAATATTTTGATCTTTACAATAAAACTGCTACAGGGAAAAAAAAAAAAGAACTGTGGTCAAACAAAATCTACAGAGAAGAACAATGCAAGGAAATTAATTCAACTGTGATTTTACAGATTGCTGGTTAGTTAAAGATAATGAGGAGCTTTACTTCTCTTTTTATATTTAAGATCTATTTTGAGATTTGGAGAAGCAGGTGGGATTTGAGAGACACAGCTCCAACTTATTACCAGTACTGTCAACATCCCATCCAGGAGCTTGAGATCCAACCCAAAACCTTCTGAAGTGATCCCAAAGCTCCTCTCCACCAAACTGTACGTTTTTTGCTGCAACTTTCTATTACTCAGCCATTTCTATCTGTTTGTTCTGGAGAACCTCAGCATATATTTCACCTAAGCTGACTACAACTTCACTAACTCCTTCTGATTCCCAGCGTTGGCTACTGGTCAGAGGACAGGGCAGGTAACCGTGATGGAGGAGGTGGACAGACGACTCAGATTTGTTCCCCCCCTCCTAAAAAATAACCTGGTCAGAGGGAACACCTCTACAGTACACCAGAGCAAGAAGTGACTGATCAGTGATAACAAAAAACAGGGACAAAATGCTTCTTTTCCATAAATAGAACAGGAGGAGATGTTTAGGCTGCATTTCTTTACCAGGATTTGTCTTCTCAAGCTGGTACCATCTGTAAAATGCCCTTTTCTTCTGTTCACTCAGGTCCGACCCCTGCTGCAACAGCCAATGGGAGATCCGGCTCTGACTGATACCTGTAAAAAAACAAAACAAGGTTAAAAAAAAAAAAAAGAGAGAAAACTTGCTCTTTTTAAAACATTTTGAAGTGGTTTATATATTGACAAAAGGTGTTGTCTTGCAAAGCCCAGGAACTCGTAATGCTTCAATCACAGAAAAAGCAAAATTCAAGTTTCCCCCCCATCATTGATGTCTTTAACTTCTCCCTGTTGTTATTTTCAGCCTTACTCAAGGTACCTCCTGGAACCAGCACAACCAATCTACAGGCAAAAAGGGCACAAACTGGGAAGTCAAATCTACCACTGACTTGAATTGTCCACAACGTCCCCAATTCTTAAATTTCTTCATCTGTGAAATGGGAACAAGTCCCTTCCCCACTATTATATATAAATAATGAGAGTCAGGAGATCGTTATCACTCAACGCTTGAATAAAAAGGGAGATGAACATCGAGACAGTTTATGTGATATAGATCAAATCAGCCCAGAAATGGAGTAAGGCAACTATCAGCAGCTGTACCAGCGGCCAGAAAACAAACCAGAAAGGGTTGGTGTCCGTCAGCAAAGCCAGATTCAAGTTCTAGGTAATCAGGCAACATTAGGGACAAAAAGTTGCAGAGTTTCTAGAACAAGAATTCTAAGAAAACAGTAAAAGAGGGGGAAACCCCCTGGAAGTTAGCACAATTATTTCCAAAGCACCACAGTGAAAAAAGGAGCAACGCAGAGAAGGAAATAAGTCATCATAAGGAAAGAAATAAAATAAAGCAAGAGATTTGAAAGTGCACTAGGAGGTGAACTGTAGGTTCATTTAAAAATCTTAAAAAAAAGCTATAAAGTTTGCTGAATAACTGCAGCTGATAAAGATAACGAGGAGCTTTACTTCTCTTTTTATATTTAAGACCTATTTTGAGATTTGGAGAAGCAGGTGGGATTTGAGAGACACAGCTCCAACTTACCACTGTTACTGCCAACGTCCCACCAGGAGCTTGAGGTCCCCAGGCAGGAGGGCTCCCTGTGCTCTCCACAAGGCTCTTCAGCTATCGGAAAGGGTTAACAACATCTAAACTCTCCCGAGAAGGAAAGTTTTAGGAGGTGCTGGGCGTAACAATATACTGCCCAACACCACCTGTGCCACCACCTGCTCGGCGATAATGGGGAGGCAGGTAGGAGGCTGGGTTTCACACGGAAACCAAACCACCTCTCCCCTCCTGAGACCCGTCAGGGTTTTATAAGATCTCATAATCATACTTAACGCGTGAAAAACAACCCCCTGTAGTTTGTAGTTTGCTTCTTTTTTTTTTTTTTTTCCCTTCCCTATTTAACACTGAAACTAGTTAACTTTAGAATGATTAAACCTGACTCTCAAGTGTCATATTCAGGAGGATTTACTCCAACCAGATTTTTAAAACCACAGGGTTTATACTCTTTTAACTGTTCCTCCTTATTAAGAATTCCGGAGTCTGTGAAGTTTTAATTATCCTGGCGAATAGGGATAGGTGTGTTTTGTTTCGGGCAGAGAAGCTTAATGCATTTCAGCCAAGCTCAGCCCACAAATCACACCCTGGTTTGGATTAGTTTCCCGTGCACTTATTGAACCTCTTAACGCCCGTTCCCGGAGCCTCCTTTGCCCCAGGACCGGCAGAGCTCAGTAACAGCTGGGGCAGTCAGGAATTGACTATCCCCAGGGCTCATATTGGGATATATGATTGCATCTATGCTACTCAACCCAAACACAAACCTTAGTAGATTCTGCCAATTTAAATCAAGTTACTGAGGAAGCCACAAGCTAATACTAAAAGGAGTCAATCTAAGTGGAGAAAACTCCCCAGCCCAAAGCAAGGCTTCAGGTCCAATCGAAATCATGCAATCTGGATACCCCATTCTCGATGAAAAGATCAAGTTTTGAAAATTTGCAGCTTCTCATCTACTATTTTGATTTATAAAAGCCACTTATTTAACACAGTGCTACGGGATGTAAATGTGTCTCTGCTTTTGGCTGGGTGGCTCCTATTAATCAATGGGCAACGGGACCATTAATTTACTTGTTTACTACAGTCCACTTACACTTATTGCAGTGAATTAGTGTTTGTCGAGTGTTTGGATAACAACGTTACGATATAAATGCAAAGCATTATTAGATAAAAATTATAAATAGAGATTAAGTATCTTCCACAAGAGTGGTATCGTGGAAAATCCAAATTCTGCTCAAGAGGCTGCCTGATACCATCACGAAGCGGTACAGATGTCACCCACTTCAGACAATGTGATGGAGACAAAGCAGAGGAGCAGGAGCCAAAGGATTCCCACTGTGCGTTGCCACGTCCACGTCCTCACCGTTTCTGAAGTCGCTTCTGCAAAATGGAGCTTTGTAAAGGACACCGAGACGGTCAGATTCACCAGTAAACTCTCAGCGCACCGTTGTTTGACCACAGCATCTCATGAACGCCACTGAGGTCCACAGCTTATTTTGCACTAGATGAAAGCCCACAGCCCTTTTTGCTCTCTGGCTAGCAGATTTCCATAGTGGTGTCAGGTATGGCTTAGGCAGCCAATCTTCCTTTTGGTCATAGGAATGTAGTAGATGACCTCAAGAAGCCTCTTTACGTCCCTTTTCCCATCAGTCTCTTCTGGTTTCTTCTCTCCTTGTTTCAGAGACTTATAGCAAAAGCTGACCTTCTTAAATGTTCCGTCTACCTATACTGCTCCTCTTCTTGTTTTTAAGATATAAATTATCTTTCATCTTTGTATCAACTCCATTGAGAGTCCCCAAAACTTGTTTCAGAGATCTGTGTTAAGAACTGAGCTTATTAAAGGTTCCCTCTACCTATAACTCTCCTCCTCTTTTTGTTTTTAAGATATAAAAACAAGATAAGATATTTTAGATATTGTTTTTCACCTGTGTATCAACTCCATTTAGAGTCCCCAAAACTGCGTATTCCAACCCAACTGATTCAAGGTCACGTTCAAAGTCGGTAACAGAAGAACTGACCCAGGATCTCCTAGATCCCAGGACAGTGTCTTAATCACAAACCCACCCTTCACTCCTTTCAATTAAAAACACCCCAAAATTGTCACGGCAGAGTTTCTTGCACCTCAAGTGGGTTTTATACAGTTGACTCACAGGGACAACGACTAGTACTACCACCGGTACCATCCTGTCACATCGTCTGTAATCACGCTACTTTAGGAAATTGCACTGGCAGGAAAAAAGAAATCATCCTGCTGCCAGAAGCAGATTAATGCAATATGTTCTCCAGAGTACCGAAAATCCAGCTGCCTTGAGGAAATTCGCTCTCAAACTGCATCACGGACCTCTAAGGAAGACTGCCATCCTCTGGGCTCGGCATCAGCAGGGACATGAACACACTGTAACGAGCACCACTCGTTTTCTTGCAGAAAACAGTCAAGAAATAGGTGACAATCACAAAGGACTAAAGCAATTCAGATGCTGACTTCTTGTGTCACACCTCACTCCTTCCCACAGCAGGTCACACTTCCTAATTATACACAAAATGGAGATGACAGCACATTCACGCTCTCCTGGCCAGCCCCACTCTCTCCTACATAAATTATTTGGGGGAAAAAGTTTCCCTTTCAAGTACATAAAAGAAATGGCAAAATGCATCATCAAGAGAAGGCAACCGGTATCTGCAGTACAAATCTGCTTATAACCCTCACAACTGTTATTCATCAAGTCTTTGGTAACTGGTTTTCACCTTCACATATAAGATTTGTTCAGCGACTCTACTTTGCATTTCTTTAATGTTCCTTTCAGGCGAGGTTTTTAGAAGCACCTGGAATACGTCAGATTTGGAGAAGAAAGTAACTGACTGGCTTTTAATTCTTCAGTTTGCAAGCAAAGTCCTAGATTCCCATCATACGTGCTCGCAAAGGACACCTATCAATTTAGGAGATTAGCAAAGCTCGTTTACCAAAAACCTGCAAAGATCAAAATCATAGAAAAACAAATCTTTCCCTGTGTTGTCATGAGTATTAAAAAAAAAAAAAAAAAAGGAAGGGAAAAAAATGTTTTTCGAAATGCAGTTTCTTGCCGCTGCAGCTGATCAGTAATTCAGTAATTTTCTAAATTCTCCTCACAACGGACCTAGTGAAGTTTCACTTTGTTTGTATTTGCATTTGCTCAGCATCCCTTGTGTGTGGGTTCCAAACCTTGAGGGACTTTATTTATGGTAGGGCTGTGCTTCAAGGCTGCCCTCCACCGTGCTGGATGCTGTGTGTTTCGCATATTACACAGCTCACGCCTGGAGATCTCCTATCAATTAAAACAGGGACAGGCCTGAATTATACAAGCAGAATAACTGGGAAGGTCAGCAGAACTGCACACTGAAAAGCTCTGTTTTTAATGTTTGATGATGTTGGGGTTTTTTTTAAAAAAAGGCCTCTGCATTTTTATTTTTTTTTTAATGGTAGTTTAGTATTTATGGTATTAGCCTAAGAACTGAGAAATCTGAACTCAAATTCCTGCTCTGCCACAGCAGACGGTGACTCTGCCACTTCCACTGTGACCTCAGGAAAATAAGTTGTTGGTTTTTTTTTTATTCCTTCACTCCCTATGTATAAAAAAATGGAAAAGGTAATAGTTCCAAACCTCGCAGAGGCATCATCCATCAAAGCATTTAGGGTGGCTGCAAAGGGCTCCTCTCTGCATAGTCCTCCCTCTCCCATTTACTGTCACACACAACAAAAAGATGTTGGTTTTTGGAAACATTTCCCTTTCCCTCCATCTAGATTTGGGAGCTCAGAGGCAGCACCTCTTAATAACTTTACATTTGTCTCTCTACCCTTTGCGTTCTGATCATAATTGCCTTGGTATCCAGACACAATTCTGGTGGCAATTAAGGGAAACTGCAGCACACGGCGTCAAATTATTATTGATAAAAATTTGCCATATTGCTGATAAAAATTTGGCCCTGCCACACGTAGGGCTAAATACCTACCCCCGAGTGAGCTGCAGCTACGGTAAAAGGAGCTTCAAATAACAAGATAGGAAATTCAGCAGGAACTATTATTAGCTCCTGTTTATACTGTCATTTTTCTTATCAGTAGGAGATTATTTATACAGAGCCCAACCCAAGTGCTTCTTGTTTATCTTATTACAGACACCATTAAAAAAGTTTCTATAAAAAGCAGCTCCTGTATTTAGGACCAGCACTAAGAAGTGTTATGCTGGGTTTTTGCTTCTTATCAATCATTCCTTTATTTTCCAGTCACCATTGACTCCTCTGTTACTATTTTCCAGTCTGCCCTCTTCTCTCAGTACACCAGGCAGCCCTGTAGAATATCTTCCAGGTTTATTTTTCCCTGTCAGATTCATTATCTAAATGACTTCTAAAGTTTCTGGTAATTTTATAATGACGGAGAGAGCCTAAAAAATTGTTCTAGCACAACAGCTGACTTTAACCTTCAGCTCCGCGTCCCCCTCTCGTGCATCCTCCCTCCCCTTCACTTCCCATCCCCTTGTGCTGCAGCGCAGGAAAATCAAAAGGAAAAGCCATTTACTGGTGCATTTTGTAAATGCAGGGCTGCCCCGTGTGCTTTGGAGGACCCTGGCTGATGTAGGAACGGGTATTCTATTATCCCATTGCAATATTAGAACCAAGATGAGAAAAAGGAGAATGAAATTTTTGAATGAAATCTTAAACGGCTCCAAGAATTAGCGGAATAATGTAAAATGGAAGTTTGAAGGGGCAGAAGTTGCAGTGGAGGTTCCTGCAACAGGGACAGAACTGGAGAAGATTCAGAATGGGGACAGAGATGGTGATAAGCACCAGGGAAATGTTACATTCTCTGATGAGTTAATCCAAGACCTGCAATTTGAAGACATACAAATACACTGGTTTAGCTGAAGTTCATCACTTGTACATCCAATTTGGCCAACTTCAAACCCAGCCATATCTAAGAAAAGGAAGCAAAGCTTTAGGTTCCCAGCTAAAGGTCTAATATCCTTGTTCAGATACTCCCTTCTGCCCTCCCATTACACACACAATTTTTTGTAGCAGTAAAGAATTTGGTAGAGACAGAAAGGAGAAAGCTGACAGCCAGGGAAGCCAAGCCAAACAACTCTCCTTCTGAACACAACCGCCCATAAATTTCTCACATCTTTCTTGCCTTTCCTCCTGGGGCAGAAGAGATGAGCGTTAAAAGCTGAGGCCATGCTATTTTGCATTTATTTCAAGGGCTAAACAAATGACTTCCAGCTGACGCAGGGTGGTAGCCAAAGCATGGGCAAGTCAAATATGCCCAACATCTGCACTGCAGCCTCCAGAAACAGCTTGTTATGTCTCTATCACCACCAACAGGGGTGGAGGCTGTGAGCACAGCAGCCTCTGTGGGTTACCGCTCTCTTCTTGCAGAATTGCCCCCTTTTCACGCTCTTTCACAGCCTCTTTGTAGGCCAGGACAGGGTTCCACCTCCACGTGCAATAAAATAAAGAGGACCCTGAGATACAGATCACTGGAGGCTGAACAGGACTCTGAAAAGGCATCATTTCACTCCTGTGGTCCTCCCCTACACCATCTGCTACTGACCTGGGTTTTATCTATTTTTTTCTCTTGTTTACTGAATTATTGACAGAACAGCTTTACCCATAAGACCCAAGTCTGTAAATACTGAGATGACACCATTTGGGATCATATATTCTGCAAAGCATTACCTCTGTCTATGCAAAAGGCTCTTTTAAGGAACCCAAAGTGGTTTCCCTGGGAGCCTGTTTCACAGCTGGATGGGAAGGGATGCTGGATACATCTGAAGAACACACAAGTCAACTAGCACTCATCAGGGCATAAGACAACTCCGGGAGTGAGAGCCCCAGGACACACGCTTTCTGCTCCGGATCTCTGTCCCAAGCTATTTTCAGTCACTCTTCCCCATACTGTGCTTTTGAGAGGAAGCCGATGTTTCTCCCCAGTAGTGCTGACCACACACTCTTTAATCTGGTCCTCAAACATCTCTTTGTGATTTACTATTCCCTTCAAATAAGCCGTAACTATGAGCTTAATAGTGGCACGAGCATCTGCATACACGAGGCTGTGGGTTGTATTTAAAATGAATGGGCTCCCGTGGACCTTCCCACCGAGGATATGGAGGATGACACAGCTCAACTGCGAAGGGTGGCAGGAGGAAAAGGCTGGTGTGACACAGTGCAGCACAAGCTTTGCAGCTCTCTCTGCTTGAGAAACAGCATCACGTGCAAAATATCACTTTCTTTTCTTATTGGAAAGGTCCACGGAGACACTACTGGGTCAGCTGCAAAAGGACGTAGCCATTTAACCTTTAGATCCTACCTGGTTTCCCATCGATTTGCCTTGAAAACAAGGTATTATCACAGTGTCATTAGTTCAGTCTCTGCTCTGTCCCACTGACAGGCTAGAAAAGAGATAGCTAGTTGTATTTTCTCTGCTCACTGCGTGTGTGCGACTCTGGATTCCCACCACGTTACACAGCAGGGTTGAGTGAAATCTTGAGATTGGTCAAGAGCGTGAGACTGGTCTTGGGTTTGCTACAGTCTGCCTGCTGGAGTATCGGGACATGCACTGAGACACCTGGCTAATTATAATTAAATTATAATTAAATAATAAATAAAAATGAAAAATCAATAAAAAATAATTAAATCCGTTCCTTTTACTGATACAGACACTTTCTTAGACTTGGTGTGGTGATTCTGATTCAACAGCCCTGCATGCAGTAGTCCCACTGATCAAAAAAAAAAAAGTAATGCTGGTTTGTTTTGGAAAGACTTTTTCTGCAACATTTTCCTCTTCTCTTGAAGGGGAAGTTAGTTTGACTTGCTGGTAGACGTGAAGAATGTTATACAGAGGTAATTCAGAGATGGGTTATTACAGGGCCATACCCAGACAAGGACTGTGCAAAAGTAGGGGATGATCCACCACAACTTCAGAGTTCAGGTACAATTTAAGCAACCAGACTCAATATTTAATTTTTGAAGTACTCATGTTAACGTCTGATAAAGCTAATTACATTCCTAGAGTTATACAAAGTGTTAATCTCATGATTTTACAGATGAAACTGAAACCAGAGAAGGACAAGGAGTTTTGCCCAAGATCACAGAGAAGAGTTGGAGCCGTGGAAGGAATCCCTGGCTCCATGGTTCAAATACCCGTTTCTGCCCACCCACCTCAACTGCTGCGTGTCTGCAAACCCAGAACTCCCAGGCAGATGGGTTCTTGTGACATTTCAAATACTAGAAATATCATAAAAGAACAACTTTCCCTCCTGCTGGTTTGGCATTCCTAGGCTGCAAGGAACCTTAAAAACAATCTATTTCAAGATCTTTATTCAAGCTTGCATTTGCAAACGAATAAATGTTATGGGTATGACATGAGCTATCTGAATTTTATCATCAAGTTTTAAATCTAAATATGCTGTTCCAGACAAGCACTGTGAGCCTGGAAAGGAGAACTAAGAGCACCTCTCCCCATGGAGAAGCAGTAAGACTTCGGTACTTTTTGTGTAAAGCTCTGGAAATACACCCAAGGAAGAAATGAAATCACTGCAGTCTGTTCACTTGTCCTGAATGTGAAAGAGAGAAGGGTCAGGGCAGAGGGCAAAAGGAGAACTACTTCTCCTTCTAGGTAAAATCTGAGCCAACATGGTCATCCCCTCAACCTCACACCTGATTTTGATTAACCGGGACTCAAAGGCAAGTGATTGAAAAACTTCAAACTATCATAATCTATCATAATCTGACTCCTGGATGTAGTGATACTAGTTAGAGCTGTGTTTCCTGGCTTTTCATACACATTTTATAGTAGAAATACATATTACATATAATATCTCTCTCCATACACAGAGATACAGATATGCATCTATTCGCCGCACTCAACAAACAATTTAAGAATTAAGGAAAATAGTTTTCATTTTAAGATAAGAACTTTGGCCTTATTATAATGCTGTAAAATAAAAATCTGCTAGCACAAGCCACAAAAAGGAAAAAAAAATAAAAAAGGAAAAAGAAAGAAAAAGTGATTCACTGGGGAAGTTCCATGATGTGCGGGACAATGGGTCTTAAATCAAAGGCATACATTATCATGACTAAGCTGACAGATCTGCACTGCAATGCAGAAAGCCAAGCAATACTCCAACATCTGCACCAAGCACGGATAGGCAGCTCCACACAGTCTCCCCCAAAAGGAAGAAAGGGCTCCCCGAGCTCTTACCTGTTACCTGTGCAACAACTGCTTGGGAAATTCTCCGATTGGCTAGGAAGGCTTTGATTTCCTCCTTGATCACGCTGCTGTCCCTCCTACCAAAACAAAACAAAACCCACAAAAGGACAAACAAAAAGACGGACAGAGCAAAGTGTACTTTGAAGATGCAAAAATGGCTCTCTTTCCTTTATTAAGGGGACGGGGAGCGGGGAAGGCAGGCGTTAAAATTGTCAAAGTGCCTCACCAGTGGACACTTCTTTTAACAAGTGTCACGTCTGATCAAAGCACCCTCGCAGCAGAACGGATGACTCATGTCCTATATAATTCATATTAGGTGCAGCGCTGCCATATGGAATGTACAAAGTTTCATTACACAGGGATGAATAAATCTCTCGTACCAGCATAAAAACCCTCAGTCATAAAAATGAGGCACAAAAAATAAAAAACCGAAAGGATGGCAGGGTCTGCATGGTTAGCTACCCAAATGAGTATACATACCCCAAACCTCCTCCCACCTCTCAAGGAAAAAAAACCAAAGGAGAAAAGATTTTGCAATCTCTGTCCCCCCCCAGCCGTACTTCCTTAGTGCACAGCCTGCACCCAATGAACCAGTTATTTACAGCCTTTGTGTGATTTTTTTCAAGGTGTGCAAAGATAGTTCAGAAGGGACCAAAACTGTGCTAAGTAGTAAATAATTTGGAGGTTGCACAGGGACTGTGATATGCAGCTCATTTCCATTGCAATAAACACATACTTCTCCCTTTCTGTTCCCATCTCCCTTCCCGAGAAGGGCAGACAATTAAAACCAGGCTTTATTAGGCTTTATTACTTGGTAATTTCCCATCCCCTTCTCCCATCCTGCCCCAGCAGCATTCAAGGCAGATTCAAGCTTGCAAATGTAAATGCAAAATAAATGTTATGTTGTGGGTTCATTTTTATTTCTGTACCCAACGCTCATCCTCCACACGCCTGCAAATACGAGTAGCTTTAATTTAAATAAGACTTATTGCCCAGGAACCCCAAACTTAAAGGGTGATTAAACTTTGCCAAGGGGCACTCCTGCATCCTGTGGCACCCACCACCTTCCTGCACCTTTCCGTTACCTTCCACCCACCCGAAAATGAGGTTGATTGGTTTTTCTTACCGCTCCTTTCTAATCCTCTCCCCTAAAAGCCACACCTTTTCCCTAAATCTCCAAACCCCTTCACATATATTTTCATCCTGGAGCTTATGGACCCTCTAGTTCTCTCATAGGTACTTTTTAGGGAAAAAAAAAGAAAAAAGATTTTATGACCAAAAATGTTTTGAGACATTTGGCCTTTCCTTTTATTTCTTTTTGCTATCGAGCACACTGACTCTGACCTTCATCCTCAGCAGTATAATCCCCTCCTTTAATCTTTGCCATCCTGCTGAAAAGGAAGCAGCTAAAAGTAAAGGAAGGTCAATCTGGAAAAAAAAAGAAAAACCAACCAACCACCCAACAGGCCCTCACTGAAGTTTTTCTGCTTCTTCTTAATTATTTGTATTTTCCTGTGCCAATCTGTGTGAATCCCAGAGACAGTCAGCCCTTGCCACAGACTATAAACCGATAATATACATGCTCTGCAGATACCACTGGAAAGCATTGACCAAGCAGATTCCCTACTCCCTCTAGGTATGGAAGGGAATACCACTGGTGGGAAGCAGAGGAGAAGCAGTCATGTGAATTGACACTGGGAAGTCTGAGTAAGGGGAAGGTTGAAACTTAACACAGACATGGATCTCAATTTTTGGTAGAGCATGGGGAAAAAATATTTCAACAGCAGAGCAGCCCATGGGATACCCACACCAGGCCAGGGTGCATCTACACAACCCTAAGGGGCAGGTGAGAGGTACTGAGATGGTGACCATTAGGGAACTAGAAGGGAAATAGCTTTCTAATGCACCTTCCGCTTTCCTGGGAAGACCTAGCGCTGCTAGAGCAGGACTCCAACATGCAGATTTCTTCTGAGGGACTTCTCACTCTGACTTTCCAAACTTTTTACAAAGACTTCTACTAACCTCATCAGTTCCTCCACTTTGTCATCAATGTCCAAGTCCTCTTCAGAAGCTTCAAAACTGTAGGACCTTTGAGCCAAGCTGTTTGCAAGTGGGTAGCGGGTAGGTGACATCTTCCCGTTGAACGCAGACAACCTCTCGTTACTCTCCCTCCCGTTCTGATTAGTAGTGCAAGGCTGTGGGGAGGTGTCATAACTGTTGCTCGGGGACGGGGACATCCCAGAATGCTGGGTCTGTGTTGAAGCTGTGGCTGTAGAGGAAGATGCTGGGACATTGTTGGTACTGTTGCTGTAGGAACCACCTCCGTAGCTAGACCTTCTTCCAAATTTGTCACTATGCTCTTGATCAAGACGATCCAAGGTTTCCAGCGCGTGGAGGATTTCATGTCTGGTCATTCCGGTACGTCTCAGGCGCTGAAGCAGGTCTATCTGCTCTATGGTAAATCTTGGTTCGTCTGTGTAGTGAGACATGGTTTCCAGCAGACTAAAAACAAGGTAAAAATGTAAAAAGCAAATACTTCAGTTCAGTAGTTCTCTGTGGTACATGGAAAGTACCTTACACCCAGGAAAGATCAATTTTGGTCCAACTCTAAGTCACACATGACAGAGATGGCAGCCCAACAGTCCACCAACAAGGCCAGCAGCAACCTCTCATGAACACACGTGGAGAAGGCCTTATTTTCTTTGAAGTGTTTAAATAGCATTTCTCTCTTCTACTACCATTCCCTACACCTTACTCAATAAACCTGCAGTGACTCCTGCTTTTGATAAACCGCTGCTCCAGAGAGAGAATGGTTGCTCAGAAATGAAGGCTGCAACCCGATTTCAGTAAAAATCTTGCCCATTGCTAGGTATCCACCAGACAGAAATTTCATATTCCGAAACTGTTAGGTTGAGACCAGAGGTTAAGTTTTTCTGGAGAAGTTTCAACCAGTTAAAACATGAGATTTATGAACCGCAACTCTTTTGAATCTTAAGTTTGAAGAGCTCAAGTTGCCCTAACTTTTTGTTGCTCCCTTGAAAAAAAGAAGATAAAAACACACTTAGCGGAAATTCTAGTGGCCTGTGGGACCAAAGTTGATTTGACTGAAGTCCCATTTCTGAAGTTAGTAACTTTTGAACCTGGAATGCTGTCACAGATCTCCTGCCCTAACAAGGAAAAGCGCAGCACATCCAATTACTTCTGAGCTTTCATTTAAAGAAATAAGTAAGTCTACAGTCTTTTTCCCTCCAAAGGCAGCCTTCTCCTGTAAACTCAATCATCATGGTAGCTCATCAAAAGCATTTTTAACTCTTAAACTCCCCAAGGTACTAGAACAAGGAGCATCCTATGTTTTTGCTGCAAAGACCAGAAATGGAACTGAAAAAAAAGTACTAAAATATCACAATATGATTCCTTAATCTCTTTTCCTTCCTAAGTCTCCTCACTACAGATCCAAATGGCATACAAATGACAAGATCACCTCCTTCAGAACCCAAGATCTTGAGAAGAAGGGCTGGCAGATGGAGGGCAGACAGAATTTGGCAAGGAGATCAAAGTGTTTTCCATCCTTCTTGTCAATGTTCTTACGAGTCAAGGGTTTATTACAATTCCTGCAGGAGAGCAGGGTGAAGAGATCACTCAAACTCCAGGAGACATGACAGAGCTGATGTACAATCCCTACAAGCGAGAGCAGACAAACAGCGGCCTCGGGAAAGTCAAGTAAGAATTCCAAGGTCCCTGTGAAAAGCAGGAGAGGGATGACGGCTGTCAGAATTATGCTAGACCTTCCAGGGAGAGGGCTGCCTATTTCTCTCCACACATTTTGAAGATCACTCCTCATTTCCATTTCTGCACTGGCACAGAGAAGTCTCCAACACGAGTCACAGAGTGACAGAACTTTTTCAGCTGCTGTGTTTAGTCTTTTTTCAGATACATGAATCACAGTAAAGTAAATCAAGCCCGTTGGTTTTGGGGGTGTAGCAAGGGATCTCTTCAGGGGAGTAACACAAAATCATAGAATTGTCTGGGTTGGAAGGGACCTTTCAGACCATCAAGTCCAACCATCAACCCAACACTGACAAAACCCACCACTGACCCATGTCCCTCAGCACCACATCTGCACAGTTTTTAAATTCCTCCAGGGATGGAGACTCCACTGGCATAACTTGAGGCCACTCCTGTTTCAGGGAGTTGGAGAGAGCGAGAAGGTCTCCCCAGGAGAAACACAGAAGTGAGAAGAAGTTCCTATCTTTGCTCTCTTCAAGCAGATATTGGTCCCTTTTCATGGTTTCAAAAGCGTGTGTGTGGGAGAAGCAGGAGGACAATGGAAGGGGATGACTCCCATCCAAGAAAATGACTCCGTGAGAAGACAGACTGACTACAGCCATATAAGTGCTCGGATCCAACAGGAATGTGCTGTCCTTTGGACAATTGATTACTGAAAATGTACAAGCCATTTTAAATTTTAAAAGACGTGCACCCAGATTATTCTACTGAAAGGAGGGCACAGCAGCCAACGCAGCAGCAGACTAGCGACTGACTGGAATTGTAACAACTAAAATTTGGAAGTCGCATCTCAGACTGAGACGTTCAGAGCTTGATAAGGAGGGTTTGGAAACAGACACCATGTTCTAGGTTTGGCCTCCGCATCGGGGGAAGAAGGGCTGCTCAATGCTCTTCTCTGAGCTTTGAGAGAAGTGACACTGATTTACTGACTCGCATCACAAACTCCTGTACAGCCTGAAAGCCCCCCCAACATCAGCTCCGAGTAGGGGGGTTTCAAATAGAAGACCTCGTCTTAAACATCTGGCCTTGAGATGGTTTTCACTCAATAAGCCAGTTTGCCTTTCCTTAGAGATAAACCCATTTTTGCCATTTCTTACCTGTATTTCTAACATCACTGTTTCCTGAATTATTTCCCTCTCAACACCAAGCTTCACGTGCTGAAGTACTTTGTCAAACTGGAGAACCTAATGAACGAGAACCTCCACCCAGAGCTACTTCTACTCAAAACTCCTACCTTAGTGACTCTTTGATGTTTAATACCAAAACATACTTTAGATTATCTGGTTGAATTTCCATTTTTTCACAGACCTAGAAACCCAAAACTTTTGTCCTTCTAGCCCCGTGAACCAAAAAACTCGCATCTGACAAAAGCATGACTTTCCAGATGGCTTCAAAAATACCAAGCAACCCAGAATTTACCATTTCCTGCAGCAGTTTGTTGTCACGGCCAGTCATTGCTTTTAAAATTCGGGTGTGATCCCTAATTTGTCTAACATGTCAGGGCTCAGCTTCTAGATCTGGGCTCTCAGGCCAAATTAATATCCTTTAGTGAATTACGCATAATCCTGTAGTGAATCCTAAGTATCCTTTAGTGAATTACTAGTGAATTACACATAATGAACTGCAGTGTTCTCAGATGCAAAAGAAATGGTTGACCTTCTGTCCTACATGGCTGTATGTGGAAAAGGGACCTGGCCTCCAATTTGTCCCACTTTGATGCAGCGGGGACCCTGCGTGTGCCGTAATTCCAGTTGCACGGGGATGCGAGGGCTGCTGGACAAGGTCATCCTCTGCCTTAAAAATAAAATATTTAATGACTTCTGACTCATGTTCTATGGCATAAGAAGTTAATCTGTTAACTGTTAGAAGAGTTAATCTGTGGGCTGCTTCTAAAAGGCTTGCAGAAAGTAATCTAAGAGAAGCAAACCTACTGTCATACGAAATGCATTATATTATGTTTAACACAATTGCTGGAAAAATGTTGGCAATTTGAAAAAAAAAAAGAAAAAAACAACCCCAAATCAATGATCTGTCCATCCATGCAAACATCTCTCTAGCCCTCCAACCCTTTCAGACAACTCCTGCATAATTTTTCAAGGCTTAAAAAGATAAGAGCACCAAAATCAGATACGGTATCTCACTGCTGCTCTCACCAATGTCATATAGAGATGTAGAAACTGCCTTGCTTATACTTACAGCCACAGCACATACTGCATCTGACATACTTCTTACTGGTCTTCTCAATTTTGAACTCCTATTCACATTTTCACGTGCTTTTCTACACAACCGTGAGATCTAGATAGAAACAATGCTTCTGGCCGAGTTTTATGGACTGAAAACAACGGCAGGAACCAGGAATTTTCCATTAAAAACCCAAGGCAAATATTGCAAAACGTGGTATTATTGGACATGTTCCAACATTGCCAACTATTTGCTGCTTTTTAATGAATAACTACAGTAACATCATTTAGAACTGTTATTCTAGCAGGGCTTCAGTTACTTTCCCTTTTTAAAAATATTTTAATAAACTTACCCTGTTTAAAGTTCAATTTACAAAGCAGTTAAGGAAATCAGCCATTTTAGATTAATCATAATTTCATTCACCTCATTAATTAATGGATATTCTTCCACTACTTCACCCCACACACACACTGCTGTAAGAGCCTCTTATCCTCCTGAACTCCTCTGGCTAGCTCTAATTTCATTTGCTTTCCCCCTCTTTTTGCTCGTGAAATACAATCAACTGCAAAAGTAAGAAGAAGTAAAATAAGATAGCCACAAGCAGAATGACTGGGGGGGTGCAGGAGAAAATAAACACAGCAAATACTTTTCCTGAGGACAAAGAGTAAGGACCGACTGCTTTGCTGTAGCTGTAGTCAAACTTGGCCAAACTTTGCCACCAGTGTAGCAAAAAAATCCTCAATACTAGCATTTTTTGGCTTCTAATCACATGCCTTATCTTCTGATCAGTGAGCAAAACTCTCACCAGTCAAACTTCCTTGGGGAGATATTCGGGGGAAAAAACCAGCAACCAAGGGAATTGCCACGCATTTTTCTCCCCCAGATTTTGAAAGCAAGACCTCTGCGAAGTATTAATTAAGCTCAAAACTAAAATTGACCGATTTTTCTAACAACCGAATTTTGTCCTTAAAATGAATCGAGTTTTGGTTATTTATTTGACCCTGACAGAAAAAAAGGAAGCTGAAAATATCAAATTTATTTACATTTCTTACATTAAGTTGGCAGTCACACCCCAAGGGAAATGGCCCAATTCCACTTTACGGCCTCTTGATATCTATAAAGCATTAAAGCTTCATGCTTATCTTTCGTGGCTCATCCAAAAGGAACCTGAGGTACCCGAATATCAGATTGAAAAGAGAACTATAAGGAGCTAAATAAAAAAAGAGAACCGTTTGCACTCCCAAATGCCCAGATATAAAATACCCAGCAGTTCTCAACCAGCCAGATGCAGCATCACTCTGCACCTATAACACCACCTTCTGGAGTGAAGGCTGTTTAGAGGCATAATTTCTCTCAATACCATTGCTTTTCCTTATCATACCACCAAGACTTATTTAGCATCGGGTTTTTTATATAAATTTCACCCTTTGAAAGCCTCCCCACTTTGAAAATACTGATCTTGAGTGGAGTACATGGCCAAATAGAGAGGTGTCCCCTTCCCTTATCTTCCTGCATCTCATGGAGAACACTAAGGAAAAACACAGCAAGGTTTCCTCACCTGCTGTCATAACCTGTGCCCACACAGATACAAGAATCATTTACCCTGCACTAACTTTCTAGGTGATGGAACACAGCAGAATAATCCCATAACACCAGCTATGAGCTAAGTCCATGTCCAATTGAACTTGCAAAAGTTCAAAGCAATTCAATTACCCATTTGGGAATAAGGCCAGACACCAGCCTTAACACCTCCAACACTTGAGAAAATGGCTCTGGACTCTTTAATGATCCCAAGAAATCATTTTTTCCACTCTTCTACTCACTGTACATGAGTAGAAGTACTCTAACATCACTGAAGAGATCCCATTCTGCAGAGGTCCTTCTCCAAATTTCCATTAAAATTCACTGCCTCATCTAATAAGCTCTACCAGGCCCAAGACTTCCAAAACCAGTTGCATTTTTTTTTTGATATAAGACCTATATTTGATATAATCTGCATAATATGGAAGTGGGCTAGAGCCAAAGCGTTCAGAACAGGATCCTAGGTCTGGTAATTGGTTTAAGAATGATTCTGATAAAAGTCACATCAACTGTGGCAAAGAGGATGGGGAGAGATGCCAAGTGCTACCCTCCTGCGACCCAGGGCACACACTGCTGGTCCCCAGGGTGGGACCCTGACAGCACCACGCCAGCCTCGTAACAGCATCTCCACAGTTTGGAATCTCATCTTTTACAGCCCCATCATTTTTTTCTGCAACACAACATGCTCCTTCTTGGTGTCACTGAACACAATCTTGCCCTTTAAATGGAAGAGCAAAACCTCAAGGTTAAGTTGAAGCTTTTCAGCTGAAATAGGTTATCCCAGAGCATGTAACAAAAAAACAGTACTTTCTACAACTAGTTAACTAAACGAGTGCTTTAATTATCACAGTCTTTCTCACTGCTTGAACTCCTTAGCCTGCCCAGCTTTCTCCTGTCTTTATGTGCCTGTAGTACTATGAGAACTATCATTTGAACAACCGTGGAGATGGATGCCCTCCAGCTGTTAAAGCCCCATAGCAGAGAAGGAGCTGTGCTGGCTTTGCCTGCCTGGTCCCCAGCCCGTGCAACGGTGTAAGGCTCCCGGTTCGGCATCACGGGGCTGCCGTATTTCCCTCCTACACGAGGTCTCTGACCTAGACAGCGAGCAAAAAGGGATATTAAGGATGGCATTGCTATTTCCAAGGGCAATATAATTTGTTTATCAACTGGCCCCATATTCAACAACCTAATTCATGTGAACTACGGCTCCGGATGCTTTCTATCAGAACCAGTGACTACAAAGAAACTCCACTTCCAGCTGCCCCGTCTGTTAATTTTTAAACCACGCTTTATATTATGCAAGCTTGTTTCTCTCTCCATTCGTTTTTATGAGATCTGAGGACCCAAGACAAGTTTCATTCAATCCTCCTTCCTTTTCTACATCTCACCCCACTGTGACCCACCCCAAAGGATGCAGCTGGTTCCTGCAAGAAGCTCGAGAGGGACTTTCATTCTGAGCTACAGGTGATCCACAAACATGAGTGGTCGACATATATCACAAAGCAAACGGTGCACACCATGTACACACGTTCAGAGGCAAAGGCTGTGACCCAGCAATTGCAGCTCTAAGGCACTGCTGAAATAAACCCCGGACATTTAGGGCATACCACGATCCGGTCTTCTGAAATTCAAGCTTTGGCCTTTGCTGTTCTTACTGAGCAAGTGCATCTCCTTCTATTCACAGCCAGTTTCAATGTTGCAGAAACACCCAAAGCTTTGCACCATATTAAGCAAAGCTGCCTTCAAAACAGTAGCTGATGCTATGAATTCTGGGGCGCAAGAGACGATTAAGGATCTGACTCATCTGAGCCGACACTTATGCTCATCAGATGCAACTCCAGTATTTTCGGTGGAGTTGTACCAGTTTTCAAGAGAGAGAGAGAGAGGGAAAAAAAAAAAAAAAAAAATCAGGCCTCAAGTGCTCATCATGTCAACGAACACAGAGCCATCCTTACCCATGCGTTAGCATAATTATCTCCTGCAGTTGCATCTCTTGGTTCTGATTTTCAAAGAGGACTCTACTCCCATTCATCCTGATTCACAAACAAAATGTGATGCTTGTAATGACTGCTCTCATCCCGGGGAAACGAGAGCCTGGCGCTGCGGCAAGGAGTGAAATCAGACTAGGAGCTGATCTATCGAGGTTAAACGTCACCGGTTCTGTTTGTGAATGCAAAACGCTGCCTTATGAATGCAGAACACTGCCATACGCTTTCGATCAAAACGGTGACAGTTAATAAGAGCAGCCTGAAACTCCTGAAAATAAATCCAACGTAATCAAATACTCACCGCTACACAAATTACAGAAGGCAAGCTGAGAGCAGAATATCAACATATCATTTCTTCAGGAGGCTTCAAGTTTCTCAGCTAGTTAAAGAGCCCCAAACCCAGATTGACTTGTTCTACGTAAGCTGTTCTTCCACTCGGTCTCTGAAATTCCTCACTGCTGATAAAATATCTTTACTCCCAGTGTGCTAGCACCCGGTAAGCAAACCCTAGCAGTTTTGCCACCGATTCCACTCGGGTGAGTAACTTACTCTGCTTTATAGTATCCGCTTTACATCTCTGGGAAAGAGAGAGAGAGAACTTGAGATCGATCTTACAAGGCAAAAATATAATATAAATGCCAATGATTGTCATAATCCAAGTCTTACCAAAGGGACTGACCTCTGACTAAGCACAGGGCTGGGAGCCAGAGACTTCTGAATTCTACTCAAGGCACAGGCTGATTCACGCTGACACTTTATCTATCAGTCTAACCCTAACCTTCCCTACCCCTAAAATCTGGGTTTCCTACTATGGTTGCAATTCTGCGGCAGCGAGGCAGGAATTCAAACCCTGAGGCTGGATTCAAGGGCAGAACAAGGGACCAAAAGGACTAACAAACAGAGAGGAAAGGTGTAGTGGCAGCTGAGGGCTTTTTTGAGCCCAAAGCCCAAACCTGTGCCAAGAGCAAAGGAGGAGCTCCTGGATTCAGGAGCTCGAGACCAAACTTGGGATATAAAGGCTAAGGTGGAGCTTCCTCTTGCCAGTTGGTCCACAGTGGGTCTGATCATGACAGAAGACCGTGAAGCCTTTGCCAAGACCATCTTTTCACAAGTCAGGTTGGAACTGGATGATCTTTAAGGTCCCTTCCAACCCAAACCGCTCTATGATTCTATGAATTCTGCTAGCTGGGGTATCAAGATACTTGAAACATCTTTCTACAGAATATCCCTGTAAGGCAGGAAAGTAAAAGTACCCTAATTTTTGAGGCCCAGAGCTCACAGAAGGGGACTGGCCTTCAGACAATTCAAAATGAGTTGTTCAAAGTCACCCAGGTATTCTGCAGAAGGCAGACCAAGTGCCTGGCCAAACTTTGAGCGTTTTCTCACCACACATAGAGCCATCCTACAGGGTCCATCTATAGCATCAGATATGACAAGGTGTAGGACAAGTTTCAAGAAATGCCATCACCAGCATTTCTACCACCTCCCTCTTCCACGTGTAAAGAAAAAGAGACATTCTCAAGTATTTCAGGCACCTTTGTTCTCCCTCAGGATCCATCACCAGCAGTAACCATCAACATACCTCCTTAAAAGAGGAATTTGTCAGTTCATAAAACTAAAATCCAAACCCAGCTTACCTACTGTGAAGTGAAACTTACCTACTGCTAAATTTTGTGCTTAGCTACAAAGAAATTATTTTAATTATTTTTATTTGCACTAAAAGACAGTTTGCAAGTGTAGTTTTACTGGCACACAGCCTTAGTGAAGACTGAGATACTTGGAGGACAACCCAGGAATAGATAACAGTGGCTCCTTGAAGAATATAAATGATAATGGCAAAACCATGAGCTTTTGGCCACAGTTGCTTCCATATTAGATCTTTATTTTATTTAAAAGCATTTCAAAGAGAAACACACTTCCTAATTAACGCTCTTAAAGCAACAAGCATCTCTTTGTGTAGTCCAGACCTGAACTAGGGATATTTCCTCTTGCATAACATAGAGAAGATCCAGTCTATTCTGAGAGCAACTCCACATCTCCTGCTTGGAGCAGGAGAACACCTAGAGATGCAAGTTGCAAGGCTGTAGACGCATGAGAGAGGATGAACTGACCCACAACCTGTTCTTCTGCCCTTCTGCACAGCTCCAGGACTTGGTGGAAATCTCTACTGACCAGTTCAGTTCACTAAGCCAGCAGGAAAACCGATCAACCAACCAACCCACCCATAACCCATAGCTAGCTCCTGCCTGGGTTAGCTTCCAGAAGGCTCTGATGATTGCTGCTGCCAACCCAAAAGATGGGATCAAGCCAATCTGGCCAAAAGTAGAAGCAGGTATAAGAGGCATGCGTGCAATAAGATTTCTTTTCAGTCCTGTTCAGAGTGGTTTAGCTGCGTGTGGAATCATGAATTAACTCATCTGTTTTATCTTAAAGTAAAACTAAGGACTGAGACAAGAGGTTATTTCAGTTAAGGAAGCTTACAATGCCAACTAAACATTCCTACAGCCACCAACTATTTACATGATACCTTGTCACTGAAGACAAAAAGAGCAAATTAGCTGAGACTTCTTTCACCCAAGTTTAATTAACGTGTTTCGTGTCACATCTCAAGGAAGCCAGACAATTAGCACAGCTCAGCCGCGCGGTGACTCTAAGCCACCATAACTCCGGTGTCTGTTCCTCAATGTGTGCCGACTCTGGTATCACTCACATACTCATTCCTTCCTTTCTCTTGTTTTTCCTAAATGATGACAAAGCTTCAATCTAGTCTTTTTCATCTGCTTTACTCACAGATTTTCTTTCCACTCAGCAGGTTCTTACTCACTCCCAAGACAGCTCTGTCATTACTGGCAGCTGGATTCTGACCTGATAATTCAGGTAAACTTTAAGTGACGATGTTGAAACTGTCTAATTCTATCAGATCGTATTTTGAGATATAGTTTGAAACATGCAACACAAACAGCGATGATCATATCTCCCTATTAACACATATTAATTAATCAATACTGCCGTGAGCCTGTGGAATACAAGTAATTATTCCAATTATATTTATGGAGAACCCAGTAGAGATATATTTGCATTGGCTGCAGGTTGAGATAAATGACTAATTCTTGTGAGACCAAAATCAAGAGTTTTGAATCTTGATGGTTCACACAATGCCTCAGATTCCTCTCCAGTATTGATTCTTGTCCAACTGGATAAAAATTCGGTAGGTGAAACAGTAACTGGAACCAGTTTCCTGCTCTGCTCTTCTGCCAGAGGATCCTGCCCCGTGGTGGGAGTAACCAAACTCCTCTCTAACCATGCTTGTTTTAAGATTGTTCCATTTTAATCTTTCTTACTCAATATTTAAGTTAAAACTGTTTTTTTTTTCTTGAAGACTCTGTTCTCTTCTTTCCCCTTCTGAAACCACGATGCCCACTTATCCTTTTAAAAAGATATCTATGGTTTAATCTGGAAACTTTATACCTAAATGGGTCATCTTGGCCCATTTCCTCTAATTTAATACTCTATAATCCCCTCCAAATAGATTCACCCCAGCTTTCACTCAGTCAAAAATTATTCACCTATACTTATATTGCATTCTCGATGGCTGTATTAACTGCACATATACCGGAATAAATCGAAGAAGCTGCTACTCCTCTGCTGGAGGATGGCAACTGATTAACGGGGCAAATCAATGCGCCACTACGATTCCAGAAAGCATCAGAACAAAGCGATACCCACCCGAAACTGCACAGGGCCAGAACATGACCAAAATCTAGCAGAAGCACAGGAAATTAAAACTATAACGTCCACAGTTTGGAAATTTATGTTAAAAGTCAGATTTAACGTTAAAGCTGGCAGACTGTCCTTGTGCCCACGCAAAGCACAAGGAGCTCTGAGATGACTCTGCAAACTCGGAATCAGGGGTACAATAAAGATGCACAGGGCAGTGTGGCCTTACCTCCACGCTCCTTTCCTGCTGTGAACTAGATCTTTACAATCTCAAGTGGTGATTTTAATACTGAAATCCAACATATTTCCAGCTAAAAGAAAGAAGAGGAGGTGGCTCAGGGGAATGGCTACAGAGCAGAAGACAACTAGTTCTGAATAGAAGACTAAGCCACCAGCAATAGAAGGTAACTAATTCACGGTTGTAACAAGAAGTCTTTCTGAAATACATTGGTAGTTAGTTGCCAACACAAAAGCCCTGGTTGTGGTTATTATGTCTTGCTGTGACTCCCTCTGTGACTGCACTGCCACTTGCACTAGGAATGGCCAAGTGCCAGATGAATCATCTCCATCCTTGAAATAATCTATCCCCGAAAATCAGACTGTGCTCACAGTAGCCCGGTTTCTTGCTACCTGTTCTGCAGACATGACTTCTCTTTCCAACCCGGTCTGACAGGAGGTACAATCAGAAGTCAAGAGGTCAAAGTATCTCAAGAATCTGATTGCCCATGGACAAGGGTTTGGTCGTGCCTGTAGAAGAGGTGCGGGGAACGGTGTTACAGGTCTGGCCAGGGAGGGAGTCCGATGACAGCACAGCACAGGTCAAGCCTCTCCTTTCAGCCTGACAAGCTTCAAACTTCAAAATCATTTCCTTATTTTTTGAAGAAACAGGATGGATACCAATTACACTGAAGATACAGAAGTCATTTAAAAAATGAAATCATAGGCTCAAATTCAAGGATGAGATTCAGGCAACTTGAATTCATACTGGGATGCAAGATACAGCAGTGGTTGCTTGGATCAACACACCCAGTTCCAATGGTTTCTGCCTTTGCCGCAGAATATTAGGCTAATGGTTTATTCATCCCCTTCTACCAAGTCTAAAGTGGTGCTAAACTCTCCTGCACAGCCCTGGTTTCCCTCTAGTACGTTCAGTAGATGGATGGAGATCTCTTAACAACACCCTTTTTCTGACCAAGGCCAAGTTTCTAAGAACTGTGTGATTCTCATTCTCTTTCAGTGACAGAAAAGCAGTAGAAATACCTTACCAGCCAGACCAACCGAGGAATTAAAGGCTACTGTTCCCCAGTTTGAGTATCTAGCAAATACCAAACCCGTGGAACTCTCCAATTTAGCCAGCTGCTGAATCATTGTAACCATTTCTCTACTGCTTTTAGACAAATTAACAGAAATAAACCACCAAACATTACATTTTTGTGGGTTTCTTTTAGCTTGTACTTACACTACTGGAAAAGTTCTGAGCATACTTTACATGGGGATGGGGCGTTATAAAGCCTCTTGAGGGTCTTCAGTGTTATTCACCATTCTGTAAGACACAATTAAAAGACACAAAAACATTAGAGATTCCTGGGAAAGGAAAATAGATCCTGATTTCTTGTTATCTGGTGCACAATTATACAACTGGCTTACAGAGGGCAACCTTAGGGTAGTTTCACCAGGCAGTAGTGCAAAATCACTTCTTGTTAAAAACAACCAAAGAGAGGCAAAACCAACCAAAACCAACCACAGCATCCTTCAGGATGCCTCTCAAACATCCAATCTGTCCCTCTGCTAAAAGGTAGTGGAACGTATACCAATCACTAAATATAACCATAGTTAAGAAAAATGCTCCCTGGAACCACTAAATTTTCTTATATCATCTTTCAATTTTTATTTTTTTAATGGATCATTAAAGCCTCACCCTCTTTCTTCCCTTTACGTTCGGCGGGGGCTTTGTCGTGGTTTGCAAGAGACCCATGGTCTTAAAGTCTGGTAAATTATCTTTTACATCCAAACAGCCTATGAATTATAAACGAGTCGAGTTATAAATGGATACTATACAGATCTAAACAAGGCCCATCAGCTGAGTATTTGGAGCTTGTGCACACCCATAGGTTAAAAACTGGGTATGTCCAACCACACGACTCTGGATATCCTGCAACCAACCCAGCCCCAGATATACAATCCCAGACATACACTTCAATGCACAGGGCCCGATTCCTAAGGAAAAGTTTGATGTCTGGTAGTGTAATCAGTCCAGAGACAAAAATTTAAATTACAATTGATTTCTTTTGCCCACAAGTAAATTAATCTATGCAATCATTTAGCCTTATGACAGTTACCTACCCTTTTAACTCACAAAAGCTATTAAAAGGATTATTTGGCAAACATCTGCAAAGAGCTTAGAAGACAGGTACTATGTTCTGGAAAGAAATGACCTAACAGAATTTTCTTTAGCTATCGCTGCTGATGTCTTTCTCCACAAACTAACATGGACTGAAAGTGCTTAAAAAGTCCAACTATTAACAAAGGGGAAAGAGAAAGGCAGGATATTATTTATAGGCAGATGCGGAAAGGAGGAGAGAGAATATTTAGACTTTAGGCTACGGGCTTTCGTGAGCTGGAATAGCAAACAAGTGGGTAGAGTGGGAAAGGAATTTCCAGGGAATAGAATTGTCCAGGTTGGAAGGGACCTTTCAGATCAGAGTCCAACCATCAACCCAACACTGACCAAAATCATCACTAAATCATATCTGCAAGCAATGAGGGTTTACTTTTCTCCATAAAGAGATATCTGTAATATCAGCAACCGAGCCTTGTGGATGGACACATCGTGGCTCTTCTCGGTGGTTAAGAGTGGTCCAGATGCTACAGCTTGACCCTTCCTCTATCACATCTGATGTAGGCTTTGGGGAAGAACTGCAGCTATTCCAGACGGAGCGCAGTGGGCACACATAGACTGTATCGTCCTCTCTGGTGGCTTTTTTCATGATTTTTTTTTTTTTTCCTTCATGAAAAAACTGAGAAAGTTTCAGGGCAAAAGGCTGGGCTGAACGAGATTTTCCAGAGGTGGCTTCTAGCCCCATGACTGCTCCCACCCAGCTGTGGCAAAGGAAAGCGCTGGGTGTTTTCGGGGAGGGAGGTGCTGAGAGCTGGCCGCTGCCATGGCCAAAACAATTCATCTGGCCCTTGCCTCGGTCTCGAGTCACCTTCTTCCTCTCCAGGAAAGGAGGTCGCCAGGAGCAAGGTCACAGACAAGACAGTTCTTTGTGACCAAAGAACTGATGGATGGCAAAGAAAAACACACAAGTCCCTCGCAATCAGCCACCCCAAACCTTTTAAATATAGTTCTACACCAAGACACTTCTCTGTTAAATCTCTTAACTGCATTTAAAACATTTTCCCTGAAGCAGTCACAAAAAAAATGAGATCATGCTGTTGACTTATTGCCAAATTTTGAGTTTAATACAGAGAGCTGGTTTGTTTTCCAAATAGGAACAAATTAAGACTTAAATATATACAAACTTTCTGAAGGTCAGAGAGGCTAATGATAGAGAACTGGATTCCTCAGAGAAAGATTTGCTTCCAGGGTGCGGAGTGGGGAAGAAGCAAAGAACAAAACCCACAAAGGAAAGAAAAGATCATCTTCCATTATCATGTGACACAGAATTAAAACTGGAACACGAGGAGATAAGATACAAAGAGCCAAAGAGAAGACTGCAGTAACTCAGGTGTGAGATGACAAAGGCAGGACAATTATATTAGTGATATTAATGAAAGAGGAAAAAAAGAAAATGGTAGAGACCTCAGATGTTAAAAATGAAGAGCCATTAGGATCCAGCCCAAATTTGGGATGCAAACAGAGGAGGGAGAAGGAGCTTCTCCAAGGGACTCCAGATCTGCGAGCACGGATAGAAGATGGCAGCATTTCAGCAGAAATAAACAAGAAAGAGCTCATGAGAAAGTAAAAGGAATCCTCAAGTTTTCCTATGTTAAAGGTTGAGGCAGCACAATTACAGCCTGAATGCAACAGCAAACTGTCCCAGGCGGGGGCCAAGCGGTGATCGGGGTTGGGGGAGGAATCCTCAGGTCTGCCTTGGTTGCTGGACCTGGGAACACGAGTGCAGTTCCACAGAAAGGAGAGGAAACCGGAGCTTCCCACGTCTGACGCCAGACCAGGACGGCTGTGGCTGAAAAGGGTTACACACAGTCTTTGACTCAGCATCGGTCTAAAGTTCAACGGCACAGAAATACCTTCCCTGCACCCCCCCAACACGTAAAGGTTGCTCAAATATTTTTGCAATTTAAGGGCACATCCGACGGGAAACGAGCAACCCCTCGCCTATAATTTTAGCCAAAAAAGTTCAGCCCCAAACAGCGTAACTTCCGCCACCACCAAATCACAATTCTGAAATCATGACTTTCCCTCCGTCTCCTTTTAGAATAAATTGAGGCACCAAACCAGCTTTGATCACGGCAGCAAAAGCAGGTGTCACCACAATCTATAGTCGATATGCAAGTAAGAGCTCACAAACCTTTGCCCTTTTCGCATTATTCATTAAATAAATTATCTGCTAACACAGGGAAAACACTCCCAGCTCCTGCTCCTATTTCTGGTACAGACAATACAAAAAAATTTCAATATTAATATGGAAATCATGGCCACAGTTGTAGAATCAGATGTAATGAACAATCTTGTTCCCAGCTTACGTTGCTATAAAGGCAGCTTAAATTTACAATGGATGAGCCTTCATGGCAATCTGTTTTTTAGATATTAAAAATCTCATTTTCTCAGTGCCAAGGACAAGTGGAAGTGTGAAGCACTGGAGTATCAACTCTGCATTTGTCTCACTTGACATGAAATCATTTTCATTTTAGTTCTGATTTTTAATACATTCTTGGGATCCACTTCAGTTTTCTTCATTTCTCACTGTATGCAATTAAATGTTTTGAAGTATAGTTCACCCTGATCCACAACACCCTGCAGAAGCAAGGAGGAAGTCACTTGGTAAAGATGAGGCTGATATCACTTACTTGGAAGAGAAATTCATTTTCCCTTTTAATTTCTGAGTGAGTCACACAGTAAAAAATAATGCCACCACTTTGTATTTCACTAATACCTTCCTTGGTCAGCTCTTAAAAAGGGCTTTACAAATAACAAATTAAAAGCTTGTGTCCTTGGGGAAGGGAAAGATCACCATTTTGTCAAAGTTAAACGCGAACAGAGGGACTAAATTCTTGGCTTAAAGCCACACGGGATAATATCAGTGGCTGAACACGGGATCTGCCCGAGGAGACCCTGCTACTAGAAGAGGGTTATTACTGAACCAGCTCCTGAAATGCAGAAGAACCAAGTTTCAGCTTGCTGATAACCCGGCGCGTTGAATGGCAAAGAAAAAACTCACATTCAGCCCCGAGAACGAAGTTTTACCACTGCTGGATTGGCAAGAAAGACAGATTCCCAACCCCATGCGTTGGGAATCCTCTTCTAGAAGGAACAGGAAATTTCAAAATGCTGTCCTGTACTTAAATGATGTAGAGCTTAAGGTCTGTAGGAATCACCAGGTCTTCTTGCTGGGCTCTGTGTGTGTGTGTGTGTGTGCACACATGTATACACGTGTCTGGGAACATGGGCTTTCACATTTCATCTGCCTCAACTTCTCTACACTGAGCATAAAGTAAAACAAACCTGTTACTGGTTTAATTTATTTCCAAAAGACACCTTGCCTCAAAACCATCAATAGCCAAAGGATCCATCCATTCCACCTCATTCCAGTGGTTTATCGCCCTCTCCATTACAAATTTGTACTTGATTTCTACTTTTAATGTGTCTGACTGCAGCTTCCAGCCAGCAACTCCTGTAGAGCCTTTCTTTCCCAGCTTTGAACCTTTTATTTTTGGGAGATGTCCAGACAGGCTGTTGTTTACCCCGTGTTTTTAAAACTCCAGGTGCTGCATCTGAATCAAAACTTAACGATAAATTCATCTGGGTGCAGGCACAAAAGTAGGACTAGTGTCCAAAATACTAAAGCTAATCTAGGACTCTCTAGCCCATTTTCCCAAAATAGGTCTATTAGGAAAAAAAAAAAGAATAACAAAACCAACCGCTCTGCCATATGACTTGAGGATGTGTTACATTTGTGCCCTGGAAAGGAAGGTTAAGAACCTTCTCTAAGAACTGCCACCTTCTGAGCACACACCGTGGCTTGGTGACGTGCAGCAACCAGTTTCATGCTGTCATCCTACTGCAATCCCAGGAGAAGAGTCGGTTCTCAAATCTCCGGGCTCCAAGTTATTTAAATACCACTATGTTAACTTCGTAAATTGATCTGTACCTCAAGAAGGTGGGCAACATGCTCTCATCAAGAACCATTGCTAAAGCAAAGCAGCTTCTGGGCTACCTTGAACCAATGTTTGCAAGGAACACCTTGGCTCAGCTGCAAGGTAACAAGGCACAAACTGTCATGGCAGAGACCACATCTCAAGGGACAGCTTGAGACATTCTAATCACAGGTTCAAAGAATGGTTGAGGTTGGAAGGGACCTCTGGAGATCAGTTCATCCAATCTCCTGCCACCCAGAGCTGGTTGCCCTCGACCATGTCCACACGGCTCTTGAGTATCTCCAAGGGTGGAGACTCCACCACTTCTCTGGGCAACCTGTGCCAGCAAATCAAACGACACCAGAGGGAGCAAGGACGGATACTTTTCACAAACAAAAATCCTTGAAGAATCTGCTCAGAAGTTACTTCCAACCAAGGCTGTTTGGACTGCTATTGTGACTGTGTTGGTTTACCAAACCCTTTACACTACAACCCAGGAGAAAGCTATATTTGGGGATTATGGTGAGGGAATAGTGTAGCTTCTTGCCAAGCTTGCAGCAAACGTTTTCTGATGAGATCCTCTTCCTCAGAACTCTTTTAACTGAAAGGAACCAACCAAAACAAGCCTTTTCCCCTTTAGAAAAAACACGCCTCAATCGTAAGATAAAGCCACAGTTGGTACACTTCAAAAAGAAAGCAAATAAATCATTGTTTCCACAACATGCCCTGCAGTAGGTCTCCACAGAACAATCAGTGAAGGACTGCAGTCGACATCCTTTCTCTCTCCTTTCCCTCTCCAACCTCATGCAAAGGCAACCTCCTCGCCCAAATTTAGTGGCATTGCCCAGAGCGCAAGCAGGAGGCCAGGCTCCATTCTCAGGCACACGAGCAACTGAGCCGCTTGTCAGAAAAACTGAGGTCACAAAATCACAAAGTTTCCTGAACTCACCCAAGGCTTCCAGAACAGCAGAAAAGTTCATCTGCATTTCACTGGAAAGGACCCTGAGTTACTCCAGAATCATAGAAGGTTTGGGATGGAAGGGACCTTAAAGATCACCCAGTTCCAACCCCCTGCCCTGGGCAGGGACACTTCCCACCACACCAGGTTGCCTCCAACCTGCCCTTGAACCCCTCCAGGGATGGGGCAGCCGCAGCTTCTCTGGCCAACCTGGGCCAGGCTCTCACC
>JAOQGH010000023.1:113478254-113503053 GCA_025769975.1 Gallinago jamesoni
CTGCTCCTCACAAGACTTGTGCTCCAGACCCCTCACCAGCTCCATTGCCCTTCTCTGGACCCGCTCCAGCCCCTCAATGTCTTTCTTGTCGTTGAGAGGCCCACAACTGGACACAGCACTCGAGGTGGGGCCTCACCAGTACAAGGTGCCCCAGTCCAGCTGGCCATGCCATTCCTGATGAGGCCAGGATGCTGTTGGCCTTCTTGGCCACCTGGACACAGTGCAGGCTCATATTCAGCCGGCTGTCAACCAATACCTCCAGGTCCTTTTCCACTGGGCAACTCCAACCACTCTCCCCCAAGGATGTTGTATCCATGGGGTTGATGTGACCCAAGTGCAGGACGCAGGACTCAGCACTTGGCCTTGTTGAACCTCACACCATTGGCCTCGGCCCATAGATCCAGCCTGTCCAGATCCCTCTGCACTTGTGCATTATGCTTAAAAAAAAAAACAAAAAAACCAAAAACCCAAACCAACCCCACTTGAGGCTTTGGTTATGGAAGTCTCCAATTCTGCTGGTCTCATTTATAACTTTGGGGGTTCTCCCAAAACTCATGATCTTTGCTGCAGAAATGGAGGAATTTATGCAAGTTTAGGTGAGCTGCAGTGCTTGGCCAGCAGCACACGGGGAGGACAGGTTCGCTCAGCTTCTGTGCTCTACCTACGGCAGAAAAAGAGCCGTGACAGTGGCAGAAAGGGCTCTGGCAGGTGGCTTCTGACGCATGGAAGGTAACTGGGAAGGAGGTGGGCTGAAGAGCAGATGACAGCTTTGGGACAGCACCGTAGGACTATTACGGCAAAACTTTGCTAAATATATCTGCAGTGCAAAGTAGGTGGGTCAGAACATACCTCCAAGAGAAATCCATATTTGGAAGCATCGCCCAAGTGGCAAACTGTATGTTCAAAGTAGGTATAAGCACAAGCAGAAGGGCTTTGAGCAAGAACACTTGAAGGATTTGGAGTTTCCCTCCCCCTCCCTTACACATATACATTCCGACAGAAGCACCAAACGCTCTTTAGGAAGCAGGCCAGAAAAATCAACAGATGCCCAGAGAGGTGAAGCGACCTCCAGTCTTAAATGGAATTATTTAGGAAGCTTGGAAACAAATCGCGACTCCGAGCCACCGGCCTGCATCCTCCCACCCGTGACTGGGCTGAGACTCAGCAACTCAGTCCACATGTGAGATGGAAACCTGCTGAACTGCAGGCTATTTCCTGACAGCACTGTCCTCTTAGAGCTATATAGAACAGAACACTCATCCCCACATCAAGAACCCAGTCAGATGAAATCAAAAAGTAGAAAAGAGAGGAGTTTTATCATGGAGTTTTATCATTCTGATAGAATTTTGTTGGGCTGTGGCAGAGTTCTGCTGAATTCTCTTAGAACAGGAAATCCAGCTTCAGCTGTGGGTATGTATTGGAAGTGTTGATAAAAGCCAAAATTGCAGAACATTTGGAAATGCATAATTTAGCAGAGGACACGCAGTACAGATTCATAAAAGGAAGGTCATGCCTGACAAATCTGCTGAAATCCTTTTTATTATACGACCCAATCGTTAGGTTAGACAAGAGCGAAACAGTGGACATAAGTTATCAGGATCTCAGGAAAGCATTTGATTTTGTACCACTCAGGCTGATTTACAAAGTCGTAAAGCATCGCGCGGGGAGAAGGAACTGAAATGGATTAAAGAACGTTTTAGGGATAAGAACAAAAGCAACGCAGCGAGCGGAAGGAGTCTGAAAGGGAGAGGTGCAAAGGTCAGTCTGCTGCGAAACGAGTGAAAATGGGCTGCGAGAAGGGTAAAACTCCAGCTCAGCTATCATGTTAGAGGCAGGAATACCTGGATCTGGTGACAGAACTGCAGAAGAACATGACCAGGGGTTGGTAAATCAGCAGGAAGATGGCTGAGTGAGGTGCAGTGATTGACAGAGGGCCATGGAAGGTGCTGCACCAACCTGTGGGATGCACTTGTGCTAAAGCTGACGCGTGGAAGGACCTTCTGGCTGGGAGTCTGCATTCGTTTTAAAGAGAATTCAATAATTTTATGGTCATTAATAAGATCTGCAGCTATGCATGTTGTGGTAATGATATGGGTAATTAAATCCGAAGCTTCTGGGAATTAAGCTGATAGCCTGAAAGGGTCAAAAAGAAAACTCCTCTTGTACTTAATCAGAGGAATAGCTTTGCAAGCTGGATAGGTGCATTAGTTGTCCAATACCGACCACAACTTGACACACAATGCTACATCAATGGGACCTCTAGATTGATCCAGCTCAACTCTCTGCAAAAACTGCTAAGATTTCATGTAGGACACACCAACAGAATCAGGCTTTCTGGACCTGCATGAAGCCAGTTCGGTTTGGTTTCTCCTCAGAGAATTTTTCACCGACAGAAAGTGCTTCCATTTATTCTGAGACTTTCACCGGGCTGTCTGGTAATGCCTTCTCCTGAAAACTGCCAATTATTCCCATGGCTGGTAGACTGGGGATGAGGTCTGGTGCTTGATGACGATGCAAGAAGTTTTTATCCTTGCCTTTCCTTTCCTAAGAGAGTAGCAAATCTTGGCAGTGTCCTTGTGAGCCGGGGTAAAACTCTCCACAGAGAACTGAGCCTCAGCAACTTGGCTCAAGGTCACCCCTTGTAAAGACGAGAACAGAATGTGGATCTTCTGATTCCCACTCCTGTGCCCTCAATACCAGGCCATAGCGCTGCTGCCACCACCTGTGGGGACAGCCTTTCAATCTTTAAGGTTGTCAAAACCCGGCAGCTTTTATGCACGCTAAAATTCACTTTATATAAACTTCAGTTTTTAAAAAAAAAAAAAAGTTAGAGGAGAACAGGTGGACTCCTGTGACACCAGAATTCTTCAATGCACAAAGCATCTTTCATCTCACTGTTCTACACGGCACCTTTAAATATTCTTCTACATAAAGGCATGATATGCAAGAGCAAAAGAATAACCGAGAAACAGTAATCCCTAACAGATCAACTGTGCTTTATCTACACAGATTCTGCTTTCATAAAAGCACAGAGGAAAGGAGGGGGGGGAAAGTACATTCTTATTGTTTTCTGAAGCTTAAAATAACCACAAAGTGAGAAAAATCAAAGCTGTTCCACAGAACAACTAGGAAAAAAAGTCTCACTGAGCATTTGAGAAAGACAGTAAATGGCAGAAGATGGAATGAGAGATAGAGCAAGTGCTACGGTCACCACGCTTAGATCCTAAATTTGGTCCATGCTGAAACCAGTGTGGTTTAAATGGGAAGCATCTGCTAGAATGTATGTGCCCCATATATAATTATAGCTGTCGTTGGCAGCAAAGGCTACAGTTACGGCCACCATTACCTACTCCATTTTCACTTGCTAACTTCTCTGAAAACTTCCTTTTTTCAAATGTAATGCAACTGAGCGCCGGCAATTTCTGCAGGGAACTTGCTAACTGTGAGAGACACAGAAAGCAAAGGGCTGGGAAGAATTAGAACAAATCATCTGTACTGAAGACAGGTAGAGTTGCCATCAATTTATTCTCGTAGCTGATTGATCATGGAGTTTCTCCACTTCCAGAAACAAGCAGAAAACGCATTATCCACTGTAGCTGGTTTTGAACCAAACAACATTTGTGTTCAGCTTTAAGGCAGGGTCCAGGCTGGTGCGAGGGGGAGCAGCAGGAAAGTGGCCAAAATGACAGCAAGCAAAACATTCACCTATTCCTCACATTCAAAAATTTCCTATTTTCCAAGGTGTTGAGCTGCTCCACAACAGCTATGGGCTCCCTGGCTATTTCCCCTGGCTCCCAAAACGAACCAGTGCCACATCCAGGGTTTGCGTGAAACCCTTTTTCCCCTTCAACCTGTACTATCTGGTGGGCTGAGGATCTACAGAAATCTCTGAAAACCCCACAAAATTCCCCCTAACCAAAAAGCTTCCCGGCCACAACACAGCTTATTTTCTAAAACCCCCTTCGTACATGCATTTTCTTGGAGCTGATTCCCCGAGCTGAACTCTCTTCCCTTTCCTGCAGCCTCAAGGTATCTACTCGCTCCCGTCCAGACGGGTCTGGTAGCCACCAGCTCAAAAGAGCAGCTCAAAGGGATGGTCTCAGAGCAAGGTTGACTCTGACTCGCCTTCAAAGCCGCCGACCACTCTGCTGCACAGAGATAACACCACCAAGAGAAACCGTCTGAAGAATTATTCCAGCCCTCACTTTCATCATTTCTAGACGTGTCTTTCTGTTGCTCCGTCTCCGCGCTACACCCTGTATTTTCAAAGATCAGGGAAGATTCTTTATAAGTTGCCATTCAGACCTCTGGAGGGGTGTTTACATTTATATATTTTTAGACACGCACACACTTTATTTTGAACCCAAGTAAGATGCTGGGAGGGCTGGAGCTCCACTGCTGGGAGGACAGGCTGAGAGAGTTGGGGGGGTTCAGCCTGGAGAAGAGAAGGCTCCAGGGAGACTTTCTAATGGCCTTCCAGTATCTGAAGGGAAGTTGGGGAAGGACTCTTGATCAGGAAGGGAAGCGACAGGATGAGGGGGGACGGTTTTAAACTGAAAGAAGGGAGATTTAGATTGGATGTAAGGGCAAAATTCTTCACTGTGAGGGTGGTGAGAGCCTGGCCCAGGTTGGCCAAAGAAGCTGTGGCTGCCCCATCCCTGGAAGGCTTCAAGGCCAGGTTGGAGGGGGCTTGGAGCAACCTGGTGTGGTGGGAGGTGGTGGAACTAGATGATCTTTAAGGTCCCTTCCAACTCAAACCATTCTATGATTTTATAAACAATAACAGTGTCCGTTAACCTCATCGCACTCAAAAAAGAAGAAGCAGCTGCTGGAGAGAAACCCAGGACCCTGGCAGTTTTACACACACCTAATTCAGATACGAATTAAAGTTACAGTGGTTGCCAATTAAAGAAAAAGTCACAAGACTAGTGGTACCACAGATGAGTTGGCAGCATCTCCCCGAAACATGTTACCTGAGGCACAGCTGTATCATCAAAGGTGGGAACCGCACTTTCCCAGAACATCCTGCTGTAACACAGACCACTAATAAGTTTCTAACAATTATAATTCCAAAAGATCTGGGCAATATCTCCCATGTAGCAGTGACACTAGCAACTGGCAATACCACCAAGAAGCTGCTGTTTTAATTTAGCCCTATTGTCCATGCTACAAGCTTCCACTTTTAAAGGCAATGAAAAAAAAACAATTTTTTTTCAATTCATACATCACTTGCATTTTGATTCTAAACTTTTGGATTATTTTCCAGACATTCCCTAAGGGCATGTATGTTGCTCAGAGGGATATTCAACTCAGGTAACACACCAAAATCCAGATGGGAATGAGCGTACAGCCTTTCCTGTGCACGGTTACAGACCTATCACACTCATCTTACCATTTTCCTTTGAGATGGGGAGGAAGTATCTTGGAACATTTCTCTTCCCATCTGAGAACTGAAAACTTTGACTAGTTACTCAACAGAAGTATCGAAGTTTGGAAATTGGACATGCACCAGGACTGGAAGATACATAAATCAACGCATCAGTCCTAAAATGTAAGAGCTACCGTTTAATGCAATATGCCAAAAATAAAATGTGAGTTCCTCCAGACAGTCTGCAACAGGCAATTATCTAAAAAACAATTTTTCACAAAGTTCTGCACATTCCTGCTGACTAACAATTCTGCTGCCAAGCACAGGAGACTCTAGGATGAATTTTTGTCTTTTTAGTTAGTTCTAAGAATATTATCCAAAACACTGACTTATATAAAGGGGTACTTTCAGCTTCATTTATTACTTAGATCTTTATGATTCTTTACATCCCGTTGATAATGTACTGGCGCATTTATCTGTTATAGAAATCTCTGTCTCCATCCACACAAGAATACTATTTGTTAAGCTGGTTTAACCTCTGTTTAAATAGAGAATCATGGAATGGTTTGGGTTGGAAGGGATGTTCAAGATCATCGAGTTCTAACCCCCTGCCACAGGCAGGGACACCTCCCACCAGACCAGGTTGCTCAAAACCCTGTCCAGCCTGGTCTTGAACCACATACCACTGAAAACACAGCTGAAGTCTCACGACTGAGGTTAGTCATAATTTAAAAAACTCCTGGAAGATACTCCAAAGTTAGTGTTCCTACAGGGAACAAAACAGGAGGGAAGTCTTTAAGGGCGTTGGGAGACCATGAATTCCATCTCTCCCTCAACTCCTACCTTTCTACACAAGTATCTAAACCAGTTATTTTACGTGAGGTCACGAGCTCAATTCCAAAATCTGAAGAGGATGGTTTTATCTTGTCCCCTCTTGCTGGCATTAAGGTGCTTGGACTACATGTACTGAGAAATACGATGCACATAGTGAACTACCCAGGTCAACGGGAAGGGTTAATGACTGGAGAGCGATGGTTGATTCCCTGTAGTTCCCAATTTTTAAGGATTTAAAATAAAATAAAATAAAAATAGTGGGATAACTTTCACAGTCTCTTCTTTTAGGGCTTTCTTTAGAATCCAAATCAGAAAGGAAAACATTTTAGCCATTGTCCCGCTGCCCTCACACTCACAGTGGGCATTTGCTCTCCTTTAAGCTCCAGTTCCTGGAGGCAGCTGATAGAAAGCACAGTAGAAAAAGTAAAGCTCAGAAAAGTAGAGTGAATAAATACATCTTATATCCTTAAGACACAATCAGTGAATAAATACATCTTATACCCTTAAGACACAATCAGCCCCTTCACTTCACCAAACCCTGATTTAATAACTTTTTTTGTATATTTGATGCTGTAAATAACAAACATCGGTTAATTTCAAAAGACTGCTCATGCTTAATATTTGGGAATATAAAGTCATTGGCAAAAAATCAAATGGGATTGGTCTAAACAACTTTCATAACCTGGGAAAAGGGAGTTTGGAGCCACTTTTACCTGTGCCTGAGACTGATCAGTCACGAAGCAGCAAGTGCCTTGTTGGGAAGAGCCGCGCAGCAGAGGAGCTGCAGAAATGGGTCGAGTAAAGCAGTATTATGGGGAAAAGTGGTAACAGAGAGAAAAAATTTGGACAGGGACAAAGAAGGGACACCTGATGGCCTGAATTTTCTTCAGTCATAATATATGAAGCTGAAGCCCCGAGCGTGGCTTCTGCCACTTCTTCAACTGCAAGATAAAAAGCTGAGTTTCTGCAAGGAGTGTTTTTACCGTAATCAGAGACCGGTCACTGGGCTGCTCTGAGCGTGAGGCTGACCCTGCAGGGATATTATGTTCTTAAATGGCCCGGGCACAATTTACATCCAGCCATTCCACAAAGCCAGAATATATTGTAAACCACGGTACGGGAGAAAAGACTCGTTTTACATCTACAAGGAGAAAAGTGACACCATCAGTCAACATCCAGTTGGGTGGGGGAGAAAGAGGGATGCCACACAAACGGGTATAAATGCATTAAATCACAGCCTCACAGTTAGTAACATTTACCTTTAATATTCTTAAAATGCTTTTTTATCTTTGAAATAGGAGGCATGGAAGTGCCCCATTTTTCACTAGAGGAAGCCAAACTCGAAATAACAAAACAGCCTTAAGTAGTTCAACTACAAAACTCACCGTGATTTCCAGTCAGCATTACAGGGACTCGCAGAGTAACACTGTGTACCCATTAACTCCCAGTCCACAATTTGGCCAGAATTTGTTTTGCTGCATTACGGCCAAATCACTTTTTTGTGTCTGTCTTCCTCCTACGTGGGATTGCCTTAGCAGAACAGGATGCCAACGCTGAAAGCACTGACTGTCTCTGACTTTACCATCTTTGATTAAGAAGGCCCTTTTATTGCAGGATCACTTAGACTTTACAGATAACTGTTGCTGCATTGAGATGAACTTACTGGCAGGAAAAGCCTTCAGCAACTCGGGGAAGAGCAACCAGAATATTAAGCCTCCCCAAGTGAGTTATTCCAGAAGGCCAACACAGTTAGAAATTATTTTCCTAAATCAACTTTTTTTTTGCTGAAAATTAGGTCGGCTATTTCTCGTACTCCCCACAGCAGACACAGAAAACAGTGAATTCCTCATTTCCTTACAAAAACCTTCCACATTGGGTTTGAACAACTCTTGGCAAGCGGGTGGGTTATTAAAGGTTTTGCTTTAAACGTCCTTGCCCTTTCCTTTCAGTACAAAAATCCTCTCACAACTCACCTCTCCATCCTTTTACTGCTGCATTTTCAGCTTCTACTTCAGCCTCACAACTTCTTTCCAGCCCTATTCCTGCCCCACTGATATAAAACATTATCAGGTGTTTCACAGCAACAGGCAAGAAATCCTCTTATTTTAATCAAGGCTGACATATCCTAAAGGATATCCTTCCCATTTCATTTTACAGCTGTATTAAGAACATGGATAAATAGCAGTTACCACCTAATTTCTCCTTTACCCTTTATTTCTACTCCGTCTCACCCTTGTTTTTACTTCTAAAGGGATGTTCCAATACGTATAAACTGGCTCAATACCTTGCATCAGCCACCAACCTGTGCTGTGTATTCAGATACGTACAAAGGTTTGGGACAGAGAATTAAAAATCTAATCTATGATGTGGGCCATAAGCACCCAAGGATGTAACAACAGACGGTTCTAGTTTATCGTAAGGTCATATGTACCATGACTTCCTCCTTCCAGTTTTAGATCTGAACAGCAACAGTATTTTGCATTCATATAAAGGCTATTTTTTCGCCATCAGAAAAAAGCAAGTCTTTTCTAACTTATTAAACAGAGCTTAAAACACTGAACGAGCCCAGTAAAGAAAGGTATTGCATTGTCATTTCCAGCAGCAGGCACTTGAAGGATGGAAGGTAAAGCTATTTATCACGGCATCACCGAGGAACACAAATGGCAGCAAATGAATGACCTGACAGCACAGAATTCAAGTGAAACAGAGTGACAAAACGTTGGGACCTCACTTTTCGCCCTGATTTACAGTACAGCACATTCACCAAGGGGGTGCTGGTAAATCAACACGGGGAGGCATTTGTTTTAAGGTGTTACAAAAGTAAAAAAGTACATGCAGCATCTTCTGGCCAAATACAGCCAGCTTCCAGCAGAGCACAAGCACTGGGCAGCGAGAAGTGCCATGGGTTCAAGAGTCTTCAAGAAGATGGGGAGGTATCATCAGCTTCACCCAAAACTGTTGCCTTTCCTCCTAAAGGTAAATATTTACACAGTGCCTGAGAACGCAGAGCAACAAGCAAATAGTTAATTACCAAAGGATTTAAGGTGCTCTTTACAGTTAAGACTAAACTGTCACCATCCCATCAATTTTAATATCACAAATGCAACAGGAAATCTAAACAAGAGCAGAATCTCTTGTCTATTCTTACTCAATCTTCATTGTAACTGCTCTAGGGCTTCAACAAGTCTTGTGGTCTAGGAACAAAAAAATAAAAGTGTGAAAGACTTTTGTTTTTAATCACAGGAAAAGATAGCTGCGTCTGCCTCCCTCGTTAGCTTCGTGAATTTAAACAGTGGCCAAACCACTTGAACTCGTCTGTGAGACACCCACATTCTACGCTAAAAATAATAATAAAGAAAATAATCTGCTATTGAAGTCCTTCAGAGAAAAAAGGAAAAAGAAAGCCAATACGTATTCCATGCTGAAAAGGAGCTTAGTACATTTCTTTCACCTTGATTACCAAACCTAGATTGAATTCACAATAAAAAAATAAAGAGGTAGGAAATTATCTGCAGTCGTAATAGATTTCGTAAGTGAAGATTAACAAAAAGAGATTTTGGAATTACATTTTTAAGATACTTTTTTTTTAAGTTCTACTAAAATTTTGAACAACTGTTCCGAAGCATAAGCTCACTATAATGTTATTTAAAGACTCGTGTAAAATATTTAGCAGCATGAGCTATTGCTGGGGAGGAAGGGAAATAAATCCGACTCCTGGACTGGCGAGTGGTACAGCACAAACACCTGGAAGCGGAGTCTCCACAGCTGAACCATTTTTGCCCTCTTTTGCACATATAAGAAGTATTTTGTTCATTTTAGTTTATTCATCTAATTGGAATCTACGACTTGCTTATTCAAAAGCTGAACAACCAACTGGGAGTTTAAAAATTTTAAAAAATACCAAAAAAAAAAAAAAGTAGTAAGAAAGCTTGTTTTCCCTCTTCTAATCTGCGAATAATAAGAGAGGTAAGAGAATAAGATCTGCCAGCTCTCAAACCTTGAAGGACATGGTCTCCAGAAACAGTTAGTTCATCAGCTGCAGATAATGCTTTCTCTGTTTAACAAATCAGTTTTAAAATGTAAAACATTTATGAGATGTTTTTGTCATTTTTTAAAATATTTTTTAAAAGCTGCCTTTTTAATTTAGCTACATTTAAATACAAATCTCAAAACTGTGAGTTTTCACACTGAGTTCCAATCCTCTCTATAGAGCTCATTTGCCATTTCTAGAAAATGTAAATGTTAACAAATTTAAATGAGGATTTGTTAAATTATGTACCTGCTTAAGGACATATTCCTGCCCCGCTTACCCTACCAGTTAAGCATTTCCCCTCCTGCCCAAGGGAAGAAATTAAGAAATTAACTTCAGAGCTATACTTGTTTGCAAATAAACACACTTCAAATAGTTACCAGCCAATGAAAATCAACCAGTCTTTAGGAAAATAATGAAAGTACAATCCCAAAACAAGATTAAAATCAATGATTTAAATCAAAGCTTCCCTCTTGCTGATGTAAATCAAAGTGATTTAAATCACCAGTTTTGATCAATTCACTCATCTGCATAACCTTGATCGTTTATCCCTTAAAACGTCATCTAGGGGCCAAAGTTAGCTGGATAGTTCTCTAAATCTCGATTTACTCAGCATAAATAAGGTTTTTATTTATTAAATATTATTAAATTCTTATTTAAAAATTTGTAAAATTCACTATCAACTAATCCATTTCCATCACTGATGCCTAATTGGGGCTGCTGAAGTGGTTTATACCAGAGAAACGAACGCACGTTCTGCAGTAATCCCAAGGAAAACTAGCAATATATTGCAGCCCACGGCAGCTCTGGAGATGTCCTAACGAACAAGCAAACGTGCTGATGGGACAAACAAGTGTTTACAAGATCCCCCTCAGCCCATCAATTATCTTTAATACAGTTGGGTAGCCAGGGGCTATTGATCTACGGTGGTGAATTTTCACAGCGTGCTGCTTCCTTCCCCGCGTTGATCCCGGGACCGAAGCGGGGATTAACAGTGTGGGCTCTCCCTCGTTAAAGAAAAACTGTCTTTTCTAAAGGCAACAAAAACGTTAGCTGGAACCTACCAACCTCTGTGCTGGGGAAAGCTGGAGTCCCCTTCGTGTTTTCCCTGGCCTGGGTTGGTGTTTTCTGCATAAACTATTACTTTCCTCAATGCTCAGACTCTTCACCCAAACTTTCAGGCGACTCTGTCCAAATCCCCTCTTAAGCCACCCTTCAAAAATCCCAGCTCTTCTCTCCATGCTTTTACCTTTTCCACATCCTCAAATTCAAGGGATAATGGGGAAACACCGGGAAAACTGGAAGGGGGTGAGTGCTCAAAGGAAACTCAGGATGTCAGGATCGTACAAATTAAATTTCAATGATTATCAAGCACAGGAATCTGCTACTAAAAATTTCAAGGCTACTTTGCTTGCACAACATGTTACACAAACTACAGTTCTCCAAAACAAAGAGTAAACATTGACTGCTTTTACCTTTTCTTAATAAACACAAAGGCAAGATAGTCTCAAGTACCAAGCAGGGCTTTTTTTTTTTTAAATGCAAACATTTTAAGGCAACAGCACAAAAGCTAATAACTCTATCATGGTCCTTTTGATCCAATTACAATACATTTTAGTCTAAAGTATTACGGGACTTTAAAAGATTAAGTGGTGCTACAATTTCTCATATGAAGTTACCGTTCTGCAAAGTTCTTGGTTAGGGAACGCACGACCCGACCACGTGAGCTTTTCCACTCGGGAGATTCAGAGTGGATTTAGCAGGATTACCAGATGACTTCAGCATTTTCAGGATCAGAGCTTAAATTGTATCTCCACCACACATATTAAAAAAAAAAAAAAAAAAAAAAAGAGAGAGAAAAATAGGCAGAATAAGGAATCTGTTCCTAAGAAAACCAGGAAGGTGTCAGTCCTAAGTAGCTTTATGCTTTTGACTTCAAACTAAAAGGGAAGGAATGAAAACCTAAATCCATGTATTTCTCCTTGTCCACAGGATGGGGGTTGAAACAAGATACTTAATATCTCTTCCAATCTAAACCATTCTATGATTTATAATCTATGCATAACTGATTAGTAAATAAAACATGCAATAGGAAAAAAAGATAGTATTTTTAAATCACAAAACTCAGCTCATAAAGGCATTTATTTGTTCCAAGATTGAACAATAAAGACAAACTTTAGAAATACCGAATTATTATGCTGAGTTCTAAAATGACCTAGCTGGACAAACCGACAAAAACCCCTACTCGAAGTCCCTGTATGTAGCAAACCACCATTTTTCTCATTTTTAAAGAGTAGGTAGAGTTCAGCTCATTTCAGGAGTGCAAACAGCCTAAACTGCAGGAATAGGAAAAGTTAATATCCCAAAAGGAGAGAAAAATAAGCTATTACGGTTACAGATAAGACATTTTCTTTCTCAAGATCTCAGCAATTCATTCCCCAACACACTCAGAAAACTCGAGTTGCCACAAACCGATGCCCAGATTTGTTTCCCAACTTTTTTCCCTTTTTTTTTAACTCCTCACAATTTATTTTTAACTACTGCACAGAAGTTGCATCTGTTGAGAATGCTCATTTTGCAGACTGAGCTCCTGCTCCAGCGATTGCAGGGTGACTTTCCCTTCTTGCCTTCAAATCATTTCTTCTTCTTTACCCACTAATTCCAATTTTATTGCACCCCAGACCTCGGCCCCACCACCCGCCCCAGACCCACTGCTTTGTCAGTGAAAGGACGTGCCGCTGCCATCTTCAATGTCTCACGTGGGCTTGGGAGAAGGATTTAGTAGAAGTAGATGGTCTATGTTTAACTTGCATTTAAAGCCTTTAAAAGTTAAAGGAGTACTATGAATGATGCCAGGGCAAGCATTATCTAAAAAGATAAACAAGCTCAAAATAGCCCTGTTGCGCAGCGAGCATCCTGCCGTGAGCGTACAACCTTCAGCAGAGGCCATTTACGCAGTTTCATTCCAACAATCTTCCCGAGATTCATCCTAAAAATTTAAGGGCAGGCACAACAAAAAAAAAAGCCAAACCAAATCCCATCATTTAAACAGCTTCATGCAGACATTCTCTTGAGAGAAGAGCTCTCTTAAGCACGTTACTGGTGGTCACTTCTCTTCTGAGTCCAGACTCGCAGGTGATGAACACACACCCTCAGGAATAGGGTTCTTCCCCCCCAGGGGAAGGCCCTTAGACTGGACTCAAAGTTGGACAACACTTTAACATGAGTCACTCAGAGAGGATATGGCAGCTCAAGGACAGCATCACTTTGTTCCTTGTCCCCAGCCCCATGTGCCACTGAAAGGCTGATCATGGGTGAGTGACCAAATTGGGGATGGGAGGCCCCAGAGCAGACCAGAGCCCATAGCACTGGGCTGTAGGTCAACAAGATCCCCAGACAGCAGAAGAGATGAGGGAGGGGAACCCTCAGCAAGTTTGCTGATGACAACAAGCTACATGGAGTGGTTGACACACTGCAAGGACAGGATGCCATACAGAGGGACCTGGAGAGGCTGGAGACGTGGGACCGTGTGATCCTCATGAAGTTCAACCAGGTCAAGTGCAAGGTCCTGCACCTGTGTTGGGGCAGTTCCAAGCACAAATCCAGGTGGGCTGGAGAATGAATGGAGAGCAACCCTGAGGAGGACTTGGGGGTGTTGGGGGATGAGAAGCTCAACAAGAGCCGGCAACGTGGGCTGGCAGCCCAGCAAGCCCCCCAAACCCTGGGCTGCATCCCCAGCAGCGTGGGCAGCGGGGCCAGGGGGGATTCTGCCCCTCTGCTCCGCTCTGGGGAGACACCCCCCCAGTGCTGCCTCCAGCTCCGGGGCCTCAGCTGTCTATGGAGCTGTTGGAGCGGGGCCAGAGGAGGCCCCAGAGATGCTGGGAGGGCTGGAGCCCCTCTGCTGGGAGGGTGGGGGCTGAGAAAGTTGGGGTTGTTCAACCTCGAGAAGAGAAGGCTCCACGAAGACCATATAATGATCTAGCAGTACCCGCAAGGGGCCTACAGGAGATGGGGAGGGACTCTTGATGAGGGAGGGGAGCCATAGCACGAGGGGGAACAGTTTTAAACTGAAAGAAGGGAGATTGAGATAAGATCTGGGAAAGAACTTGTTTGGTGTGAGGGTGGTGAGAGCCTGGCCCAGGTTGCCCAGAGAAGCTGTGGCTGCCCCATTCCTGGAGGGATTCAAGGGCAGGTTGGAGGGGGCTTGGAGCAACCTGGTGTGGTGGGAGGTGTCCCTGCCCAGGGCAGGGGGTTGGAACTGGATGGTCTTTAAGGTCCCCTTCAATCCTTCTGTGATTCTATCCTGCTTCCAGCTCCGGGGTATTTGATGGGGCCGGGTCTGCTGTTGCACATCCATCCCCTTCGTCTCGCAAACACAGCTGCAACACCCACAAGCAAAGGTGCATCTGCATCACTGCAGAGTCATGCAGATTAAAAATAAAAAGCTTTAAAATGACTTTCCAATTTAAAAATAATTTAAAGTGAGCAAAATTAGTAAGATGCATGTTTTGCAAAATTTTTTCCAAGGGAAGAAGAATATCAAGGCAGCGAACTAGTGGAAGTCACTGGGTAAGCACTGGGAACCAGTGTCTGATTAAGTGCCAGCCCATCTTTCAAGCCGCATCCTTGTCTGCAAGAACAAAAGAACTAACATTTTCTTTTTACTTCGCTTATTTAGCTCAGTTCAATGACTACTGCTTTCAAAGTTGAGAAATCAGTTGGGAATTCAGAAAGCAGGAAAAACAGTTTCTCGCTTTTAAATGAGGAATAAAAATAAGGTGAGTTGATGAGCTCTGCCAGCTTTGTGTTTCTGAAGGACAAGGGAACCAGAAATTAAGTGAAATTTACCTTATCCAGACAAGACTCGCTGTATTTAGTAAGTGATTTTTAAGAGAAAAAAACTCTATTTTGACACAAGTGTAACAAAGCCTTAACATCAAGTAAAACCGCACTTTCACTTGAATTCCAGTTTCCATCCAAACATAGCTTGACATTATTTGTAAATAAGAATCAGGTGGGAAATATGCAGAGAATTAACCATTTTCCAACTTGGCATGTAATAAACGTACAGGAATTAATGTAATTGCTTGGGTTACTTCTTGACACCTGCCAGAAAACGATGAAGTTATTGGCAAAACCCAAGAAATACATGTACAAAACAAAACTAAAGATCAATTATTGAAACCAAAGTTTCCTGCCTGCTATTTAAACCACTCTGATTTGAATCGATCCAGATGCTGCAGTGTTGGCGATCGACACGTACAACCACCCACCCGCCGAAGCCATACTTAGGTTAATATGGCATCTATATATGGCATTTATCGGAGCTAAGAGAACTTCTGAGATGTATCTAATGGATCTCTTACCTATCTGGGAGGCAGTCCTATTCCTGCCCTAAGCAGCTATGGGGAAGGGGAGCAAAGGAAATTCTGGGAGAAGACAACTGGAAGACCAGAGGCATTTGGGCAGTTCAGCCAGCGCCAGTTCTGGGTGGGTCATCATAGAATCATAGAACAAGCTGGGTTGGAAGGGACCTTAAAGATCATCGAGTTCCAACCCCTGCCCTGGGCAGGGACACCTCCCACCACACCAGGTGGCTCCAAGCCCCCTCCAACCTGCCCTTGACCCCTCCAGGGATGGGGCAGCCACAGCTTCTCTGCCCAACCTGGGCCAGGCTCTCACCACCCTCACAGCAAAGTTCTTCCCCTCACCTCCATCTCCCCTCTTTCAGTGCCAAACCCTTTCCCCTTTTTCTAGGGGATCTCCCTGATCCTCCCCATCTTTCCTGGAGCCCCTCTGGGGACTGGAAGAGGCTCTAAGATCTCCCTGGAGCCTTCTCCAGGCTGGACACCCTAAACTCTCAGCCTGTTAGCAAGAACAGAGACAAAAGAACAGTTTCCTCATGCTCCTCTTCCAGTTGATGGAGTCCAGTTGATTGCACAGGCAATTGGGAACAGGAGTCCAATTGAAGATCCTATAAGGTGCTCCCTGGAGAAACTTCTGTCTACTAAGAAGCCAAAGCTAGTCTTTGTGGACACCCGATGATAAGCCAGCTGGAAATCACTGCTGCCACTGCATTTCTATAAGCAGCAGCCAAGGGGCAACACTTAAGGACAAGGTCCTGCATCTATCTGGAGAAGGGATTGCTGCCTGTGACTTGAGCTGGCCGGATTTAAAGCCTCTGGACCAGATGTAGCTGTTCATCAGTTTGCGAATGTTAAAAATGTGAAATTCAAGCAGACACATACCCTCATCCTTTAGGAAGAAACACGCAAATTAAAAACCACCAACCTTTTATTCCATCTTCTAACCCCTAGTAAAGCCATGTTGGCTGTCATGAATCACCCCCCTGTCCTCCACGTGCCCAAGCATGGCATCTAGAAGGATCTGTTCCATGATCTTCCCAGGCACGGAGGAGAGGCTGACAAGTTGGTAGTTCCCAGGGTCCTCATTTCTACCCTTTTTAAAAATGGGTATGATGTTTCCTTTCTTCCAGCCTGCAGGGACTTCACCTGACTACCATGACTTTTCAAATATAATGAAAAGTAGCTTTGCAACTTCATCAGCCAGTTCTTTCAGGACTCTGGGATGTATTTCATCAGGTCCCATGGACTTGTGTATCTTCAGATTCCTTCACGTACCATGTCTTCAGGTATAGTGGGATGGACTTTGTCACCTGGGCCCTCAACTTGTGGGCCATCAATACAAGATCTAGGAGGAAAGGGGTTGCCAGTGATTGCTGGTTATTTCTTGTCTCAAGAAGTTGTCATCTAGGCACTCTAAGAGCTTCTAGGATTGCCTGCAGCCAGCCGTGTTGCTTTTCCAACAGATATCAGGGTGGTTAAAAGCACCCAGCAGGATGAGAGCCTGTGATCGTGATGCCTCTTCCTGCTGGAGTAAGAAAGCATGGTCGACAGGCTCCACCTGGTTAGGTGGCCTGTAGCAAACTCCTACCACAAGGTTCCCTTTATTGTCCCAAACTCTAATTCCTACCCATAAGCTTTCGACTTCCTCATGGCTATTCTTTAGCAACAGTTCTTCACACTCTAGCCACTTCTTTACATAGAGGGCAACATCTCCACCTCTTCTTCCTCCCCTGTCCCTTCTGAACAGTTTGTAGCCATCGATGGCCACACTCCAGTCATAGGACTCGTCCCACCAAGATTCTGTAATGGCTACTATGCCGTAGCTCTCCTGTAGCAGGATAGTTTCCAACTCCTCCTGTTTGCTTCCCATGCTGCGTGCATTGGTGTAGAGACACTTTAGCCGGTCTGCCTTCTTAGAGGGGCACTTCGCTGGTCCCTCAACGTGCTTTGTGCCAACTACCCTTCTGTCTCCTATTGTCTCAGGGGTATCACACAGGATAGAAAGGAAATGCTGAAACAGGAGTAGTAAGTTGTTTATGAACCATTAAAATGTGTTTTGAGCAGGCAAAAAAAAAAGTTGGTCATTCCCACTGCAGGAAGCAGCAAAAGCAATGTCAAAACTTACAGGTAAAGATTTACTTGCTGACAAGAAGGGATGGGTTTAGTCCAAATGAGGAAGATGATATTTCATGTCAGACCTATTCAGGCCAACAAAATAAGCCGTCTACACTACCAAGGAGCCAACACACACCTTGAGTGCCAAATCTGCCCAGCAGCCACACTGGCAAACAGAAAGGGGATGGACAACCTGAACTTTGGCCAGAGCTTCAGAGAGCTTCATTTTACAACAAAGACCAGTAATGTGCAACGTTCCCATCCATACCTGACTAAATATGAAGCAGTGCATCCTACAGTCTCACACAGCACAGCGTTGTGTTGCCAGAACCTTGTTTGCTGGGACACAGTGCAGTCAACCCGGTTTGAACAAAGCCATCCCACTGGTACCACCAGGACAGAATGGTCCAGGAACAGTGTTTGCTATAGGGAACCGAGCACATGCATGGTATTTTCTGGGATGTTCTCCAGTGGCCTTATCTACGCAAAGTGGAAGGACTAAACCACACCTCAGAGCAACTTAAATAAATCTGCAGAACCCGACTGTCACTATGAGTGACACTTAAGTCATTTCAACTTAAATTAGCTCCCCATCATCTTAAACTTGTCTCTCCATATGTAGGAACTCCCCTAAGCACACCCACAAATTGACTTCTAACCACGACAACGCATGGAATTAAATAAGATTTTATACCTGGTTGTAGTTTTACCCATTGTGAATTACACACACAAACAAATACAAATTGTAGGTACATACAAACCCATTTCTGGGTATATAAATATGAAAACAAACCACCACTTGTGCTCCAAACGCAAAAGCTCCTCCAGGCCATTCAATAAACCTTACAACCAGAGCCAGACACGCTTTATGTTTTTATAAAGTCTGCGACTAAACCTTAAAATAAATAATAAAAAAGGTCATAATACATCATCCTGACATCACATCAGCAGATTGGGATTTCAGTATATCAAAGTGATGGATACAGACTTGTTTTAAGTACAGTTTAGTCTGCATTATACCAGAGCATTTATTGCTCTTGCCTTTTAGACTGCTGCCTTTCCAAGTTGTTCCAAATAAGAGCAACAGTCTTATTTTCTCTCACTGCTCAGATCTGTGAGTCAGAGCAGGTGGTTCAGCAAAAACAAAAAAATCATCCCCAAAAAAATCATGACTAGGGAAGTCGCAGGACAGCATGTGCTAGAAAACACAATTTCTTGGTTTTCCTCATTTTTTTATTGCTTGCCAGATGATCCAATAACCACTCCTGGATGGACCAGGAGTTAAGCAAGAGCTTAATCCTTCCTAATAAACCCCCAGCCACCACCCCACCCAGCAGTTTCAGGCTGCTGGAGCACTATTACCCTGGGTCCCGCTGCCTACAACTATGAAGGACCACATCCAGTCTCCCCAGTACACTCCCATTACTGTCCAGCTTCCATCTGCTCAAACCAATGTCTACCTCTTCTCCTTGACCCATGCCTGCCCACTTCCCCACTTCTCTCTGGTTTTGATGGGGTGAGATAAAAAGAGCTGCTGGGGCCCCCATAAATGAAAACACTGGCATTTTATCAAATGCTGTTCAATGAATGAGCACGTGTTTTCAGTTATAAATCACACTGTACATAATTTCCACTGAAATTTCCACTATTAATTTTCAGTATAATCCTCAATGGTGGTGAAAAACATCAACTTTACAGACAGTTCAATGCAGAGGGATGCACGCAAAGGGGTTTGTTCACCATCAAGGACATGCTGTGCAACCTGCGTGCTACACACAACTGCTTCCCTTCCCTAAGGCTAAGAGGATCACATTCCCTAAGCTTAAAAAAAAAAAATCCAACTTTTTTGAAACAACTCCGTGGGCCACCCTGTATCCCACTAACACTAAGATGCATGGAAGCGGTAGAGTCATAAAACCACTAATCTTTTCAGTAAAACGTTTTCTTAATTTAAAATATTGATTAAAAACCTGCATCCCTCCAGCATATACTTCTCAGACAATACCAGCAAGCACCAAGAACATGCCTGCAGAGTACGGAACATTTAATTTTGCTGCAATTATTTCAGAGGGCCCCTTCAAATACCTCATAGACAACCAGGAGTCAGCAAGTCACTAACACCAATACACGAAACTCGCTGTTTGATAAAGACCTAAGACCGCCTCGTTTTTTGATCTGTGCTGTAAATGGTGCTTCGTAAGCACAACTGGTAATCAATCAGGAAAAGAGGAGAAAATCTAAAAGCATAAATTATCATTTCTACCCATTTCTCTTACTCCCCCTACCTCCATCAGAGTTTTACAGAATTTCTTTGAGCCTACTTACACAGTCAAACCTGCAGGAGAGAGGATGAGTGGCTGATGGTAGAAAACAGGTCTACGAACAAAGACTGACCGTGTCGGGGGTTGATCTGTTTTAGGAACTGCCCCCATCGTTCAGAGTGCTCATATCACTTCTTTCCTTGCAGCAAAACTGAAACAATTCTTTGTGCATTATAAGGCTACAGGAAGACATTTACAGGCATGGGGGAATATATACTCTTCAAATCAAAAAATGCCCACAACACTAACCAAATCAGTAATTATAGCAACCTTAGACCTGCCTTGTACCCCTCTTGTGAGAATATTGTTGCATATTCTGCATAATATTTATAAATTGGACTGGTTTTATCATCTACACAGGCTAGAAGTCCCTATCCTTTACACTGACTTCTCTTTTGCTTAGGCTGGAAGCTCATACACAAGAGCTCTCCCTAGTAGGAGTTTGTAAATACAGATATTTGTATAAACAGGGTAATAGATAAGCAATCGAGCAATCCGATGCCACAATTCCACTGAGTGAGAAAGCATGAACGTAACCCCAGGTAATGTAACTGTTTCTCCATATTCACACAAATAATCTTAGCCTGTGCCCTGACACTAATAAAAGAACACAGTCTTATGGAGCTTGAAATCTTCCCCTGGAGAAACAACTTTGCCAGAGCAGAATGGAAGAAAACACACTGTGGAGAAAAGGGTGCTTGTAGCTTTGCTTGCTATTTAAACCAGGCTGATTAAGATCTAGCAGCTTCTCAGATATTTTTTTTTTGCCTTCTTCTCCCTCCCCATTTTACCAGTCTTTTTATCAGCGCTTTAAAGTAACAGCACACCAAGGGCTGAATACACAAATCCCAGGCAAGGACAAAAGCAACAGCTCATGGAAGACCTTAGAAACCACCAACCAGCTGGACAGGAACAGGTCAGAAGTGGGATACAAAGTGAGGAAGAATGGGGATATCCAAATCTCAAAGAGATGATGCCAGAATACAAGCAATGGCAGCCCTTCCAAAACCACCCAAGTCCAGGTTCTTTAGTTGCCTCAAACTGGATCATCAGGGCTTCACACCCGCAAGTCTTTCACTGAGAAAAGGAGATCTTGGGTCCTGGAAAAACTTGAGATTGTTAGAGAAAATGGAGATTCTCAAAGATGACATGTTGGGGGAAAAAAAAAAAACAAAAACACCACACCCTAAAAACTGGATAAAAGATGCCAATATTGACAGCTTGCTTTTGTATGCGGTAAGGTGGGAATAGGAGAGGAGGAAGCTAATCAGAGATGAAATACGGATGAACATTTATCGGTAATACCTGAGGGAGAGCTGCCTTGTTCTGGGTGACAAACTCAAGGAAGGCAGACCATCCCCTTCCTGGAAACTGCCTGTAGTCTAAAAGCCCCAACTGTGAGAGTACCATCCGTCACAAAAGGTTAAGTATCTATATAAATGTCTTTAGGTCTGGGCTTTAAGAAGTGAAAGGCAATCCAAGGTAGTCCCTTCAGCACACCGGTGGGAAACCCAGATTATAAGGAACAACAACAACAAAAAAAAAGTGTCACAAACCCTCAGTATGAAGCACAGTACAGAAGATTTCAACTAGGAAACAGGTAAGTACAGCACCTCTGGAGAGATCTGCCCTTTTCTGAGTTACTTGGGAGATAAGGGACGAAGCCAGAGAATCAGACCACCATTAACCACTGGGATACAACCCTGGTTTCCCACATTGTGGGTTTCAGGGCACAGTCTAAATAGGACAAGGAGTCCTGCAAAAAGTGTAGGGATGTAACGGGTACGTTCCACAAAAGCCAAGTTTACGTAATAAAGAGAACACATATTTGCTTTGATCTCAAGTTGCCCCATAAATTTTTAATAATGGCTGTAAAACAGAAATCTTGGGATTAGAAATCATCCTCTGCAATGAGGTTCAAGCGTGTTACTCGCTTCAGGTGAAGAAAACCCGTGTTCAAGCTATTCCTATTAGAACTGGTACCACCTTCTCGCAAGGAGAAATGCAAATGGAATTCACCGCCGCTTATTTGCAGGTTATTCTCCTCAGCCTGCCTGCCCTCCCTGGCTGTCTCCAAAACAGAGGGACCCAGGGACCACTCAATCTGGTTTGTCATCTTTGTTCCCATTCGTGGAGACAACGCTACGTTCAGATACTGCGGTCCTCTCCTGTTATATTTCACTGGAAGGATGCCTTGATCTGTTTTTTCTTTCTCTACAGAGAAACTGTTAAACCGAAAGCACTAAAAAAAATAATAAATACTTTTCTAGTATGCACCACAAATAGATGACAGTTTCTAGTTCAAGTGCAAAGGGACAAAGAAACCAAAATCTTGTTATATGCATACATTAAAATAAAAGCAGGAAACAGATTAACATCTGGAGAAAAATATTAACCCTTGAGCTTTCAATGATGCAACTCACGGGAAACTTCATTTGCAGTGCTGTTTCCAGCCCTCAATTAAAGAATGAGCACTGTTGTACAGCACTGGAAAGAGTACTTTAAAAGTAAAAAAAAAATAATATTTTAGGTAAAATAGGATGCAGTCAGGGTCCGAAAAGCTGAGGCTATCAAATACATATCTAGAAAAAAAAAAAAGAGATAATTTCCTTGTTCAAGATTACAAATACCTCTGTAGCCAAGAAAATAGTCTCACACAGTGGCATTTCATAGGAAGGGGGCTTTTAGAAAACATGGTATCAAGAGAGATCCAACAGTATTAGGGAGCAGAACAGAGGAGGGATGATTGCAGCGCAAGATGATGAGCATGAGAAAAAGCAAGTTAATGAGATATAAAACTGTGTACACAGGAGACAGCTTTACAAGTTAGAGAAATGACAGCCAAACAGCAATCATACCACACCAAAAAGGCACCAACAAGTCAGAAAAGAAACTTCATTTTCTAAATGACAGCAGACTTAGCCCTTGTGCATGAAGAGTACGCAGAGCTGGAGTTAAACAGTAACCAAGAGTCCTACAGATGTTTGTACATGACCCAAAATGGAGAGAAATCATTCCTTGCCCTTGTTCATGCTACCCTGGACCCAGAAAGCTGCATTTTTCTGGGTGCATGTATGTCAGCAGAAAACTCCCTGCCAAGGATGAGCTCCTGCGGGCACAGAACTGTGTGTGAGAGCTCCCCTTATCACCTTCAGCAAAATTATTTGGGGTAGATCAGGCATGAAGATAGGTCCATGTTATCCCAACCAATTTCATCTGCACCAAATGAGAGCTACTGAACAAGTAGATTCGTGAGGATGGTCACTTTGGGGCAGAGGGATAGTGGTTTATTATCCAGCACACAATTTAAAAGACAGTATTTGCTGATGCCTTAAGTGTCATGGGACAGGAGTAAAGAGGGATGCCAGAAAAAAAAAAAAGGAATAAAACAAACAAAAAAGGTGACAATTTATAAATAAGGCCATTTGCTCGGAACTAAAAAAAGCACCTCATTTGACACAGGCAACCCAGCCTCCAGGTATGTGACACTGCAATGGCTGCTCAGGGTGGCAGTTTGTCTAAACAAATGGGCCATTAAGGCTTTAAGGCGCCTAGACCTCTCTTTAATGGAAAAGATGGGATACAAAAGAAACACCGAATGCCTGAGACACACAGGGGTGATATTTGCAAGTATACACTGGGAGGTATCCAGTGTTTGCCCTGTTCTTACTCCAGGACTGGGAGTTACCAGCCTTGTGCCAGAGGTTAGGCAAACTTCTGACCTGACCGCTACAGCCACTCATTTATTAAATCCGATTTTAACTGAATTTATCATTCGGTAAGTACAATAATTTCAGTTAAAATAGGTCTCCATCCTGTGTTTTGCAACTCTTAAGTAAATTTTATTTTACAGCTGCCTATATTCGGAGGTACAAATCAGCGTAGCTCCGCCGTTACGGCGGATCAGAGCCTTGCTTCGAGCCGTCCTTTCACGCCGTACGCCCTTATTTTTAGAAGTACGGTGTGAGTGCACCACTGCTGCTCTGTAGAAAGCAAGCAGCAAAGCAGGAACCTCACTGAATTCACAATGTAAAAGTCTAAAATGTAAAACAACAATTAAACAACTGGCTTCTAACCCTCCCCCGTGCCAGCCACAGTGTTAAATGCAGTAAGAGTAGTATGGCTTTAAGAAATATTATAAAAGGCTTTTTAGAAGTCCACCTTTCAAAAATAAGGAGAAAGTATGGGGGACAGGATGAAAAGCACAAGGATGGATCTATATGAAAACTATTAGTTTAAATTTCCCCATCTGCAAGTCCCACAGAATTGTGGAGGTTGGATGGCACCTCTCAAGCTGGTCAGCTCTAACCCCCTGAATGTGCAATTTACCCATGCAACTTGCTCTAAAAGTAAGTGTGCAGGCACACGATGATCCACCTGGATTTAAGCTGGTGCTGGGATAATGACTGGAGTATGAAGACACCTCTTCCCACGAAGACAAACTGTCTCAGAGCTGTGAGGATGCCCATACTTTTTGACATGGTGGCTTCAGAAACCTAAGAGAACATTGCTCCAAGGGCTGGAGCCCCTCTGCTTGGCAGACAGGCTGGGACAATCGGGGGTGTTCAGCCTGGAGAAGAGAAGGCTTCGGGGAGATCTTAGAGCACTACCTGGAGGGGGCCTACAAGAAAGCTGGGGAGGGACTTTTACAAGGGTGTGTAGTGATAGGACAAGGTGTAAACGGCTTCAAACTGAAAGAGGGGAGATGGAGCTGAGATGTGGGGAAGAACTTGTTTGGTGTGAGGGTGGTGAGAGCCTGGCCCAG
>JAOQGH010000023.1:113503153-113531723 GCA_025769975.1 Gallinago jamesoni
TGCTCCCGCCGCTCCCTCCTCCCTACTCGCCCCCTCTATTTTTTTTTCCTTCTTTTTTTTTTTTTTTTTTTTTTGGCTCAATCACACCAGACTGACTGCCTTTGTCTGTCTGACAAGCGCCATGTTGATATCAACATCCAAGCTCCCACCTGCCGCCGCTGTGAGACCCTGGGACTTGTAGTTCCCCCCCTCCCCAGGGTGACGGGGAGAGCCGCCGCGCGGGGACTACAACTCCCAGCATGCCTCAGCGGCGAGGCACGTCGGCGGGGCGAAGCGCGGGGGGCGGACTACAACTCCCGGCATACTCCGGGACATGATTTCATCCTGGGCGGAGGGGAAGACGGCGGGACTACAAGTCCCATGATGCCGTGGGGGGCAAAGTGGTTGTGTTGAGGGGGGGGACAGGATTGTCCCAGTAAATAGAGCCGGGTGAAGCATGAAGCTGGTGAGTGTGTGGGGCTGCGATGGGAGGGAGCGGGGGGGGGCTTCGGCCTGACTCCCTCTCGGTGGCGGAAGGGGGCTCCCCGGATCGCCCCGTGGCCGTGGCAGCCTCAGCCCTGCCGGGCGTGAGGGGAAACTGAGGCCCTGAGGGGAGCCGGGGCGGGGGGAAGGCCGCCCTGTTCCCCTCAGCGCAGTTCCAAGGCCTCTGTCCCCTCAGGCGGCAGTTTAACGGTCGGTGGGGAGCTGCGGGCTGAGGGGACGGAGGCTAGGGCGGGTGGAGGTTGATCACCGTCTGTGGGATGGGGCTCGGGCCCGGGCTGGCGGCTGTCCTCGGGCTCCCCCCCGTTCCCCGGTGGGATTCAGGAGAAGGAGGAGATGGAGGTGTTTCTCCACCTTCCCCACCCTTCACCACGAGTCTCTCCGTGGGCTGGAGCTTCCCCAATTGCACGTGTGACTTCTGCCGAGTTGCTCTAGGAATATTAATAAATCCCCGTGGTTCATCATAAAATCGTTTCCCACCGGCAGTCTGGTGTTAATACGGTTAATTACTAATAAGAAAACCAGCCTGAAGTGGCTTTGTTCAGGGTGCGATGCTTCTGACAGATCTGTTGGTTCTGATCTAAAAGGAAGTTTATCAGAAAATACATTACCCATATTATTGCTCTCCTCACTAGGTCTTCCTTTTCAATTATTTAAGTTTCCCAGGGACCTTGGATTCAGCCACTACTTCATTTTCCAGGGCAGAATTTCCCTGTTTGACATCATGTGCCTCAACTCTTTGGAGATGAAAACCAAAGAAAGCAGCTTTCAAAATACCTGAGCATAACCTTTGAGTTGTTCAACCTGAAGTTATACGCTGTTGTTAAACGTGAGATCGTCTCTCAGTTTTGAGACTGAGCGGTTTGTTTGTCTTGAGGAAGCTTCACAGAAGTGAAGAACTTGGATTCTGGGCTTGTTTGGACACTTCCAGTAAATTGCTATCTGTGGTGTAACTCTGTAAAATTAATTCGGGAGGCAGGTGGCCGAAGAGCTTGATCCTGCATAACCTTATACATGTGATTACATCTCTCTGTGGGGTTGAATACTACCAGTGGGACAAACTGCAAAGCTAAGCCCTTCAAGACATGATGGTAGAGGCCAATACAATGCAGGAGGGGAAATCAGACTAAGAAATCTTTAAATGAAGACCATAGTGGAAATGCAATGTTTTTTGTTATGTCTAAAGTCTTGCACAGGGGTAGAAAAAGGGAAGGGGAACACAAGTGTCTGAAATCTGCACTGTGGCATATTTAGACCCATGTACAGATGGAGACTGGGGATTATAAATCCAGGTTCTTCATCTTGTATTTAGAAATGTGGCTGAATCTCGGGGTTGTGGGAGGAGGAGCGGATGCTATTTCGTCGTCTTTTCTCATCTATTTGGGTTGAATTTGGAAGAACGAGAGAGAGATTCAGGCCTCCGGACCTGATTCAGAATCCAGTGAAAATGTCAAACTCCCACAAATTCCAGTGTGCTTTGGTCCAGGCAACTCCAGTTGCGAATTTCCCCCTAGACTTTAAGCTAACGTTTGATAGTAATACTGGAAGGATGCACTGCACTATTTGTTGGCTTCAGTTGGAATTCAAAGCACTGGCTTTAACCTGTCAAATTTTGAATGTTTTGGAGCTGCTAGCGTGAGACATCATCTCTTTTCCCTGTCACGTTGCCATCCATGAGATCACCAGAGACGCTACGAGCTGGCAAGTGCTCAGCACCAACTAGATGTCTGCTGAGAACCTGCCTCTACGGGGGCCTCAGTAGCTGGAATTAGCCCCTCATCTTCATCTCTTTGTGCCCAACTCTGCCAAACTTTCATCCGGTTTGCAAAGCATGACAAGAAGGTTGTGAGCTGAGATGGGCACATTGTGGGTCTTTAGTAGGTTTTGTGATGGTTTTACACGAATATTTTTTAATTAGGACATAGGGCACCCACTGCATTAGCTGCACCAGCCTTTAGCCGTAGGGAAATAAAGTTGGAAGGCAATAATCTTGGAGCAAAAGAAACTTGCATTTTAGTCCGGTCAGGAATATTAGTGAATGGGATGTTTGGATCTGTTTTAAACAGTAACAAGTATAAACTGGGTGGAAATTGACACATTTATGGTGTGTATAGAGACATATATAGTGCAAACACTCCAATTTTTGGATTCCTAATCTGAAATTCTAGCAGGCCCAGAAATGTCACCTGTATAACATGTATGAGTTGCTTTTTTTTTTTTCTTTTTAAGTCACTGTACTTAAAACTGATAGAAAGAGTCCATTGACTCCCAGGAATCCATTTGTCACAGTGTGACAGCCACAGATATAGATTATTTTAGATGCTTTTAAAGAAGAAAAAAGGAAGATTTTTCCAGTTAGCTCGTAGATTTCAGGGTCAGGATACTATTCATGATTTTTCAAAAAAAAGCAAGAAAGTGTTTTGCTGATAAAAGTGGTGATATTTCATTGCTTTTTTTTTTAAATTATGGATCGTTTAAAAGCCACAAAACTAGTTTAGATCTTATTTTTTCCTTCATTTCTTTCTATTTACTTGGATTTATAGCTTCAGTTGTCAAAGTTCTGGTCTGGTGAGAGCTTAATTTCACATGAGTATTTTAAATCGGTGAATAAAACACCTGAATTCCTTAGTTATGTACTCACTTTTTCACCAGCTTGGCCTTTTCCCTCTTTTTTAAAAACTTTGCTAAGAGCAGGCAAAATGTAATGTTGCTCCTTAATAATTAAGGCTTTGTGGATTTAAAACAAAAATCTTTGTGATACTGCTAATTTAACATTTGGGGCTTAGAAGCTTTTTAATATTTAAATATAATTTTAAACAGGTCTTGATGAACGTATGTAAATAGTCTCCTTGGGAGTTGTTAATCTGGACAATTGCAGTCCCATGTTAACATATTGTGAGCAGAGGTATAAAATAAAATGATTAATCTACTTTCTTTCCACTTCGTGAAGTACAGAAAGTAAGCATAAGGTATAAATGTGTTAGAAAATGTCTGAGTCTGCTTTTAGTGCAGTGCATAGTCAAGCATTTGATATTTTTCATCTTAATTGACCAAAACTTGAATTTATAAGCTGAAGTTTGACCACCTGAGCTTTGCTGTGCTGACAGATGCCCAGACTTTGGAGATGGAAAAACTTGTATTTGAGATGCAAAATCTCCTTCGAGGTCCCTGAAGGACCATCAGGATACATCATCAAAGAAGAGAAACCCTCACGTGGAGGCAGCCATGCTCTATTCAGACATTTACATTTCTAATCCTGCATTTTAAAGCTGGCATTTTTATTCCCCTCTCTTCTTATTCAAAGCTTCAGCTGCTCCTGTGCCTTGTTAAATGTTTGCTGCTCTCCATACAAGAGGTGACTGCATCTCAATGATGCTGAAGTGCCCCTGTACATAACCTGCTCACTGGCTCATTAAGCTTGGAAAGCATTTGGGATTTCTCAGTACACAAACCCTTCCATTCAGATACCGGTTGTCCATTCCCTGGCGTTTCCTGTTTGCATTTAGCAAGACAAAAAGCAGGTGAGAGCATGCCCCAGAGCTGCTGTGCACTTGTACAGCCTCCTCTGCTGATCTGTGCCAAGCAGCCACAGAAAGTGTGGGCTGCACCTTACCGAGTTGTTTAGGCTGGTTTCTTAAGGAAATACAATCCCCGTTCCTGCAGGGATTCTCGTCCTCCTTTTCTACCCCAAGGAATTTTCAAACCTGCTGGCCAATTTCATCCAAATTTTGCCAGCAGGACTGTTTTAAAGAAACCGGTTTTCTGTTGTTAGAAGAAGAGATTCTACATGTATCCTAAATTGGAGAGAGGAGCTGTGCCATCCTCTCAACTCTTGTGATGAGAAAAACTGGTCTGAAGAAAATCTTGCCCATTAATACCCTGACACGGGGAAATCTCAATGAACACACACAGCTGCGAGACATGGATTCATAGGAAATCCAGTTTTGTTCCACTCTGCATGAAACTACGTGTTTAAAATTAAGTTTTCAAGGGGGCTCCTGTTGGTAAAGGTCATGAGTAGGTAACTCATCCTCATATTTTTCTTTCAGTATTGCCTGTCAGGACATCCAACCTTACCATGCAACGTACTCAAGTTCAAATCCACCACCATCATGTTGGACTGCGGACTGGATATGACGTCTACCCTCAATTTCCTCCCAATGCCACTGGTTCAGAGGTATGTTCTGTGGCCTGCGAGCACTTAGTCTGTGCTTTCTTGGGCTGCAGGGTGAGTGCTCTGCGTGAAATGGTATATTGGAAGGAGGGAGGGGATGGGTACAAATGAACAGCATCATCTGATATCATAAATAGACTTTGTTCACTTAAAAATTCTCTTTATCAAAATAACGTCCTTTGGCTCAGTAGACGGAAGACATTTTATGGATTTATTGATTGGTTTTTCTAGATAATTTATTCTAAGCTTCAGTAAAGTATTGCTGCAACTGCTCAGCACAAGTGAGGTCACATATCTGTCATCTTTCTGGCTTCTTCATGCAAGATGAGATAAATGGGTAACTGAGATGGAGTGCGTGGAGCCCAGCAAGTACAGTTTAACCACTGGCTTCTCAGGCTTTTCTTCAGAGCATGGGCTAATGCAAAGAAAAATAGCACTTAACAGTCCTTATTAGTTGACTTGATGGCATAATTGTTCCCTTTTAGAAAATAAATAAATAAAAGGGCAGTGCGGCCGGGCATGGGAATGGAATGGCAGTGAAATAAAAGTGGAGTCTAGAAGAGAATCCTGACATCAAGAGAGCTCCTACAAAGCCATATTTTCCCAGGTTTTTAGATTAATTTGGATATTCAGTTAGGGTGACTTATGTCTTGCATAAATGGAATAAATTACAAAAATGAGGGGTTTGGAAGGTGGGAATGAGTAACTCTTGGTGACGGGAAGCAGTAGGAGTTTTCACAAAAGCCATTTAGTAACTTTGATCCACGAGGAAACAAGTGAGGAACATTCTGGGTTCAGGGGAAGCTTGATTGAGAGGGGGAGAATATGATTGGGAAAGGGAGTTTCCTGAGTGACCTAGTGAGGTTAAAGCAGTTTGTCCAGCACTTCCTATGATTTGGGTGGTTTTTTTGGAGAGGAAAAGAATAGATAGTGTATGCATTGTTCTGCAAGAACATGGAGTCCAAGATCTGCTGTAAAGTAGGCAACAGAGGCCTTAAGATGGACCAGTGAGATAGTCAAGTTTTGTTCTATTCCCTAATACAATTACAGTTACTATAGCATTTAGGGGCAGTAGTAGATTTTGAAGGGACCCACAAAATTTGGGAAACCCAGATAGAGACAGACTTGCCTTCTGTTTGCTTTCTCTCACCCCCTAAAGAAAAAGGCAATTGAGAGAGGAGCAAGTAGCAAAATTAGGTGAGTGAACAAAGGCTTAAGAGGTTCTTTAGAACTGTGGGCAGGCACCAGTGCTCCCCAGGGATATGCCAGCTTTGGCTGCTGGTAGCAGACCCTGGGAACGAACAGCCAAATTGCAGGTCACAACCTAGAATTCCCCAAGTACCTCCAGAATGTCTGCACTAAAATGACTCAAACTCAATAAGAAAGGATGTCAGATTTGACCCCTGATGGCTCAGTGGAATCGGAGCAAACAGTTGGATTTAAATCCAATCAATCTTGTCCGCGAGGTGATTGAACACTCCTCACAGCAAGGATTGTCCTAAGCACATGGACTTGGGCAAGTAATTGATCTCTTCAGTACTCTACAAAACAGTTGTCCTGCAGGGAGTTGTGGAAATGAGTTAAAAACTTCAGGAGGAACGTGGCTGCCACTAAAAAGTCCTTATCACTCTGTAGTACTCATACCATTATACAGCATTTTGTCCATTACCATGGATATTACCATGATGTCAAAATACCTCTGAAGTTCAAATGTGTATTATCAATATAACATGGCCAGGTGACAGAGAACTGACATTATCACCAGTTTCCATGTGAGAGACTACAAGAAGGACTGAAGCATGTAGCAATGTAAGAATTTGAACAGATGTTAGGTTATCACCACCCGTGTGTCCTCTCAGAACCACATGTGCCACTTCTTGCAGTTTGGCTGAGATAGACCAATGTAAAACCTTGACCACAGAGGAGCTGTGCTTCTCTCTGCTGTCTTCAAACCAGAGGTCGGTCCCCAAAGTATGATCCATGAACCGCTTGGGTTCTGCAAGTTTCACGCTGTGGTCTGCAAAGGTGCCCTAATTTTTACCTCTGTGGAGCATAAAGGTATGATGTTACAGTGGATCTTTGCTATGCAGCTAAACCCCGTGTCATACCTGGCATGGGACCCTCCTTGAGCAAACATTTTGAGAGCCTGTGCTTTAATCTCTAAGAGAGGAAATTGCTGTAGTGTTTGTGTCATTAAAGGGACTGGACATTTTTCAGAGTTCTTTGCTCTTCAAAAAAAGCCGGTCAAAAGGTATTTAGATTACACCTTGTCCTGGAAATGGCAGTCCTTGTTCTCACCGGCCCACGGAGCATGTGCAAAGTACCTGCAGTTCCCAAACACTTTATGCCAATTCATGTACTTTAGAGGAGGTTTGTCAACTGGAGTTTTCTCCCCTGCACCAAAGTCAAATGCAAAGTGGTAAAATGAACATGTGGGAAGCTCTTAACCTTTCCTGTCTAGCCATGACACACTTGCTCACATTATTTATGGGACAGTTCTAGCTATTTTGGATTAATCAATCACTCTATTACAATGTCAAAACTATGTCGGCAGGAACTGTGTTACTTCTTGCCTTCAAGGTAAAGAGTCCTTTCTGTCCTGTGTTGCTTATTCCACTTTCACCCCCACACAAGACCTATCTGCTAATTTGAGAAGATTGTATACTCTTCAGTGGATGCCAGGTTTAGTACAAGTCAATAGTGCTCTTTCATCATGAGCAAAGCAAACTGTGTGCTAGGCTAAATTAGGGGGAGTAAGGCAAGCCTATATAGGAAAGTTTATTCTGCTCTGCCTTGTCCTGGTGAAACCGCAAATGGATCCAGGTTTGGATTCTCAATTGAATTGGGACACTGAGAAACTGTAGAGGGTATTCACGAGGCTCCAAGATGGTCACGGTCTGGAGCCCATGACTCCATGGAGAGGCTGAGGGTGCTGGGTTTGTTCAGTCTGGCAGACACCTGCTTCAAAAGAAGTTACAAAGACAACAGAGCCAAACTTTTCAAGTGTGACAGATAAAATAAGAGACTGATGAGCCTCTCGACACAATTTTTGGCCAGGTTGGACATTAGCCTCCCAGTAACGTAGTTTTTCTTAGCACTTTCACCCATCCCCAGAGAGGCTCTAGAATGTTATGTTCCAGGGATTTGCAAGACACAGCTGGACAAAGCTGTGGCTGACCTGATCTCGTGCTGGCTTTGAGACCTCCAGATGTCCCTTCCAACCAAGGCTTCTGTCCTCTCCTCCCTTATCTGTCAAATTTGTTGCATATCATATAATTTGGTTTGTTCTTGCTTTTTCCCTGCTTTTTCCCTAGCTCTTTCAGTCTTTCTGCACCAATTCTACCCAGCCCTCTCAGTCTCCAAAATACTGCTCTTAAATTGTGCTTTTGAATGTGTCCGTGGGGAGTACCTTTAGCCACCTCATCTTTTCTTGATGATAAAGACTTGGTCTTTATCCTCAAAGTGGGGTTGCACTTCTCTGGTGTAGCTTCTCAATGACGTGTCCTTCTACTCTCACCCTCTTCCCTTCTGCCTTCACTCCCTGAGTCTTAGATTTCCCTTTTTTTCCATTCCCTGTGACTTTCTGGAGTGCCGGTTAGGATTTGTTCTTTTATATTGATGTTAGTCTGAACACAGCATTCCTCTGAGCCCTTGAATCACTTCCTATTTTCAAGAAAGCCCTTACAGCACATAAGCATGTCTGTCTGTAGAGCTTAGGGCACAACACTTGCAGATTTCATTGCAATCAAGCTCTAAAGTTCTTTCTCCAAATTTGAGGTTGTTGCAGGGCTTGATTCCCGGTGGGTTCAGTTCTCTTGTTTCCTGAATTTTTTCGTTGGATTTCTGTGGATAGGCTTGAATCTGGGCAGGCAGTGGTTTTAGAGCTAAGTTGTAGGCTCACACAAAAATCAAATGTCACTGCAAAGTATGAAAAGTCCCTCACTTATGGCAGCAAGAAATGCTGCAGCAATTACTGCTGTAAACTCAGGATTACAGTGTCCACCTTGAAGTTTCTTTATTAGCTTTTGACACAACTAAAAAAAGGGCCCCTGTCATTGCTGCATGGTACCAGACCTGCCACCTAAAAACATGCAGTTCACAGTCAAACGTCCTTGCCCCAATGTCCTTCCCACACAGGTAAATGCACTCTACAGCTCTTGGTGTGGGTCTTCAGGGGGAGACCTGAGCGTGAAACCATGGTTTATGTGCGTATAAAATCTCATCCTCTGTCTATAAATGCCTTAGTCCAGAGCATCAGTCTTTCCCTGCCATTACTAGTGGGAGTACTTGTCTGTCATCTCCTGTCCCAGAGCAGTTTTACAGTGCTTTTTGTGTTGTTTCAGGCCTAGAGTTTCTTGCTGCCCTGACTTGGGCAACGCAAGCAGCGCTTGGCCTTTTTGAAATTCTCACTGTAAATGACTAAAATCAAACTCCCTGCCTGCATCGTCCTCATATTCTTTTTACTTATAAGTGTCATAACCATGATTTGTAAAAGTCATTTCAGTGAACACTTAGACACAGTGAAACTGTCTGTCTGTTTTATTGAGATTGTTAGTTCCCCGAGACAGAAATCGTGTTCTTTTTCTGTGTGACACCAAATAGAAGGTCTACGCTCAGCCACTGATAATGATATAATTCATATTGCAATATTTTTTGTTCTCTTTCCGCAGCCCCAGGCTGTCCAAACTTCCTGGTTGGGTTTTGAAAGATGGAAGCACGTTTCTGGACAAGGTACTATACTGACGGTTCAAATTTTCTTGCAAAAATTCTTTGTAGCAAAAAAGCTACCTGACAGGTTAGGAGCTGGCACTGCGGGAACAATACTTCCATGCTGACTCATCGCGAAGGTTTCTCTGTGTACCCTTACCAGCCCTGGTGTCCTTGGAGAGCAGAACATTTTGAAACAAAATGCTAATAGCAACTCTGAGGCTTTCAGTCCTCAGAGGTAGCCTAGCTTTTTAAAAAAATCCTCTTAAAGTGCAGAAATCGCCAGCATGAATATTTTCTTATTTCATGGAGCTCCATAAATAATAGTGCTTTGCATTCGTGGAGTGCCTTTTATTCAAAAGTCTCACTTTTCTGACACTAAAGCTTCATAGCAGGCTTAGAAATGAAGTTGGTATCGTACCCTTTTTTTAGGCAGGAGAACTATGAGAAAGGGAATGGTTTCCCCATGGGAGGTCTCTTAGAGAGGAAAAGTGTGTCTTTGGCCTCTGAAATCAACATGTGTTCTGCTGCTGGACATAGCAGGGAGGATATTATCTCCAGCCTCCTAATTCTAAGACACGGGACTTACTCAGCTACATGAGAGACACAGAATTTTTCTTTTTTCCCTCCTTTTCATTACATCAGTTTTGTAGGCAAAATTTATCTGGGGCTTCAACCAAAACTAGGCACTGCAGCATCCAGCTTGATCTGTCATAGGGGAACAATGAGCACAAAAATATGTCAGATGTTAGTAAAATAGGCAGATACATTTCTAATGTCTGCAGCGATAGGTATCAGTAGAGAAAATGCTGTTTTAATAGAGTGCTCTCTGACTATGTGAACATTAAAGGAAAACAGTAATAATAGTTGCTTTTGTAGGGGACTTTGAGGTGGACAAAACGGATTGATCTGATTTTTCCAGGCAAGGGAGCTGAAGATCATAGATTAAAGACCTGGTTTTTCTTCTTGTTGGAGACAAAAGAAACTGTATAGGCAGCATTTCTGTTAGTAAAATAGTAACAACTCTATTCAAAGCACATGCTAACTGGCAGTCGCAGAGCTACAGAAGCTCAGCCACAGGAATGGAGCTGCCCAGTTTGAATTCCCTGGAATTTGTTTCTCCTGTACCCCAGCCTTGGTCTCAGAGCTTTGGGTTCCATTATGTCCAAAGAACATCTATTTTTATATGGGATGTATTTACATTTTTGTGGCGCTGCTGCTGCACTGTGTGCTCAGGCGAAATCTTCAAACTCGCCCAGCGTCGATGGAGATCATGTGTTAAAAATTCAAAGGCAGCATCTCTTGCCTTCACCTTGACCATTGTAACTGCTTGGAATGGTAAATTCTTTGACCCATGCTGGAAAAAGGCAAGGGAAAGTGTCAAAGGGGGATGTTTTATCATGTCGGGTGGACATTCCTGTTACAGCACTCTCCGGATGACAGTTATAAAACTGAAGTCCTGGAGAGGCATTGAAATTTGCTGCGATCTAGTTTTAATCATTTTGAACTCCCTTGAGATGAGGTTAGGAGACTTCTGCCACTAGATGTAATTGCTCATTCGTTATTAGTTGGCAGGTGCACTGTAATTATTAAGAATTGGATTCAATCTTTAATTCTGTCAGTGTGAAGCTGGCTGAGACCACTCGCTTTGGGACAAGCAAGAGAAGCATCCCGGAGAGAAGGCAGTGTAACCTGTGGGGTGCGTTAGAACTAAAGTTGGGAATATTTTTGTTCCATACACAATCCTGAAGAGTGTGACTTTTCATGTGACAAAAATTGCTGATGTCAGCCTTGAAAAAAGAGGAAGACAATAGAGAACTAGAAATCCAGTAGAGATAAATCTGACAAGAAGTGCCATGTGGAGCTTAGGTCCCCAAAAGTCTTTTCATCAAATGCTCTGAGACAGGGGCTAAAGGTTGTATTCTGCTCCTAATAAGACAGAGAAGGTTTTGTATCAAATTGTGTCTAGAAGGAGGATAAACATAATGTAGTAGCAGGCTGGATATTACTTGTGATAAATAAAAGGTTTTGAAAGTGCAAAATCTGCTTCATTTGAGTAATATTGTGTTGTATTTTTGTGTCTTCTCCATTGGTGTGCTTTTCTTACAGGAGCTGAAGGAGTGCTCTGGCCATGTGTTCGTAGACTCTGTGCCTGAGTTCTGTTTACCAGAGGTGAGTTTGTTCAAAGCCTTACCGAAAAATCTGACTCCATTCAATCGTGTGGAAGAAACTTGCTAATTAATTACTATCAGATTGATGCTAATGTATTACTACTCAGTAATTAATACTGCCAAAGCCTCTGTGTTGTTAGGTTGCCTTTAGTATCTATGACACTGGAAGAAGGATGGAAACAGCCTGTTTCAACAATGGTTTTGGGAGATCTGGAAGGTCTCCTTGAGCAGATCGATATCTCACAGAAGAATAAAACTTGACTGTCCCTTTTTAGGGGCTTTCCAAAGACAATATAACTGAGCTGGACTCGATTATGACAGGATACATGTGCTGATGTAGATAAGGGCAGCGAACGAAGACGAGGAAAGCTGCTTGTCTCTAACCACAGATGCGTGACCTGCCTGGTGGAGCTCCCCTGGGGACCTGACCCCGTGGTTAAACCACCATTGGATTCTGCTGGGCTACAGTCAGACCTGCAGCTCTGCTGGCAGCAAATTTCAGTTGAAAAGTTTCACTGCCTTCTCAGCTATTCATCACTTGCCTCTTTGAGGGAAGAACCTTTGCATCCATTGCCATAACTGCAAGTGGCTGCTTCTCAAACTGCTTTTTTCTTTTTTTTTCAGGAATACCTGGGTTTAAAAACAAAAAAAAAGCAAGCAAGACTATTGAAAAAGTTTGAATTAACTGGGTTTACCTGACCGATCAGATTAACAGTGTGTGTAGGAGAGCTGAAGAAGTAAAAAGCTGAGCAGTGATGGGAGTGAATGATGGTGAATAGTCTGGGAACAGTATCCTCTTTCCTCAGCTGTGTTCAGACTGTGATAACATCAGTTCTTTCATTTCATGTTGGGATGTTTTCTCTGTCTTTCAAAGACAGACACAATTGCTTTTGGGCAGTGATTTTTCTTTTTTTTTCCCTTTCTGCCTGACCTTGTTGACAGGAAGCACAAAACCCCCTGGAAGGTTGTTGTCACATTGCTAGGGCTCTGGCAATAGTGTTTCTATCTGATCATTCCATGAAACTCACCTTCTGCAGCTTCTGACTCTTGTCATCCTTGTTCTTCGAAGGAAGTTGGCAGCTCTGGTACTAGTTTTGGCAAGTGATATCAACAGATTTATGTATAATTGCTTGTTTTTCTCAACAGAAATGGATATAATACAATCACAAAAACCCCCAAACAACCTAATAATTCTGGGTTCTTTTGTGCTGTGTGATTACTGTCCTGTGGAAGAGAGGGATGTAGGAAGCATCTGCACACCTAGAAAGTGCCACTATGTCCCAGATCTTGGGAAGAATGGAGTTTATGTTCTAGATTCCCTTTGGAATTAAGGCCACGCACCGGAATGATAATCTACTGGGATTTAGGGTGCTTCAGCTCAGCTTTCTGGTACGTTGTTGGGCTGGAAAATACCCACACGTGTAGCTCTACATATGACTGATGGGGAGTTGCCGCTTCATTATAGCGCTGTCATCACTGAATCTAACTCTTGTTTTTCAGCTACAAGGCAGCAAGCAGCTGCACGTCACCATTGCAGGGACTTTACAAATGGCCTCTCAAATGCTTTGGTTCCCAAAGTTCCCAAGTCTTCTCCACAAGCTTGAGGAACAGATCTGCTAGTGATATACAGCTCGCATCTGTCGCTCTGCACGCTCACCTGTCTGGACAGTTCAGATGTCACGGCACAGTAGAAATGTTGCTGGTTTTTGGCAGCACAGTATAAGGAGCTTGTGTGAAAGAGGCTTCATCTTTTTCTTTGTCTCCTTCCACGCCACTTCTTTTGAAGAAACTTGTCTGCAAAAGCAGTTACTTTGAGAATCTCAGTATCACTTCCAGGAACACCGTTGCCGAAGAAAGCCAAGTTTTGAATGTAATCCAGAAGCCACAAGGTGATAAAAGGCTGCCTCAGCAGCAGAGTACACTTCCACATGTCAGAGTGCAGGGTGCAGCCCTCTCTTGGCTTGGCAACCTTCTGATCTCTCTCACTTCACATTCAGGAAACATTTTTAAATGTCTTTGGTTCATAGGCACCTTTAGTGAGATTGCTGCAAGTCCCAGGGAAGATTTTACTTTGTTTTGGTTTTGACACCCTTTTCATCCTATCGGTAAATGCTTCTGGGATGCTGAGAGGTAGGATGCTTCAGCTTGGAAAGTGGTAGTGTGTGTCCTGATGGTTCGCTGGGCTGGGCTTCAGTCCTGAGTTGGATTCTGGTTCTGAATCCCCATTTGGTTCTGTACAGTGTGAATGGAGCTAAAAACCACACCATGAGACCCCCAACTGGACTACTGCATCTAGCTCTGTAGTCCTCAGCACGGAAAGGACATGGACCTGTTGGAATGGTTCCAGTGGAGAGCCACAAAAATTATCACAGGGCTGAAGCCCCTCTGCTTTGAGGACAGGCTGGAGAATTGGGGGGATTCAGCCTGGAGAAGAGAGACCTTATAGCATCCAGGTGATCCAGGGAGACCTTATAGCAGCCTTCCAGTACCTAAAGGGGGCCTACAGGAGAGATGGGGAGAGACTCTTGATCAGGGAAGGGAACCCTAGGACAAGGGGGAAGAGCTTGACACTGGATGAGGGGAGACTGAGCTGAGATGTGGGGAAGAAGTTCTTTGGTGTGAGGGTGGTGAGAGCCCGGCCCGGGTTGCCCAGAGAAGCTGTGGCTGCCCCATCCCTGGAGGGGTTCAAGGGCAGGTTGGAGGCGGCTTGGAGCAACCTGGTGTGATGGGAGCTGTCCCTGCCCAGGGCAGGGGGGTTGGAACTGGCTGATCTTTAAGGTCCCTTCCAACCCAAACCATTCTGTGATTCTATGATGAATGACCAGCTGGGTAGGAGCTGGTGACAGCAGGCTCTTTGATGCCATGCAGTGAGTGTATTTCTGCCTGTCCAGCTTAGCAAGATAAAAGGGTGCCCTGTCATGAATCCCAGGATGGTGTTTCACCTACTGTACTCAGCTTGGAGATCGTGCCTCTAACATTAGCTGTGATCATGGATTGGAACCATGAACGCTTAGCTGTGAGTTAAGCAGCTTGTCACCAGAGCACTGTGTCAGCCCTCTGAAAAGCCGAGTGACCTACTTTCTTGCCTTTTTTTATTCAAATTGCTGGACCAAGCCTTGTAATCAGATAATATGTGCTTGATGAGTGTTGAATTCCATTAGCTGCTCTATAATAACTGAGTTAGAGGTCATATATCTTGTAAATTTCTGACTTGACACCATTTGTGTTACAGCATTACCAGTAAATATTTCTAATTAAAATTCCTTTAACAATGTGTGAAGTCTTCTTTCACTCTCTGAACTGCTGTCTTAACTGTCACATCAAAACAAATTGGACCCACCCATCTGTTTTGTTGTATCCTATGAATGAGCTTAATCTCCTGCTGTAGAAAATGTGAATGATCGAGATGCCAAGCAGTTAGCTTGGGAAAACATGAGAGTTATTTTAAGCATATGAATAAATACAATCTGCATTCATCTCTCTTGCCGTCCTGGGGTACAGGACCATGTGTCACATCAAAAATAGGGGACAACCTGCTACGTTGCTGCTGTGGAAGTTTTGGTGTCTGTGTAGTGTTCCCCTAAAGAAGCGCAGATATGGGTTCTTTTATCAAAGTGTGATCAACGGGCCTCTCGTAGCAGCAGCCATTTCATTACATGAAAGACAGACAAACCCAGGACATGGTTTCCTTTTCAGATTTGAGAAGCAAACAATTTTAGGGGGCTTTTAAAATAAGTATTGTTAATTTAAAGGAAACTAATCTTTGCCACAGCTGAGACATAAAATCATAGAATGGACATGACTTTCCCCCCCATTTTTTTATAAACCAATTACATTCCTGCAGTATAAAGCGTGGGGAAAAAAAAAAAGAATAAGAAGTTTTTCTGCCATTGCTTAAACTGCCTGAAAGGGTTACATGTTGCTTATCTCTTTCCTCTGTTTTCAGACTGAGCTGCTTGACCTCTCCACGGTCGATGTAATCTTGATCTCCAACTATCACTGCATGATGGCGTTGCCCTACATCACGGAGTACACGGGATTCACTGGAACAGTCTATGCCACTGAGCCCACTGTTCAAATTGGCAGGTAAAAAGCCCCTTAATATTCTCTACTCCTCTTTCATCACCGCTAAGGAAAAGGTGTAAAGGACAATATGGGTAAAGGAGTGGTGTCTAATGTTCCAAAGAGGCTCTTAGGCAGTAGCTGAATGCCAGCCAAGTCCTTAGTGCTGCAAATGTGTTAACTCAATGTTTCCCAATCCTTGGAACCATCTGTCTTCAATATTTACAGCAGGTGCTTTGTGTTGGTCCAGGCAGTAGATGTGGGATAGTAGATCTTGAGTGGACTGAGACACTTTGAGCAGCAACTACCACATAGCCGACTTCAGACCTTCAAAAACCACGAATCAACGATCTCTCCTGCTCCTCTCTGCTCCCCTTAAGCAAAAGAGGAACCACCAGTCTTTTCAAAAATAAATTACTTTAAGATTATTGCCTTGTAGTTTTTCAGCATTTGAAATTCGTAGCATCGCACTTTCTTCCACACCGTGGAAGGGAACTTAAGCTGGCCTCGTCTCGAATGACAGTTGAGGTACATAAGCTCTGATATCCAAGGAGAAGCGCTAAGAAAACCAGCAGAAATATGAGACTGAAGTAGAAAATGTAAAACCTGGTAATGCAATCAGAAACTTAATAGTTGGTCATCAAATTTGGCAGTCTTTTCTTACAAAGTTGTCTGTTGAATGGATAAGCAGGTTTGGCCCTCACTGAAGTCTAACTGGCCTTGTGCTGGCTGTCTCTCTCATGCAGAACAGCTGCCATGTGCAATGATTAGAAGGCAGATTAGGCCGTGGTATCTGAACTACTCTGTAAGCACTTCAGGGCAGGAATCTTTGTCTATTAAAGGTCCTGTGCAAACTTTCCATGCCAGAGTAATTCTCCCTTTGTGTAAAAACAAACAGAAACTGAAGGCCCTTGTAGGAGAAAGGAATTGTATAAATATGAACTGGTAGGAGACCTCTGGGGTATTGCTGGCCCAGAGCTGAAGATAACAAGCATAGTCTTGTTGGAGATTATACTGGTGTGGTTCTCCCTTCCCCAGGTAATGCCAGATGCCATTCTTCTGCAGTTAAATCTGTCGCTTCCTACCTAAACAGCAATTAAAAGTGCTGTTTAGTTTGGGGCAGTGAAATCTAGAGTGCCAATTTTTACTGCCTGACGTATTTTTCTGTCTCAAGTGCTGTATTGTGCATTTGTACTTGAGGGAGAGTTCACCCTGACAAAATGCTTGACTTCTCTAAGTGATAAACAGGCATCAGCTAACGAGTTGTCATCATATATTTTGTCTCATTCCACATGAGACAAATATCCATATGAGATTCCATATCTCTTTCTTGCACGGCAGGAGAGAGGTTTGGGAGTTCCTCATGTCCTGCCACTTTCCAACTAACCTGTAACCCAATCCAGAATTGGACTTACTTGAGCTTGAAACATTTGGTGGAAAAAGAGGAGTAGGACTGGTGAGGGGTAATTGCTGCAATGCCTTTGTGGGAAGATCCACTCTTTAAAACTGCCTAAAAGTATTACAATTTGTGTGGTATTTTGGAAACATTTGGGACAAAGTTCACTCCTGTGCGAAAGGCCGCCGTACTCATTTAGTTATGGTGTCTTTTCAGGCTTCTCATGGAAGAACTGGTGAATTCCATTGAACGTGTGCCAAAGGCTCAGTCTGCCTCCATGTGGAAGAACAAGGAGGTACAGAGGTAAGGAACAAGCCACCAGGAAAGGGTCACTGTCCTAAAACATGAACCCGATGTTTAGAATTCACTGTAATGATGGGTCACCCCCCACCATTTGAGATTTGCTACTACCATCGAGCAGGAAAAAAAAAAGCCTGAGAGGTTTAAAGCTGTGACTCCTTGGGTCGGTTCTTTCCTTAATCCTTTGCATATTGTTGGTCTTCTGAACAACCTCACAAGTTGGATTATTGGAGGAAGACTTGGTAACACAAAAGTCTCCCCTGATCTCATCTCACATAGTTTAGTTCCATGATGGTAGATAAAACCAGCAGATTTTTGTATTCACATCATTAAAAAAATGTTGAAATTAGCAAGCCTAATTATATCGTATTGAATAATTTAAAATTATTTGCGTTCATGTTTGCTGAAACGCTAAGAAACTCAAGACACAACTGTTGGAACTCACTGGCAACCAACCACAGAGCAGTCCTATCTTTCTTCCCAGGACTGCAGCCTCTTACACTTGGACGACAGAGGGTTTTTTTGCTTTCTTTCAAAGCTTAAAAACAAATTAAAATTAGAACAAAAAAGGTTAGTTGGAAACTCCATGCCCATTATTTCATCTGTACATAAAAACAAAGTGCTCAAAATTGAGATCTTCATGTAGAATTTTGAAAGCTTATCTAATCTAAAAACTATCCATACAGTTTATAATTGCAGATAACACTTTCTTTGGAAATAAAAACAACTTCAGGTGCACAACACGTTCTATGGAGGAGACAGTTTCGTTTTTAGCACATATTAAAGATAAGGCCGGTTAATTAGGAAGTTATATTTAAAAGCTACTTTGTGCATTTTTAATTGATCTCCCATTTTCTATTCCTAATTAGTAATGTGACTTGATTTAAAGGTTTACTGAAAATGAATTATTTCATACATTATAAAAGTAGCCTTGACATTTTCAGTATCACAAAGCAAAGAAATTAAAAATCCAAATTACCATATGTTTAGCTATATATTGTGCTCCCCTGCTGAGCACAGGAGTAGTCTGTAAGTCTCACTCTTCTGAAGAAGCCAAGTAAAACACAGATGTAAAGCAAAAGTAAAGACGATAAAGTTGATCAGGCTTTTGTGCTGGTTGATGTATCCTCTTGTCAGAATAGTGATCTTTTTTAATTTTGGAGTCCTCTGGCCTGAGCAGCACCATTCCCGAAGCTCTCAGTGATGTGAAGAGAGAGGACCGGAGCCATTATTCTCGTCACACTACCGCATGTGTTTTGTATGCAGGGTTTAAGGGAGGATCATATATCTTGGAGCTCATTTAATGTCACTTTCTTAGTGGTCGTATTTTAGAAAAAGTGCTGTCTAGCACTTTGTGTGCTGTTGACTATTCTGGAGGCGAACACAGAGAGGTGATCGTTGTTCTGATTCAACTGCTGTAGAAGACTAGAATCGTTTTTTTTCAGAGCTGTGTTTAAAATACATTTTTCTGTCTTATATTGCTTGGGAAGTACCGTAACATTGACCCTTCCTCCTCAGTGCTATCACGAGGCTGTTGTAGTGGGGTACCAAGGGGAGGAAGGTATAAGAGCCCATCGCTGGGAATGGAAAGGACCATCCCTTGTGTCCCACCCACGTACAAGACGTCTGTAGAGCACAGAGAATTGCCACAATTTCGTTATGTTGTGGGGATCCTTGATCAGATGGCAGGTTCCTCGTTTTTCACAAGTAAAATGCACACCTTGCCCAAATATAGATAGAGGCAGAGGAAAGAAATGCTGTGCTAGTGGGGATAACAAACTGTAACTAGGAGTGCTGCAGCTGTTTAGTATCGTAAGTCTATGTATCATAAACTCTGCCAGGCTGCTACGAACCACTGTTGTCTGTGAGCTGGAACAGGGGGACAAATCTCAATTCCTTTGCCAACTGTGCCCCACCTGTGCTCTGAGTTTCCCCCTTCAGCTCCCTACGCTGTAAAACAGAGCTCCCATCCACCATAAAGGGTACACAGGGACTTAATTAATGTTTGAAAAATGTTTTGAGATTCCTGGTGACAAGTGTCACGCAAGCGTGAATGGAACTGATTATTACAGCATGTGAGCAAACATCTACTGATCCACAAATTAACACCTGGCTAATAGCACATGCAGGGTTGGACTGACATCCGTTATTTAAGAAAATGTGATCCTTGGTGAATATTTTTTTTAATACGTGGCTGTTGCTAGAACAGAATACTTATTACTTCTGAGTCTAACTTTAATTTTTCAGGCTGATCAATCACCATTACTGCTTTACAGTTCAGCTGGTTCTACTCTGAATAGTTAGTATAAAACACAAAGTATTATCATCTTCATTAGATAAAGCATTGAAGCATTTTAAATGCAAATACTGTATAAAATATAAGAAGTTCATTATAGTGGCTTACGTTTTTCCATTATCAAATCCAGTCTGAACTAATTGCTTAGCGAGTTTTATTACCGTTGGTTTTTATTTTAAATGAGCAATCTCATGGAGGCTGTATAGATGCTCAACTAGGATATCTTTCATGCTGATTAGCATTCAGGGGACTAAAGAGGAAGTTTGCCTTATGAAAGACACTTTGACGACTACCTGTTTGAGAGTTTCTTACATTTTTCTGTACAGTGTGTGAAACGGGTTGTTTCCTTAGACAAGAGACTCCAGGATTCTGATCTAGTTTGGTCCTGCCATCTCCTGCCTCCTCCATTGTCCTGCCTCCTCTCCCTTCAAAAAATAACTTCTTATGTCATATATTAAATATTATCCTTTGCATTGAAGAGGAGGAGCTGTTTCTGTGCAGATGCCCAGTTCAGAATACTGGATTTCTTAAGCATCAGTTTTTGTATACTAACTGCTGGACCACGCTGCTTTGCAATACCTTCCTGTTCATGGCTGTAGGTTGGTTGTCCCAGCCTCTGCCCACATACATCTGGTTGTTCTGAGGTGATCCATAATAGGATGCTGCCATAGCATCAGTAGATTCACTCTGGACTTTAAAATATACTCCGATAACTTTCTGTACAAGCTTTAAAAGCATGGGTGACAGGCTGAGTGCCAGCAGGGGCACATTTGGGGCCAGTCTTTTTCCAGTGGTGCCCAGTGACAGGACAAGAGGTAATGGCGACAAACTTGAACATAAGAAGTTCCGTCTGAACATGAGGAGGAACTTCTTCACTTTGAGGGTGGCAGAGCCCTAGAACAGGCTGCTGAGAGAGGTGGTGGAGTCTCCATCTCTGGAGACATTCAAACCCTGCCTGGACACGTTTCTTTGCAACCTGCTCTGGGTGGACCTGCTCTGGCAGGGGGTTGGACTGGATGATCTCCAGAGATCCCTTCCAACCCAATATCACTCTTATGATTCTGTGATCTGAGGAACCAGCAGTCCTCATTGTCTCTGTGTGCCACTCAGCAAAGAATGAACCCACTGGAGACTGGTGCCACTGGTCTCTGTTAGGGATCAGAGTATATTTACAGCGAAGCCACGGAGTCAAGGCTAATAGAAACTCAGTCACCAAGGACAATTCCCCACTTTACTCCATTACCTGGAGATCCATTCTCCGCTTCCCAGAAGAGAAGTTCCTGAAAGCATCCAACACTAAATGCTTCTTATGGTAGGTTAAAGGCTTTTACAGGCAATTTGCTTCAGTGCAATGGTGGACAACTATCCACATTGTTTGGCCTTTTGTTGCTTATGACTTCCCAAAAAAGACCTTGAACGCTTTGTTTGTTTCCTTAAGCGCAGTGTGCTTTCAGCCAGCCTGTGCTGGAATTACAGTTATCGGGCTAGACCTGTACAGCCGTCTTGGCAATAGCTGGCCTTAATCCTTTCTTCAGTATCTTAAATTATGGAGGAGTTCACTGACCTAGTAGATATAACAATAAATTAAATTCCTTTAAACAAATTGATCAAAGAAACTTGACCAATTTCCATAAATCTTTGGAAATTGGTTTGAATTAGCCTTTGATTTAGCATTGGTTTAATATTAAAAAAAAAATATCCTATTCTTCTTATGCATTTGGCAGCTGTGCTGCTTCCTGCCTCGGTTCATGTTGCTAAGGAAGATTTATTTCCCAGAAGTTAGGCATCTCTCTTGCAGGCTGTGACATTACAGTTCACTCCTTCCCTTGACAACGCTGTCCAGCTAACTTGCGATGTCTGTGAAGAGCAGAATGGATGGATTTTACTTTGGTGTAAAACATCTTAAATACTTCCGTGTAGGGGATTTCAAAGAACTCTGCAGTGTCAGCTAATGTATCCGAGCCAGTACACTCTGAAGGCAACCAGGGTATCTGAGTTGAAGGCAGAGAAGCTGAGGAGCAGGAGCATGTGCTCTTGCAATACACTGGTGACAAAAATGAGAGCAGAACCAGCCTTTGTCCATGTCTGGTACCTTTATTTTAATCACAAGAGTGTGGCTTACTTTTGCTTTCAAATTCTTAGTATATGCAAAAAGATGCTGACCTTCCCTATGAGGGTGGTGAGAGCCTGGCCCAGGTTGCCCAGAGAAGCTGTGGCTGCCCCATCCCTAGAGGGGTTCAAGGGCAGGTTGGAGGGGGCTTGGAGCAACCTGGTGTGGTGGGAGGTGTCCCTGCCCAGGGCACGGGGTTGGAACTGGATGATCTTTAAGGTCCCTTCCAACCCAAACCATTCTGTGATTCTGCGATCCAAGATCCCAGTCATCTCTACCAATTCCAGTGATGCATTTCATGTTGACATGTCTGATCAGCCAACATCTTTTGTCACTGGTGAAAATACCCCAAGGGTTGCTGTAACACCTTCATCACAGCTACTTCTTGGATGAAAGGGCTGAATAGGAGCAACAACAAAGAGAACTGAAGGAGATTAGTCTTTGGGTTGAGGCAAAAAGGGCAGTGTGGTTCAGCTCCTCGACAAGCAGATAGTCTTGCTCCTCACTTTGAAGCATCAGGCATATTTAAAATTAAAAAAAAAAAAAAAAAAAAAGAGAAAAATCTAAGATTTGGAGAATATAAATGGGAGTAAAAGCTGGTTAGTCATCAGGAAGTTCTCAAAATGCCCACACCCCCTTGATTTTTGCAGATTGCTGCCCGCCCCTCTGAAGGACGCAGTGGAGGTGTCTATGTGGAGGAAATGCTACACCATGCCAGAGGTGAACGCTGCACTCAGCAAGATCCAGTTGGTGGGGTATTCTCAGAAAATTGTGAGTACCAGCAAAGCTGTCCTCAGGTCAACACTAACAACTTGTCGTTTCCCAGCTTTTCTCTGGAAATGCCCTTCTTTTTCTATTATCCCCACGTGTGAGATCTAGTTACCCTAGCCTGGGAAAGTACGACAAGATTACATGGCATGTCCCTCAGCCTGTCTCCCAGGAAGGGTTCTTCTTTGGTGAAATCAGGGAGTATCCATTTGTTTCTCCTCTTCCTCGGGGAGGCCAATTTTCAGGCGGTGTACCTGCAAATTTGGAGTTGATGGCTGGCCCGCTGAGAGCTGGGAGGATGCACCAAATGAATGTATCCTCTCTCTCCGTAAGCCACATCCCCCCTCTGAGTTACTGTATCTCACTTCTGGGAATCTTTTGAGTGCTTCAGCCTCCACTTTCTTTTATACAGCAAATTAGGGATTGTAAACAAAACCTAATGGTTCGACCTGAACTTCAAACACTCCTTTCCCAGGGTTCCCAGCTCACAGTTGTTGTCTATAACGCTGTTGTTGACTGAAATCCAGTCTAGTTTTTAGAATGAACTGAACCAACAATTCAGTAGTCTGCAGACACGCTGTTCCATGTGTGAGCCATGATACCTGCTATTGTTGCCCAGGGCCCCAGGAAATGAAAAGGTGGATTAAAGTGAGGTGTGTACCCAAAGCTCTTTATTTACTCCTTTATCTTAAACAATGGGCCACTGAAGTTTTGAGATTACTGTTAATGAGTAGTTTGAAACAGTAATCCATAGTGCCGTGTACTAAATTTGGTGGATTTAGGTTTGTGAGGGGCTGCATTACAGCTGGTGAAAAAAGACCCCAAATCACCACTAACGTGGCTGGTGACATAAATAATAGTTTTATCTAGCAACTGGACAGGTTGAGGGCATTTGGACTGCCCAGTATCCAGCAATGGCTACTGTTCATTTTTAACTATACTCTCAGTGTGGATGTATCTCATCTAATTTTAGATCTGTGCATCTGAACCAATCATGTTTTTATAGTTACTGGGAAAAAAGAGACATTACTAGAGCATATTTTATCTCTTCCCAAAGCAAACTTTTAGAATAATCAGCCCCTAAATAGCCAGTTAACCCAAAGCATGACAACATCAAGAATGATTTGTGGTCCACTTTTCATGCCTGCATATCAGCAGAATCTAGAGCCTTGGCTTATACGCTGTGAGAGATTGGAGAGCCTGTTTTGTTTTGCAAAGGTTCCAAATATGCATTGGGATACTAGAAAAATCATTAGTATTGCATGAATCAGATGCTTGTTCTATTATTCAGTAACCAGAAAGTAGATCACATTAGTAAGATATACGTGGAGGCTTATTTTCCTTTCCCAAACAAGCGTAACACATTACCGCGAACAGATAAAGCAATACACTTCCTAAAGGAGACAACTCTCAGGTTGCTCAGAGCTGAAGCTGAAATTTGGATTGAGTTGGCAGGGTTTTGATTCTAATCACGGGTAGATAGCATTTGAAAAGACATAACATTAGAAAGTGAGTGAGACTGCAGTTAAGCTTATGTTTTTCGCAGCAATATGTGTAACCCAAGCAGAGTTTTATACCAGTACAGAACTACTTGCCCTTCCTTCTCTCCTGATGGCCAGTGTCAATAATATTTGACTAAGGGAGTACAAAGGCTTCAAAGATGGCTCCATTTAGAGTTATGGTTCAGTGTGAACTCAGTTCGATGCCATAGAATTCACACGAAGAGAGACTTTATGAAGGCCCTACCTCAGCAAAAGCTTTTCTCAGAGCACCTATCCTGTTAGACGTGGGTAAATAGAAACAGCAGACATAAAGACTCAGGAAACTAGCTTCATAAAGGCTTTGAATAACAGAACTACTTTTAAAATTGGTATCACTGATGATAAAATGACCTGTTCTGACTTCTCTCAAGGGCACGCTCAAGTTAATGTCTCTTTCTGTGTGTTTCAGGAGCTATTTGGTGCTGTGCAGGTCACCCCTCTCAGCTCAGGCTACGCTTTGGGAAGTTCCAATTGGATTATCCAGTCACACTATGAAAAGGTTTCCTATGTTTCAGGATCTTCTCTGCTTACAACGCATCCTCAGGTACAGCCTCTGACTTCTTTTAGTCTCCTACAGGAGGAAGTGTCTTTGCTGAAAAAAAAAAGAGGGGCTTATTCCAGCTGGGATGAGGTGTAATGTAGAAGCTGTACTAAGGTACCTGTGCTAGCAATTGGGAAATTCTCCCTCACCTTAAATAGGAAATTTTCAACAGAGTTAAACAGTAGAGCACTAAGTGACTTTTTTTTAAAATTCATATTTCACTGAAGAGTCTTTACAGACAGTTCACAGACTGCTTCTATATCACTTCTGAAACATCCTTCCTTGGGAGAAATGATAGCTAACTGGCTGCCAACTTTTCCACCCTGCTCTGCTAAGGGCAAAGTCTTTATAGTGCTGTAGATGTAATTTCCAGTAAATTAATTCTCTCTAGATCCATAAATTCTGAGTGCAAAGAATGGCTTGAAGTTTGCAGTACCGTGTGCTTCAGAAGTTGTCAAAATAGTTAAAAGCAATATTAGCAGGAGGTATTTAAAAATAATTTAGAAAATGTGTCAGGCTCATGATCAGTAAGTAATTTCCCCCAAGGTGAGTGTCTTCTAAAGAGCTTTGCTTTTGAGCATCCTTCATTTAAAAGCTTGATCTCAGAAGCTGAACAACTACAATAGATAAATCGTCCTTAATAGTATGGCTGTACTTTTCTACATGCAATGCATCAGAGCCTCTAAATCCCTTTTTTTCATCAGCCCCACACTGGCCTGGGTTGTGCTCTTTTGTCACCTTCTAGTGAAGGAGCAGCAGCAGGATTTGACAATATATAAATGGAATATTTCTGTGAGGAGAAACTTTGCACTATAAGAAGTAATTAGTAACTTGAGAGTGTTTTCATTTATATGAAATGGTGATTCAGTTTATCAGGTTAGACTGACCCTGCTTCGTCATTTTCCAACGTTGAACATTTCTCTGGAAACTTCTGGTAAAGTCCCTGTTTTTAGAGAAATTCCCTGCCAGTGGCAGGGAATGGTGTGTGAAGGAACTGTTGGGTAAGAGCAGAGCCAGAGCAGCCTGCACTCACTCACTGCAACCTCCAGGAGAAGTGGTAGCAATTAGGGCAGTTTCAGCTTTAAAAAGTGCAGGAGAATGTCCTGCAAGCCCACCTGAAACCCTCAGGACCTGCTGTCTTTGCTAACAGGAGATGAAACCTGGACTATTCATTCTGTTGATGGTGTTGCTTGTCCCACACACTCTCTGAGAGCCTCAATTTTTAGTCCATTGGGCTCTGCATTATTTTATACTACCACATAATTTGAAGGAATAGCTTACCAGGTAGCTGAAATTGCATCTAGTTTGCCCTTTTCTTATTATTTACCACATCACAAATGTTCCCAGATATCACCTGCATATCAGGCATCATCATTGTCTTATGTTTGCTTCCAGAAGGTTGTTGAAGACAATGCATAGTTTTTTGTCCCCTTGTATACCAGTACAAGCTCCTACAATATGGTGCTTCTGAAATAACTGGTGGGTTTTGTGAGCTGCCAACCAGCTCTTCATCTGTTCGACGTTTGACAGACATTATGTAATGATAACAGTGCCTTGAGTGGCACGGAGTCAAAATCATCTTCCAACAAATCAGCGTTTTTTCATCAGGGAGTGAAAAGTTGTTTTTCTGACCTGTTTCTCCATAGAATCACAGTGAGCAGTCAGAGTGAAAATCCGGGTTTTTAACAGTGCATGAAAACAGTCACTGTGTTTTGTTTAAAAAAAATTATATCCAGTTAATCACCATGTGTTTAAGTAAATACATACCCAGAGCTTTTTGAATAATAGTAAAAACCTTAGCACTTCTTTGATGGAAAAATGCTTCCTCCTCTTACCTCTTGTCTAATAGACACAGTAATAGCCTAGAAAGCATTTCCTTCTCTCAAGGTGCAAACAGGACAAGGTTGATCTCACCTAACCAAACTGGGCCCCCACCCAGTCCTTCCCTCCTTCTCCCATCTGCCAGCACTGGGATTTAAGTGCTGACATAGTGGAGGTGGCAGCATGGGTGGGAATTAGCAGTCGTGGGAACTGTCTTATACCCTTCTTTGGTATAAATGACGACTTCAGGTTTTCTTGAAATTTTAGGTTACATCTGTAATCAGCAGAGAATTATGGTACCCCTGCAATAACCTTTATTAACGTCATTAACATCCATCTCTATTAACAACAGATAGAAAGTGAATCAGTTAGTTTAGCTTAGACATGGCTCCAGTACACGTTGGCCGAAACTGGGTGCAGTGGATACTGTTGGGATGATCTTGGATGTGGCAGCAGGAATATCTTCTGAAAATCTCAGTGGGTCTGTAGGACATGTGTGTGAAGGGTTCAGCAAGATGGTATTTGTAGCTGCTGAAAATAACTGAAGAGCTTTAAGGGGTTGGTTTAAGAGTTTGGTCTGGCACCATTAGTTGTTCCTTCTACTTCTGTCTTCTGGCAGATGGTTTCTACTGAAAATTTTGCCTCACCCTCTGCTGAGGCTGAATTGACACCGTTGCCACTGAAGTGGAGAACAGAAGTTGACAGCACAGGTTCAGACATGTCACTAAAAGCCTTTTAAGACGTATTCTTTACATTAACCCTCAAAAATCAATGCAAGCCCTCTCAGTGCAATAGCAGCTGAAATTATGCGTATCTAATATGGCATAATCGTTATGTACATTATCACAGGCAGATTCAATATTATTTTTTATTGCATTATTGGCATTTCATTTTCATGGACACGCTGTGGAGAGTCAAAGATGGCAGTAAATCTCATGGAAGGGGTCAGGTCCTAGAAGGTGGTACGCAGTGTAAACTTCTGTCAAAGTTGAGATGAAAATCCCCTGCATGTTTAGTGGAGCAAGGTCTTTTTCAACTACTTAAGAATGGCACTGAGGGACCGTGAGCAAGGGAATTAACTGAACAGTGGTCTTCGAAGTTCAGTATAGGAAATCTCTTCGTCACTCTCTTCGGGTGGAAACCTTTCCTGGTTGATGGCAGAGGGTCTGGTGACAATAAATAACCATAAAACACCAGGCACTTGGCTGCAGTTGCCCACCTTTGCTTGAACAGTAGCTGTGGGAAACACAGCCTAGTCCAGGGCAAGGCTAAAAGTCAACTTTTCACCATAGTGTTACTGCATCTGCAGAGAGAGAAGCGGATTTTGCCTTTTCAAGGTAGGATTATGCTAAATTTCAAGTATCAAGAATATTTAGTATCAGGTCACACTTAAGTATAATTTCTGAGTATCTACTCTGTGTTTGCTAATGGAGAGAAGTGGGTATGCATTTTCATGCTGCCTTAATAAAAGGCCGGTATAAAATATGTCAAATGCTTGACCTTAGTGGGAAAAGTGTGAGCCTTTACGCGCAGTCGAGGCAGAAGACGTGTTTGGTTTAACATCAGACTACCTGCCAGTGATCAGGTTGCCACACAATTTCCTTGGACCATCTAATTGTTGGTCCCTCTGTTATATCTGTGAGTCACGAGGTAGATTCTGCAGATGTAAGCTCTTGTGTCCCCCAAGAAGCAGATGTGGCATGGATAGATGCTTGTGATAGCTACCTTCAGCCCTTCTACCACCTAATCTAGGGTTGTACCTATGACTGTAGGTAGCTGTAGACCCAGCAGATCAGAGGTTGTAGCCCGATGAAGACATTTATTTCACTTTGACATAACTTAGCTTCTAGCGCAGGCTTTGGAGAAAGGTACTGGAGGAGGGCATAGTGCTAATCTGATTGACTAGGGGAGACTGGTAAGGCAAGTCATATTTTCTGTATTATTTTAGCTCTGCTGTTGCATTGGGAGTGGGGTTTGATTTTTTTTTTGTGTAGCTGAATCTATGACTTTTGACCTGTTTTCAGCTGCTGGCTTTTAAGGAAATACTGGTCTGTTTGGCCTAGTGTTATAGCTACATATAGGAAAAAAAAATATATAAGCAATTATTTCTGAGATAAATAAACATATTAAGGAACCTAAACTGATAACTTTTTTCTACCAGCAGTAGCCATTTACCATTACACTAGAACAGACTTCTGAAAAG
>JAOQGH010000023.1:113541043-113581119 GCA_025769975.1 Gallinago jamesoni
GGATGGGGCAGCCACAGCTTCTCTGGCCAACCTGGGCCAGGCTCTCACCACCCTCACACCAAACAAGTTCTTCCCCAGATCTCATCTCAATTTCCCCTCTTTCACTTTAAACCCATTACCCCTCCTCCTGTCGCTTCATTCCCTGACAGAGTCCCATCAGGAGTCTGACTAGAGCTAATCAACAACTTTCAATATTTATGTTTTAAAAATAAATGATTTATGTAAAATGGCAAGTAACAGTGAGCATTACGCCATGGTGAGAGGCAGTTTACCAGCATTGAAGCTGCAATAATAAAATATGTAAGGGAATTAGATTTCAACAAACAACAGGACCAAGTCATTGCTGAGAAGTGGGATGAGGCAATTGGAATTTTTCTGTTGACGGGTGATTTGGCTTTGCAAAAACTGCCTAGGGCTGGGCTATGAAACAACGTGGGTGTTGAGTTACAGATTTCCCTTCAACAGCCCAGGAATTGTGTTACGTAGTGTGTTCAGAATTACTGTAGCTCTCTTGCGCCTTCCCTAATGATCTGGCTACGGCCAAGTTGTCGTGTCCTGCAGGGCTTGGTCCTCTAAGCAGAAAGACTGGGTGTAACAAAACAAATCAGTGGTTTTGCACCTGATGCCACAGATAAGAAATGGCTTTCTCCGGAAAAAAGTGTAACAGTAGATGGCAGCAGATACTGCAGGATGTTCCACAGCTCCCTAACCCAGCTTATTTTCCTTTTCTTTTAAAGGTTGTGTCATAACAAACAAACAAAGGTGTATCTGCCAGAACCTCCTTTTCCCCACGCTGAGGTGAGTAAACCATAGTCTTGCTGTTTTCTCAGATCACAGAGTGAGTGGGTTTCTGGAACACATTCCTGGGTGGCTGTTGTTTTTCTGATGAACACTCCTACAGCTATTGAATAGTTCTGTGTCATTATTCATACAAAGTGGGGTTTTTTCCCTTTGCTTTCCGTGATTAATTTGGGAGCACGGGGGAGGAACGAACGATGGTGTTCCCTCAACTCAAAAATTATCCTTATATTTATTTCAGCATCTAACTTACATATGCTCTGCCTTGTTTACTCCTTCCCCGCAGAAGGCTCTGGCGTGCACATGGTTGAATGTTTGCTCTTACCAGACTGTGACCCACAATATTCCCTTCGTGCATGCAGTTTATTTCAAAGTCTGTAAAACTAAGAGTTAGTTATCAGAGACAGCTTAGTCATCCCTGCTTCTACCTCCCGAGCTGAAATAGGCACCCTGTTGCCTGCTGCAGGAGAAGTGGTATCTTGAAAGAGAGGTTTGATATAAAGAAGTTAAAGGTTGCAGCACTCCATGCTGTCACTGGCAATTTTAAATGGGATTACTTGAGCTAGCACCTTAGTGAAGCAAAGAGAAATAAATTTCCTATCTTTGGGGGAGATCTCCCTGGAACATGTCGAGGGGATCAAAATTATTGCAACAAACTAATAATTTGAGTTTTAGCCAATCAGACATTAAATAAATGTGGTATAACTCATGCCTTCAGAGTTATCTCATGTATCAAGAAAAGAAATCTCTTAATTTCTCCACTAGGAACAGGTAGATTTCCCCCTGAAGTAAATGAGCGGCAGGCTGGGAAAGGAAGAAATGGCACTGAGGAAGAATTTTGATTCTTCTTCCTGTGAACCAGTGAGCCATTTGGAACATGTGGTCTCAGAAAACTGGCTCTTTTAGTTCCTGTGGCCAAAACTGTTTGGTAAAATGTGCAGAGTAGCCACTGCAGGTTTGAGAGTCCAGAGATTAAATGCTTTTTCAGGCATTGGGTTGTTTTTTCCTTCTGCAATATCTCATCCAGGGACTTGTTCTGGAAATGGCCAATGCCCCTCAGATCTATCACCTGTAGGTGCCTCAGAGTCATTGCTGGAAGGATCTGACCAGAAGCCTTCACTCTTTCCAGATGCTTGAATGCATTTCAAGCAGGATGCCCAGTGAATTATGTATTATCTGTAACTAAGAATAATGCAGACTGCAGCGCAAACCGCCTTTTCACCACGTTTTTTGTAGCCAAAAAATTTATTCCCAGGGATAAATCAATTCCAAAGCCTGATCTCTGAGTATAAGGCCCTGTAGCTGTGCTGCTGGCTATGCTTTCTCCTTTCCCATGAGTTTCTGCTTTCTGGGGTGTCCTTGTTGATCCACAGTGTCTTTGGTTTCACTGACAGCCTACGTTCTACCAAAGGCATTGGTTTGAAATTTTACTTCACAATATGCACTGGAACTGGCACGTTTAAGTGAAAGCCCTTCCAAAAATGAGAAGCCAAACATGCAGCTGTCAAAGACTGGATTAATTAACCCATCTTACGTGATGGGTCTTTGTGTTTATAGAGTGATAACTGTGTCCTCTAATTTTTAGGACATTTTCTATTCCCCAGAGGCCTGTTGATAATGAGATTTTGCCAAATTATTGTTCAGCTGTGGAGATATTCCTCTGTGCTTCATGTGTAGATGAAGGTAATTATCCAGGAAAGGACTCACAGCCGTGGATAACAGATCGGTTGCCTTTCGACAAAATGCAGTGCATGGAGGGAGTAACGTGCCCGTTACCAGTACAGGCTTTGCTTGACAAGGCCAAATCGTACAGGTCATGACCCACAAAGGTAGGGACATTTCATCATGAGATGAACAAACAGCTTTATCTGGACCCATGGATATCATTGATGGGAAGCCATTCTTAGACGACTTACATTTTTGCCTAAGGGTTGCCTTAAATGTGCTAAATGACACAAGATATTGTGTACACACGTCCTTGTGGCTCCCAAACTGGGAAAGGGCTGTAGCCTTTAGGCATTTCAGTGCTGAGCTGCCATCTGGGGTACTGCGTGTGTCACAGTTGGGCTGACACAACTAAGATTGTGTGTTTGGGTGTGCACGTAGAGCTGCTGTGTAAATGCTGGGAAGTGGAGTGCTGGGGTGCATTAAAAAGAGCGTGGCCAGCAAGTGGAGGGAGGTCATCCTCCCCCTCTGCTCTGCTCTGGAGAGGCCCCATGTGGAGCACTGGGTCCAGTTCTGGGCTCCCCAGTTCAAGAAGGACAGGGAACTACTGGAGAGGGTATACCTGAGGCTACGAAGATGCCCAGGGACTTAAGCATTTCTGTGCTGAGGAAAGGCTGAGGGACCTGGGGCTGTTCGGCTGGAGAAGAGCAGACTGAGAGGGGATCTCATCGATGCTGAGCAAGAGCTAAAGGGCAGATGGCAAGAGGATGGGGCCAGACTGTTCTCAGGGGTGCCCAGGGACAGGACAAGGGGCAACAGCCACAAACTTAAACATAATAAATTCTGTCTGAACATGAGGAGGAACTTCTTTCCTGTGAGGATGGCAGAGCCCTGGCAGAGGCTGCCCGGAGAGGTGGTGGAGTCTCCTTCTCTGGAGACATTCAAACCCCACCTGGACACGTTCCTATGGGACCTGCTCTGGCAGGAGGTTGGAGGAGATGCTCTCTGGAGGTCCCTTCCAACCCCTGACCATTCTGTGATTCTGTCATCTGTAACCTGCAATACCCCCACCCCATGATGGACTAGATGAATCTCTTAATTGCTAATTCCTGATGCATACTGGCTGTTTTGCAAAACCAGTTTGTACGGTGGGAGCCACCAGCTCTAGGCATAGAAGAACACTCTCTCAAAAGCCTGACTTAACAGCAAACCCCGAAACAAACTAATACCCAGGCAAAGAAAGACCAAGGCTGCGATTTCATTTAGTGCTTTTCCTGAGGTCATAAATCACTGAAGTTTGGACACGCTTGAGAACACCAGCTCCTTTCTGCTCTGTAAGATGCATGGTTTGGTTTAGTTTGGTGTTAAACAATCAAAGCATACTGAGATTTATCTAGATGACTGACGTGGAAGACACCTGTGCTCACCAACACAGCACCAAGATGTCCATGCCAGGTACCCCATGCTCAGCACGTGCTTTTGACTCCTTGTTGCTGTCCTCTGAGGGACTGTCACCCTTTCACTGCTGTAACTCTCAGCTGCCTTGGGCTGCCCTCCAGTTTTAGTGATACCTACAGCTGGTGGTGGTTCAATGCTGTCAGACTGTTTCCAAGGCCTGGGAAGAAGCTGGGTTTCTTTTTCTTCTCTGAAATACACAGTTGGAACAAACTGTACCCAGAAGAGGGGCAAAATCTTGCAGCTGACACTGTACATGTAACTCATGCAGTGTGAATCATCTGTATAAACTCTTTTCAGTACAGTCTTTAATAAATGTATTATTTATTCCCTGGCAGGAACCCTGTTATGGCTGTGCAAAGAGCAGGCTCAGCTACTATGGTGTTTTGGTGTAATTTTAAGCAAGCAAAGTGGTCTTAATACAGACTGGCCTGAATAACCTGTCCGTGGCCAGGACCATGGTTTAGGAGGGAGCAAGGACTTGAACCCAAGGCTTCCAGTTTCTAATTTGTGCGCCTTTGTGAGCAGCCAGCCTTTTTGTCTTGGGGAAAGTTTCTCTTTCAAAATCTGTGACTCCACAACCTTACAATCCAGAGCTCTGCTTACTCCCACTTAAGGGAATTTTTAATGAGTATCAGAAACAGACATTGAATGATCATTTTTATTGGATAGGTTGTTAGTGGAGAATTGTCTGACTTTTCAAAGTGATGGTAGGCTTGTGCAATGTAACCTATACAGAAATTGCCCATCATGAAAAGATGGGCTTAGCTGCTCAGCTGTTGGAAGAAAATAGGGAATTACTCAGATGTGCCTCTTGGTTATTAGTGAGCATTAATAACGTCCCTGGCATGATACATCAGAAAGGGACAGGCCAGGAAATAAGCTTCTCATTATCTACGGAACACGTCCAGCCCAGCAGGCTGTCTGCTCCTGAAATTCGATGTTCTTCTTAGTTGTATAAACAGCAAGATTTAAAAACAAACAAAGCAAAAACAAACAAAGCAAAAAACCACCCCAAATTGCTGATGTAGTCTCTTGCAGCAATGAGTTCCGGTGGTGCCTGGTGCGTAGTATAAAAGAGCATTGACTTCCTTTAATCAGTTATGATTGTATTTTGCATTTCACTTAACTATCCCTTGATTATTGTTAGAAGAATATAAATAAAAGTATCTTCATCTTCTTTAAAATTACTATTTTTATTTCATCTTACTCTGCTCTCTCTACTAAGCTGTTGAAAGCTTTTTCATTCTCTTTGCATGGAAATTTTCCAGATTTATGATTTACGTTACCTGTTTTGAGCTCATTCCTCGTTCTGCTGAGCTGAATAAAACCAGACACGCTGTTTGACTTTGCAGAGAACCAAAACACTTCTACTCCCTCCTTGTTACTCCCAATTTAATGTAGCAGTAGGTGTTCCTCAGATCGCCATACAATTTTTTTGGGTGGCAATTTGTTTCCTAATATCCAGTCCGGGTGAAGAAGGAATATCCTGTCCCTCTGTTAGGAGTAAGGAATATGGGCTGAAGTGCTGCATCAGGCTTATAGGGATGGATTTGGACATCAAGTCCTACTGAAGTTAATGTGAGTGGAGTGTCCAGATTCTTTCTCAAGCTTTTGAAGTCTCATCTGCAGCCGTTCAGGAGTGGAGAAGCTAAAAGAGCTTCTTTTTAAAGGCATTTCTCTGTGGTCGCTGGGGTAAGAGTTGCTGGGACTCTGTTGGAGGGGGTTAGGGTCTGAAGCAGGAGTTGTACGTTCCAGACAGGGATTTCTGCAGAGGGAGACTGGGGAAGTGGAGAAACAGTCACTTAGGGAAGGGATGGATCACTCTGGGGATGCCTCTTCACTGCATTTAAGCAAAAGGGGTGATTCAGTTTTTCGCCAGCACTTACTGTGATGGGGAAGAGAAGAGAAGGAGCTCAAACTGACGGATGTTTGTGAATATTGCGGGCTGGCCAAGGGAGGTGGTGGCTTTCACTTCCAAGGCACTACATCAGTTCTATTCTAGGATTAACTGTCTCAATAGGCTTGGATTTAATGCCTAGCTGAAATGCTGTGAAGCATAAATCAGTAATTTGTTTTGTTTAGAAAAGTTAGTCTGGTGTCCCAGAATCAGCTTCTGGTGTTTTATGGAATTCCTTGGGCAGATGGGAATGTCCCCATCCTGTCACAGCCACAGCTGAGGAATTCACCATCTCCCCAAACATTTCAGCAGGAACCATGGATTGTAGACCCTGCACCATCCCTCTTCTGGAGGTAGAGGCTTTGTAAACAGACAGTTGAATTGTTCTAGCAAGGCAAAATGAGAAGCTTTTGCTCCTTTTCCTTTCTGCTCGATCTTTACACAGACAATTTCAGGCCATAAGATTAGTGGATCTAGACTTCTCTAAATGTCTGCAACAGAAAAATTTGAGAGGTAATTTATATTGATCGCTATTTGCCAGTGGAGGAAGAATTTGGATTTGCTGTCCTCTTATTAAGGATTCTGTTGGCAACATCTAAGAGAAATGGCTAGGAAAAGCCTCTTTTTCTGACTGAAAATAGCCAGGGTGGGAGTAATATTGATTGTGTGATCCTTAAATACTGGCATTTGTCTTCTTCATCTTTGCTTCCCTCCTCCATATACCAGTTCCTGCCTAACACATTCAAAGCAATAAATACGTGGCATCAGGTGATTGTATAGTGTTATGTTTTGTCTTATGGTATTATATTGAATTAGGCTTCTGTTAGTGTCGGTCTTAGGAAGGGAGTGAGAGAGGTGAAGTAATAAATGCATCACTCACCCATTGATAAGAGCCACATCTGTTCACAATTCTGGATGCAGAGCACACAAACACACGCAGAGTAAATAGCAGTGTATTTTGGCTCACTTCAATAAAGGGTACACAAAGGCTCTGGAGATTTATCCTGTTTATAGCAGCAGTTGCTGACCCTGTAAATCAAGTCTGCCGCGTTAAAGGGAAGCATAACCATTTGGGATTTAAAAAAAACACAGCTCTTCTCAGTCTCGGTTCAGTACTTTACCATCCTCTGTCTCTTAAGCTTTCAGTCAATAATGGCTCTTTCTGTAGAAGGATGCTCTGAACGTTGTTTCATTTTCAGAAATCAGCCCCATTTTAAAAATACCAACTCGTTAAAAGCCAGGCATTGGGTTTGGCCCAGGTTTGGTACAGGCTGGAGGTCTGAACATGACACAGTACTGACTGTTGGGCTTATACAGCCCATCTCATCTGCACATATAAAAGACTTGTACCAATCATTCCGAATTTAGTCCCCTTAATGATTTGTGACATTTTGTTGAACCTGTTTCGCAAGTTCAGCTCCATATATTTTTGATTGGATATTTAGAAAAGACTTTTTGCTCTGGACACTGGAATCTACAGCTGCTTTATGGCTGGAGTGAGTAGAATGTCTCTAAACTTGTTTCTGGAAGGGATTTGAAGCTTCCTTAGTGCTTTGCAGAGAAAACAGCTTCTATGTTTATAAACCATTGTATGACCATTTGTATAGGTACAGCAGCGAGACAGGCTGTTGAGAATGCTTTTGCACATAAGCGTTGCTCTCACATCTCAGCAAAGATTTGAATACTGGATACCAATATATATATAATCCTAAGAAACCTGTGAAACAGGATACTGGAGGAACAGTTTGTGATTTTTCAGAAGCGTGTCACTTAAATGTGAGCTGTAGAAATGTCTTTCACTTAACTACCTGCTGGGCCCTGACAGAGTCTTGCCCTGGAATGTCACATATCCCATTTAATATTTGAAATAGAAATTGTCCCCTTCTTCCAGTTTACCCAATTAAAACTGGTTTTGCAACTTCAGTTTTGAGGCTTTTGGCTTCCCTCAGAAAAATCAGGGAAAAGCTTCATGGGGCCATTTCCTACCCGTTCTTTTAAATGCCTCTATTTTATGGGATCAAATTTGTTTTTCCCATTGTCTGCTAAATTGCAGTTTTTATTACTGAAGCTAAGTTTAGATTCTAAATATTGCACTCCAGATGTGTTAATCAGAAATCTTTACCAGTCTTAATTGCAGAAATGTTTTCAAGATCCAGTGCATATTAACTGCCAGAGCAATTATTGGATGCTTTTTTCCCAAATTTCCCTCTTGAAGATTCAATAGGAATTTGGTGTTATTAGTAAGCTGCAGAAAGTATGATCCAAGTATTCAGGTGGAATTAACGGATGGAAAAAACCTACCATTTCCATCATCCATCAAACCCCAATCCCATTCCATTCCAGCCATCCAGATATTGCACAGTGGGTTTAATCATATGGGGAGTAAAATGCAAAATCACAGCAAAACATTTGTTGTTGGGAACTTGAAGGAGACCAAACTCAAGGAAGCAAAGGAGAAAGATAAATATTGGCACCTGGAGGCAGCCAATTTTCTACTATTGGAGGGATATTGAGGGTAAGTTTGTACATTGCTTGTTTTAGCACCAAAGCATATCTTTAGGTGGTGATAGCTGGATGCTGAGTAGGGTTGATACTATTGTTTAATGATGCTAAATTCAATTAAGAACCTAATTGTATAATAATGTTAAGTTCTGCAGTGCTTTGTTGTGTGTTAAGTTGTTAAGAGGCTTAAAGACACCTCAGAATTCTCAGCTTTCTGTTCATTTCCATGTGGGCACGCTATCTTGAGTTAGATCTACCATGGCAAAAAGTAGCAAATAAAAGAGAACCTGAAAGATGAATTACAGCTTTGAGAGACCAGAAGAGCTGTTTATTGTCGTGTTCTTTCTTAGTTCCTCTTTTGAAAATCCAATATGTTACGATGCAGAGAAATGTCCTGTGTGGCAGGGTTTGCTGCCAGAAAGGCGCGATGCGCACGCATCATGTTATGACATGAAATGAAGAGCATGCTGTTTGCTAATTAGTCGTATCGTCTGGGGTTCCTCAGCACAGCAGCTGCAGAAACGTGTTGCTGAACCCTGCATATGGGAATTCTATATTTTCAGCGACGTTGCAACGCCTGACAGGAGACAGCAACGTATGGAGAGCTCTTCGATGAACCGTCCCAGATCCTTTAAAAACTGGCTGACAAAGGAAGTGCCTTTCCCTTCTTTCACACTTTTTATTTCCCTGTATGTTCTTAGTTGTTCAGTGTGTGATTTCCTTGTGTTAAATTGCATACTTTGTAAGAAAACGGTATTTACAGTTACTTTCAGGCTGGGGATAGAAGCATGTAACTGCCAAGAAACAAAACATTGCATGAAAGTGCTTAGCAGACCAATCTATTACATTACTTTTTAAGTTAAACCTTGCTTTGCAGATTAGAGAACAGTGGTGGGAGAAATAAAGCAAAAAACTTCTTCAAAAAGTTCCTTGATAATTAAAATTCCCCATCTTGGTAGGGAAATCTCTTCCACGTGCCTAGTTGATTACACTCTGTTTGCCAGCTCTAGTGACAAGTACTTCTTATTGCTCTTAGTTCGTTATTATTAGTATCAGTGATCTCCTTAACTAGGAAGGGCAAGTCAGTCTTGTCTTTCATGATTTTTCAGAGGCCTTGAGTGTTTGTGGACCTGTTGCACCAATGAAACCCATAGCAACATCTGCCGGAGGCAAAATTGCCTGGTACTTTGGCGATGGCAAGAAAACCGCGTTAAACATCAGTGCCCAGAGCTCTTCATAGACATGGCAAATAGGAAAAAAAGTTGGGTTATTTTGAATTTGGCAGCTGAGCATGCTATGCACTCCAGGAAACTGTAAGCAGGGAGCGTTTGCAGAGTTTCCTCTCGGTTACCACGCTGCTGGTACCAGAGAAATGAGAGCAAGGGCTTGGAGGCACCTGGCCCCACGCTCCGACTTCCTTTTCATAACATTTAGGACAGTCATGACTAAATCTGCTGGAAAATCTAGGGGGTATGCAGGAAGGGACTCTGCGATGAATTAGAAATAAACTGTAGAATATTTATAATCTCCTCCAAATAAACACACTGAACTGCAGAGCGCAGAGGCGTGAAAGTTTGTAATGTCTGGATTTTTGGTTTTTTTATTGCAGCTCATTCAGACGAACAAATTGAAACATTATCCCAGCATCCATGGAGACTTCAGCAATGACTTCAAGCAGCCATGTGTTGTGTTCACTGGACACCCCTCTCTTAGGTTTGGGGATGTGGTTCATTTCATGGAGTTGTGGGGAAAATCTAGCTTGAACACTGTTATATTCACAGGTAAGTAAAATGCAGATATCATTATCAACTCAACAGTAGATTGTGCGCTCTGGCTAAGTGTGGCCACATCCTAAGGGCTTTACTCATTTGTTCTGGGGCAGAAGTTTCTGACCTCAGTAGGAGCTCATCTAAATTAAGACCCCAGGATTGACTGTAGGGGCAAATGTAATTATTGTGCCATTTAATTCATTTTAGCCCTGCAGAGCCAACCTTTGCCATGCAGAGTCCATTCCTGCCATTTCTAAGCAAAATCTTTGTTATGCACAGCAGTAAAATGCCTACAGGAAATTAATTTTTGGATTAAAAGCAGCTGGCTGCAAGTTAAACCCAGGCAAGACCTAATTGATGCTGGTCAGAAAGGAGAAACGCTTCTTCTCCCTATTCCATTGGAACCACAAACCTTTCCTCATCCTTTCTCCTGCCCTTTCATCAAAACCTCAGGCAACCAGACAGTCTGTTTCTAAAGATATTTCTGAAGCGTGTGCCCCATACAGACCTGGCAGCATGATCTCTGCTGTTGCTGCCTTTTGGCTGAGCCTTTTTTTTTCAGATGCCTTTTTGGCTGAAAGACACGTTTGTGTCTGAAGCTGAAGGTACAGCTCTCGCTAATTCCCTGGGGAGCTCTTTCCTTTCTCAACGGCTCAGGCTGCCAGGGGCACAACAGGTCTTTTAAGTTCCTCCTCTTCTCCCAGTCCACTTCCAGGGCTGATCCTACTTTTAATGGGTTTAATGAATCAAGCCCTGTCTAGCTCAGAATGACCTGTGATCTGAGATCCAAGCTGCATCCTGGGACCACACCAATCACGAACAGCAAGACAAAGTATTTAAGAGAGATGATGTCAACTGGCAAAGGGGTTATCTTCCAGATTTTGATCTCCTTTAAAAACACTTCAAAGCCTTCCCTCCAGCTGATGTTCTGTCCAGGTGCCTCCTCCTCTTTATACCCGATGTGTCATCCCAACAGGACCCTACAGCGGACACACTTCAGATCTGAGGAGGGAAATAATCCTTTAGGCCATTGCTGCTGATTTTATGTATAATGATCTCTGGTGTAATGGGGAGATGTGTTACATATAACTTGGCCAGATAAAAAAGGTGTGGATTTTGGAGTAGGACAAAGTAATTAGAAACGGGGAGGAGAACACCGAGTAACTGATCAAACCTACTCCCATAGCAAAGGCACGGTGGAGTCCCACTGTTATGCTTATTTTACTCGTCTTTTTAGGGAATAGGGCTGCTGGACAGCATGTAATCTCCTAAAGCAGAGACAGTTGGGAAAGGGTTATTTCCTTCCTTTGTGTTTATAATGTAGACTTGAGACTAGTGATGAGCAAGTCTCTTTGACTCTTTCACAATATTGGTGCCAAAAAGTGTCACAGTATCATGATACTGCTAAACCAATGTGGAAGGATTTAAATAAGTGTGCAATTAGCCCTAGTGCAAGGGGAGGCAAGATACAAGGGCATTCCCGCTGAGCAGATAAGACACTTAAATCAGGACTCTTTATGCTGGGAGATGGCACATGGTACCACAGCACAGACATCGTAGCTGTCACAGTAGCCATCGCTCCTGACCTTTGAGGAACTTTCAGGAGGGATGCCCTAATTACAGTAATTGGTAAAATTGCAATCTAAATATGCATTATCTTGGAAATAGTGAATTCTACTCCAGTTAGGACTTCAATTAACACCGGAGTGTATCCACCCTCTGTTGGGCTGTGCAGAGGAAATCGGCATCAATCATGTCCTGGATGTGCTTCCCACCGTCAGCGAGGGTGCCAGAAACTGGCCTCGAATGGCAAGAACTCTTACTCTGAGCCTTCTTGTAGGGAGAGGTAATTGACCTTTCCGTATTAATATGTAATCCTTCTGTGAAGCGAGGAAAATAGAGCAGTCTTCTGTGAGAGCATGGCCCTGGGAAGCTGTTAAAGCACCTGAACGGCGGTCGTAACAGCCTCTGGATACAGTAGGTCATGATCTTTGAGATTGATTCCCAGTTTATACTTCAAAAGAAACTCCAATCGAGTTCTGCTTTGGTTGTGATGACCTTGGAGTGCGCAGTGATTCCAAAGGTGCTTGTGGTGATTTGTTTCCTAGACTTGTCTGTCTGTGGCTTTTGGACTCTCTCTCTGGCTGGAGGCGTATCCACTCAGCAGGATCTTCCTGCTTCCTTAGGACTGTCTCAGCTGAAACAAAGACATCTTTGTCTGCTGAAATTCCTGGAAGATTAAATTCTTTTGTTCTTAGTAAATCCAGTAGAAATCTGAAGCACCTCCGGTGATGCCCAGGATTTTTATTACTTAATTATTTAGCTTCTCTTATTTTAAGTTAAAATGCCCTGTAGTTATGAAAGAAAAACGGTCCATTGAAGCAGCATGTGATAGCAGATGATGTTCTAGCTTTTCCTGTGAAAGACTCTTAGTTTCTAGTAATTGGGACCTTTAAAGCCCAGGTCATGGGGTATTGTTAATGACGGCACTGCTTGTCTGGTCCACGGGAGCTAGGTTTGTCTCCACCTTTCCAATTTGTAATGGAAAAAACAACCACGAGAGAATATCGAGTAAAACAGTGGCTGCAGCCAACAGGCAGGGCACCAGCTGCGAGAGAGCTGCAGCGCCGCTCTGCATGCTGGTGTCATCAGCAAACGTTACTGCTCAAGCAGTATTGAATAGGTTATTGATTAAAAATATTGAATACCACTAAGCCACAAAGAAATTCTAGGAGAAAACGCAGTAGAAAGAAGCCTGCTTCTTGCTCTCGCTCTCTCTCTCCGATAACAACAATGCTTTAAAAACTAACTCCCTAGGAGATCTTCAAAACAGCTCGTGTGTGCCACATTAGTGCTGTACAGTGGAAGATTTTATAACTCTGTCACACAGGAGTAAATCAGATGTCTTGGGGGAAAAGCTAAAGACCTGTGATTCTGTCAGAAGAAGTCAATATGTGTCCTTGACAAGCACTGTCTTCATCACTGCTTCATCAAGCACTTCTGTTTTTTTGGTGGTTTCAGACCAGCTCTTCCTGTATTTCACATGAGTTCACTGTGAGACTAGCTTGTTATGTTTTTCACACGTTCTACATCTTCAAAATCCTGTGTTAGAATTCCTTCATTAGAATTTCTCACTTTTCCTAGGCTCTTACATTGTTAATGGTTATTCAGGGGTTCCATTTAGACTGGATGCCATTTTGGATTCTTAGATAAAAAAATCCACATCTGTACATTATTATATCACAGAATCATAGAATGGTTTGTGTTGGAAGGGACCTCAAAGACGATTCAGTTCCAACCCCCTGCCCTGGGCAGAGACACCTCCCATTAGACCAGGTTATGCATTATCTGAGCCTCCTGATTAAAAAATAGTCGGAAAAGGTGCTGCCTCCTGACATTCTCAGATACAAACAGTGAAATCTCTCCATCATTCACACCACCAGATGGGATGGAAAAGCTCTCTTCTGATGGCTTTTTAGTCTTACTGTTTGCAATTCCATTGTACATCTCAAGCAGAGGATGTGTGCCTGACTTAAGTTTTCTGGTTTTCCCCAATGAGTTTTAAAATTTCTTCTGATTTAACCCTAGTTGACCACTGATCATTCTTCAGCTAGCTGCCTTCTCACTATTCTTATTGCTAAACTTCTATTCATTGCTATTAAACTTAACTGCCATGAACTCCCATTTTTCACGTTGATATTTTTAGGCTTTGTTTCATTGCCACTAACACATCTGCTTTTAACTAGCATGGCTTTTTGCCCGGTATAATTTTTATTTCATGTTTGTGGATTCATGGCTGTTTTGGACATCTAGTAAGATGTTCTTGTACAACTGTCATTTTTTGTTAATATTTCTCCCTTTGATGTTCCCAGGCAGTTATTCTGACAATTGCTTTAAACTTGGGAAAATTATCCCTTTGAGGTTTCCAAACATATGTATCATTGGCTGATGTTCTCCCACGGTAAATATAACCACATCATGATCGCTGGTACTTAGCCAGCAGCAGATTTTTAGGCTAACAATTAACTTGCCTTTATCAGGAGAATGAGGCCCAGTATTGAATGTCGGATGACGTGCTGGGTGCTGAACTTCCTGTGGTAAAGTTGTAAAGGACATTTTTTTCTTGCTTTCTACATGAGAAATCCAGTCAGTGCTCTCCTCAGGGTGATGTCAACACAGAAGATGGCTGTCTAAATCTAAGCTGAATTCTCTGTATTTGAGTGTCCTTTAAGTTCATCCTTTTACACAGCCTGAGCAGGTATCAGAGAAATACCTCATACTGGTTTCCAGTAAGGCTTGGTGGTTTGCAACTGCACTTCCCTCTGCAGGTTATCTTTGGAGGCCCTGTGGTTCAAAGTAGTCTTGCAGATAAGTCTTTCATGCATCCCCTTCCCTTTTTCTCACTCTCTACTTACCAAACTAATACCAGTTTTTCTAACATTCCCTTTCTGAGCTCTACCCCACAATTATCAGGTAGATGGTGATGGCATAAGCTCTTCCACATCGTTAGCTGGTGGCCCCCAGAATTAGTGGCTGCATGTATCCTACACTGTGTCACCTACGATGCCTATGTTTTTCCTTCACCAAACCCAGTATTTTTCTGTAGTATTCTCAATGTTGTATTACTCTCTGTGTGAGTAAAAGCCCATTACAGTGCATGACTTTTCCCTCACAAACCTCTAATCTGATTTTTATAGTCAATAATAAGAGTACAAAGGGAAGTTGGGACTTGCTAGGTCTAAGAAAAATACCACTAATAAAGTTATCTCAGCCCGTCTCTCCTTCTGGGTAACCCCTACCATGACCTTCCGTTCATACTGGCCTGAACTGGAACTGCACTGCTGGCATAACTGTAAAAAACCCAATTGCCTGTCCTTTAAACAGGAGGGCTCCCTACAGCTGGGGTTGTAGATTGTTGTATTAAAATTTACACCCACCAGTCTAAACTTGGCACTTAGATTAAAAGAAACCATACATATATATACACATATATATACATATATATATATTAAGGAAAAGGGGTGTTGGGAGGTAGTGTGTCAGTAGCAGAGGACGTTGGTACAGGTTTATCACCGTGAAAAACAAGCTGACATTTGGGTTACCTTACGATAGCAAAACTGTCTACCTCTTGCCTTCTTTTACAGGACCTGACTCAAAATAAGAGATTATGTTTTTGTCTTGATTGAATTTGTTATAAAAATCATGCAATAATGTGTTCAAATGAAATAGTTTTGCTCTGTTGCTTGATTAAGGTGAGACTAATTGTGGGCATAATTTTCATCAAATTAACTGAAAATAACGGGTAGGGGAAGGAAGAAGGGAAGAGAATCTATAACAGAATTAACATTGCTGAACAACAGCTTGTCTAGACTAGAACGTGGAATCAGAGGGGAATTGGGCCATCTTGGTTCTTAATAGGCATTGAGTGTTTTCAACATTTTTCTTTTCAGAACCAGATTTCTCTTATCTGGATGCCCTGGCTCCTTATCAGCCTCTGGCAATGAAATGTGTTTACTGTCCCATTGACACAAGACTGAATTTTATCCAGGTGTCTAAATTACTCAAAGAAGTCCAGGTAATGAATTTCTGTTGCCTTTTCTTATGTTTCTTCACACACCTGAAATAAATAGGCTGATTGTGAACAATTGTTACATTAAACAATAGCAAAATCAAGACAACACATAGATCCTTTTTTTTTTCTATGAGAGGGCACACCGCTTTATCATCCTGCTCCAAAATGATTATGGAATCACTGCCAGTGTCTGCACAGAGTGGCTGGAAGATGCTTAAAAGCTTAAAGCACAGAGCAAATGGTGTGTGTAATCCTTTCCTCCTTTTTAGGCATATATAATCATAATCACATTTATACAAATAACTTGTTTGTATAAATAAGTCTTACGTGTCTAATACTGTCTCAATGTAAAGAGTACCAAGTGCTGAGTATCCTCAGTGCCATCTTCTCTGCTCTTTCTCCTGCAGTTGATACTTGCCTTGGTCCTGGCACTGCTGTTCTGGAGTTTCACTCTCACGTTTTTTCCAAATCCACCACTTTCCTTATGCCGTTTGCAACAGCCAGCCTTCTGCTGTCAAGGAAGAAGGCCAGAGCATTCATGTCGTCTCTGCTTTCCCCCCTTGACTCTTTTTGGCTTTAGTGGCCTCTCCTTGTCCATCCAATTTGTTTCTACTGAAATTTGCTTTCTGATTCATGACGTAATTAAAATAATACCCAGTTTTTTCCCTGGCTGAGCTTTTCCCTTTGTTCTGTCTTCAGTTTGTTGAACACAGAAACACATATTCTTCCAAACCTCTTAACAAAGTCTGGATCATTTTATCTCATTGTTCTATGTCCGGACTCGTCACCGCGCAACTGAGAGCAACTGCCACTGCCTTTTATTAGTGGCAGTTGCCACTAAACATCTTGTTAATTGCCACTAACAAGCATCTTCTTCCATGTTTCTGCTCAAGTATGGTGCTGTTTCCAGAACAGTTTGCAGAAACGCTCTCTTGTCACAGAATCACAGAATCACCTAGGTTGGAAGGGACCTTTTAAGATCATCTAGTCCAACCAAAGTCCTTTGGCTTCTTTAAGTCCTGCAGTGACCCTTGTGGCAGCCAGCCTGTTTGTGCTCTGTTAATATTGCTTACTTTGCTCGTGATTTTGCAGCTTTGCATATTGGGACATCTGCCTCACCCCCTGCCAATTTGTGACGGTCTCCACCACGCCTGTCGTTTGCTTCCAGTTTAGATGACAAGGATTTGGAAGAAAAAAAACCTATCTGCAGTCCTCCTTATGGCAGCGATTAGTGTTGTAAAATCACCGAAACGTTTTTGTAAGTCACCACTCTCTTCTTTTCCAGCCTCTCCACGTGGTTTGCCCGGAGCAGTACACCCAGCCACCCCCCACCCAGTCTCATCGCACGGATCTGATGGTAGACTGCCAGCCACCCCCCATGTCCTACCGCAGGGCAGAGGTGCTGACTCTCCCGTACAAGAGGCGCTACGAGAAGATCGAAATCATGCCAGAAGTGAGTAGCAAAAGTGGGGGAAAAGATGGTGGCTTCTTGCTGAAACAGCGAAATTCAAGCTACTGCTTCAGTAGCTTCTTTGACTAAACATATCTTGTGGCTGTGATTTATAGAAACATAAAATGGTTTAGGTTGGAAGGGACCTTAAAGATCATGTAGACCTGTTCCTCAGGGACACCTCCCACTGGACCAGGTTGCTCAAAGCCCCATGTAACCTGGCCTTGAACACTTCCAAGGATGGGGCATCTACAACTTCCCTGGGCAACCTCTTCCAGTTACTCACCTCTCTCTTTGCTGTTGACTATGGTCATGTAAAGCGCTTTCTATCAAATGAAGGGCTAAGAAGGAAGCATTTCTGAGAGAGAATTTCACTGTGTAAACTAATGAGAATTGAAAAAAAGCATCGTGGGCAAGCAAAAAATGTGTTCAGGTTAATTGTCCTTTGCAAGGATATATCACATCTTAAAATACAGGCCAAAGGGCAATTTCTGCTAGCCACCTGTGAGGGAAACCAGTCACTTCCAGTTTATATATGAGAAGTTAAGGCGCTGCCGTTTGAATTAGTGGCCCAAGGCCATGGAAAGGATCCATAGAATCTGGGAGTTTGTAGCCAGGAGTTCCCTTTTTCCTTCCCCAGCAGTACCTGCCGTGAGAAATACCCTTTCCCTTGTATTCCCTTGTATTTCCCTTCCCAGTATTCAGTCATATGTTAAAGGCATAGCAGTGAAATGGCTCATTTGTATTGCAAAAATACTAATAAATGGTTAATTCCAACAAAGTGCTGAAGCCCAACAGGTTAATGGGTTGCTTGTAGCCATCTGTAATGTGGGCTACTTACACCTGCAACATCAATTAATAAATTATTAACCCCATAAATCAAATACAAATGTACCCATAACACAAAGGGTGACCCATATTCTAACAGGCATGATCTTAAAATATTTTTTTGACAATCCAATCAGCACAAATGTGTCCTTGGATCAAAGGTGACAGTGGCTTTTTACAAGCAGGCGTTCCTGCCTGTTGGAAACAGGTGAATACGTGAGTCTACTTCTCATCAGAGAGTAGAGGGAGGAAAAGCCCTTAGTTAAGCCAAATGCCAGGTTTGGCTTAGTATTATTATTATTAGTAGTAGTATTAGTATTATTATACCAGTAAAACTGGTAGCCATGTAACAGAATCCTTCAGCCAGGCCACAACACCCCTTCCTGCCATTCCACCTGTGTCTACTTCGTGTATGAGTTCTGTGAGGAGCCTGCCCAGCCTGCTGGTTAGAGGGCTGCCAGAGACAGGGAGGGATTCTTCAATTAGAAAATATACTTGGATGCAGCTCCATCAAGGCATGTATATCTAATCATTTGGGAAATTTGCATATTTATTGGATCCTATTAAACCTAAGACTAGTAAAACATGGTCTCCATTCACCAGCGTGACCTAAAGAAATTTTACGTTCTGAGTGCAGAGAGCAGTGCCTGCCTTCCCTATTATTCCACTGAAGTTTTGGGCTTTTCCCTAAACTGTGAGGGTGTAGGTGAGCCTTCACATGTGAGCCTGTCCCTTGTGATAACCCTGTGAGGAGGGCGGATTTACAAACAGAATGCAAATCAGCAGAGATACTACAGATGAATATTCACCAACCCTCATACATTTTGAAGTTCCTATCCAGGGGGAGGGTTGTCCTAAAGCTGACCCGGTCCATGGGAGTCACGGGTTCAGTTTCTTGCTCTGTTGGAGTCTTCCTCTACCATCAGCACAAGTCTAAACCACAAGATGCAGCTCACGCTGGAAAGGCCACCAGGGACTTCAGAGTTCCCTGGCAGAGCTTATTAGTCCGAAGGCAGTGCTATGTTCACGGGGCTGGACTGCATCAGAAAACAAGTCAGTGTTTCTCTTGTTAGCTTGGCTGCTGGCAGCGAGATCCCTTACCCTTGAGACTCAAGAGGCCACATGAATTCAGTCTCATTGGCAGCCACGAATGGGAAAATGCTCCCTGTTTCTCAAACCCAGATCTCCAGTGGTTTTTAGGTGTTGTCTGTCGCTGAAGCGAATGGATTGTTTCTATACCCATAGATAAAAACAGTGCTTTCCCAAAACTGCTGGGATGTTGGAGGGAGGATGCGCTGCAGATGACCTGGGAGTGGGTATCAAAGAAGCACATAGAATATGAGAGCTGGTTTCTATTGCATTCACTTTTACTTGAAGAGTTCAAGCAGAAAGCTGTACAGAAAGGAATATTGACAGAAATCACCCCTTTTTTTTTTTCCTCTAACAAATAACCTCAAATTATATTCACACAGGAGTCCTAATTTCATAGCTATCTGTGCTCAGGGAGTAGAAACATCTCATTTTCCATGTCCAGGTATTCTCCCTGGTTCCAAAGCTGCGCTTACCAACTTGGTGCAAAAAGCTACTTGGTATGTAATGATGCTCCCGAAAAGACTTCTTAATATGATACAAAAATTAGGTAGATCAGATCATCTCTGAGACTCTCAGGAAAGCTGTTGTCCTTTCCCGTTGGTGTCAGGGAGGTAGTGTTTGCTTGCCCCAGGGGGTTCTTAGAGAGGTAGACTTATTAGTGGTTGTGTGGCTCCCTCTCAGAGCAAGGCTGTTAATAGGGTGCCATTCCCCACACTGAGATGTGCAAATCATCCTCAAAAAGAGATCTTCCTCCTTTTTAAGGGAATTTGCTAGAGGAATTGCAGTGCCAACTTTGTAGTGATCACAGACTGTTGCCCCAGGACAGTCTCTGTTTCAGCATGTCTTCATCCCATCACCCTGTGAGGCTGGTTTTGACTTCCAGCTTGACCTGCAGAGTAGTGATAAGGCATGGGAGGGATGGTGGGTTGTCTCCCACCTTCTCTGACTTGAGTTAGAGTCTTTCAGATGGAGTCTTTGAATCTTAGCAGCTTAGCTGCTAACTCATCTCTCCTACTTTGTGTAACCAGTCACAAGTGTCGTTATTTGGTTTTCAAATAAATGGGAGAAGGAGGAAAAGATTGTCTTTTTCTAGAGGCTGTGTTTCCTTTGATGCTAACCCCCTAATTAAGCACCTTAGCTCCCTAATAATTTCATGTTTTATCTGCATGGCTTGCCTCACCCCCCCCCTCCCAGCAGAAGAGCCCTGTCTGTCTGTCCCGTTGTGCAGAGAGGGGTCATTAGGATGTTGTTTTTGAGGTGGCGTGATGGTTTTGGGCAGGATTTACGCAGTGGTGGCAAAAAATGGCTCTAACTTCTCCTTCTAGCGGGTGGGTTGTGGAAGACAGGATTGCAGATCTAATAGATGAGGCTCCCTGGTGGGAAGTATTTGCTGCTTAATGTCCCCTCATCGGTAGTTTCGTCCAGGAAGACTCTTTATGGTGCCTGACTATATAGGAATTTCTATTCTGCAAGGAAAGGGCATTTGTTTTATATGGGCTACCACCCGCTCTGGGCTTCTGTGAAGGCTCAAGTTGCAAGTGGAAACAGTATTTTATAGCTCCTACCAAATCTTGCAAAGGCTTGTTCTTTGTCAAAACCGTGTTAGCCAAGCATGGAATGATGAAATCCGCCCTGGAAAAAAAAAAAACAAACCAACTTAACTGCTAGATCTGCTCCAGAGATGGGAGTTGGGTCTAAAGTCTCATAAAAGAAAATCTTCTTCAGTGAAGTCCTGGTCAGGACCCTCTCGGAAACGGATGTGTGCTCAGACTTCTGGCTGGATAATTAAAGCTTTTGAAAACCAAAGAGTTGTTTGGCTCAGAGTGCCTTCAGTCAGTACAGAGCAATGGTTACAGCAGTGGGAGATCTCCTTTCCAAAACCCTTTCAGTGCTTCAGATTCTGGCACGTCAGACTAATGTAAATTTACCGATTCCGCCTCGGCTTGTCTACGTTTCAGTCGCTTCACCCAAGAGCAAAGTCAGGTCAGGCAGGACCCTTCTATGTTGATGAGATTTGTGCTCAGAGCAGCCTTTGTTTAGAGAGAGTTTTTGACAGTCCCAAGGCACCGGGCTGGGATGGCTCTCAGAGGTGTTGTGGAAACCTTTACGCTTTAACTAATTTGTTCTTCTCGGCATCTGCCTTTCACTTTAAAAAATAATAATTAAAAAAAAAGAAAAAAAAAAGACTGCTTCCTGGAAATTGGTCAGGCATTGTCTATTCACAGGAGAACGATGGGAAAATGGAAAACACCTTCTGGAGCAAACAGATAAATTAAACAGTAGTGTTTGAGCAAATAAATGTGCCTCCAGTTTAATTACAGCTGAACAATGGTGCGGATCACTTGATTTCGGCAGCCCACTGACTTCAGTGAGGGCTCTGTGTTGTTAAAATACTCTATTTGCAAGTTCTTCAGGACACAGGTCGGTACAGGAGGGTGTGAATGTGCAGTGCACAGCCTGACATGAAGTAAAATGATAAGGAATTACTGCAGAGAAGAATGAGGAAAGCAGCCACTTGGCAGCCCGTTAGAATTACGTAGCTTTCACTCCACCCTCCCCTTTTCTTATTTTGGCTGCTCTTTCCATGTAGGATCTTGCCAATTCCTTTCTGAAAGAAAGGCAAAACATGGTTTTCATCTTACCTTTCCAACTTCCTTTCATTTGTCAGGGATTAAAGAGTTTGATTTCTTGTTTTTCTTCTAACCCTCGGCTTACTTTGCTGACCCCACATTCTGACCCATAAACTGGTCACTATATTTTGAATATCTTTATTGATGGCCTTTTCATGTCTCATCTTTTGCATCTGAAAGCCACTTGCCTTTGAAGATATTTGATGTCCTTTTTTCCCCTGCCTGGCATTTTTCATTCCAGTTTGAGGCTGATTTCTGCTTCTGCTGGTTCTGGCCTCCAGTGTCCTCCCATAAGTTCCTCAGATAGTGGTTTCCTGCCCCCGGGCTGTGCAGCTACTGGGGAAGAGCTTCATTAAACACCCATAAATCTACTTCATTACACTCCTTAAATACCTCCTTAAAACTGTCTCTTGGCACAGGATTGGCCACAAGCCAGGGGTGAGCTTTAGTACTGAGACTATTTATAATCCCACCCAGGATTATTTCCTGTTGGTTGGTCAGTACAAGTCTTTCTGGTTTGATTTCCAGGCTTCGGGGGCAATGTTCCTCATGTGGATCTGGAGCGCTGATCTGATAGTTGAACATGGAGCAGGTACATGGAAAAGGAGTTTGTTTCATTGCTCAAAACTGCAGGGCTACCCCTTCGCCTTGTTTTATTTCGTCACTAGGTGTGGGCTCTATGGAAGAGTAAAACTAAGATGTTGGCATTTGCAAGCAATAATATCAAAACCTAGATATTTATGGCATGATTCTTTTATCCACCAAAGTTAATGAGACTTTAAAATCCGCCCCAGAGAGAATTGCAGCAGACCCACAGAGACTGAAAGATCTATTAAGTTAGGGTTAATTTAGCAATTTAATCATCCCATTTGAAACACTTGGATTCTGTAAAATCTGAGGCTGCAACCCCAACAAGACATGACTCGGATCACCCACCAATGATTACATGGATGCCCTTAGTTCTAGGATGTTTGTTCTTCTCTGTTGGAAATGCCCTTGTTCCTTTAAGTCTCATTAGAAAGAGTCCCCAATTTCCATTCTGCTGCACAAATGGCCTGCAGCATCCTTGTGCCATTTAATGTGCTTGCTCGTCATGAGCGCTTACTCCACAGGCATGTTTAAATCTTTAGACCTTTCCGCCTCGGTGCGTGTGTTTGACCAGGTATCTTCTTGCTTCCTCTGCAGGATCTGATACTTGTAGACTTCCTGTGTCAGGCTCTGCCCAATTTAGCAGATGGTATAAAGCCAGGGGTGAATCTGTTTGAGATCTCTGCCCACAGTGTCATCTCTTGTGCGGTTCCATGTCTGGTTTCCAGTGATTCAACAACAAGAGCTCCTGGTATTTGGATAATGAAGGGATAAAGAGAGGCAGGGAGGTAGGAGGTGATGTAAATTGTCTTCCTTTCTGAAGATTGCCATGGGATGAAGACCATGTTTTTATTTCTGTTTACAAACTGACTATACAGACTTGTGAAAGGGCTATTGCACAAGCATGTGGAATATTTGGGCACTCTTTTCCTATTAAAGGTACATGAGGAAGATGCTTTTCTGCATCCAGAAGCTGGATTTGTTGTGTGTGAGTAGCGAGGTGAGCGGAGGGATGGAGGATGAGGTGGCTTGTTCTTAGTTCAGATTTTGCCAAGGGCTGCTTATTGTAAAAACCTTTGGGAACGGTAGGACCTGGTAAACTCCCTCTGAAGGCAGGCAGATCTTAAAATCTTTGAATTTCTCTAAAAATCAGGAGAGGATATTTTTCTGTTGCATACAAATTGCATCCTCTTTAGGGGCTAGGATCTGGGTGGGAATGTCTTCCTACCTGGCAAGCTCCAAGGCTGTAAGCAATCATTTCCACCTAGAAATGGAAGTGCCCTTGTGGGTTATGTGGCCAGAACCCAGCTGCAGTTTGTAATAGTGTTTATAACATGACTCATAAAATGTAAGGCACTAGCTTCAAATTGTGAAGACTTTTGCCCCTGCTGTTCCCACTAGAATGCTGTGCAAACCCCCACAGTCTCTGCTGGCTAGAAACATCCGAATTTCCAGCCTACGCTTATTCTTGGCTGGTTTACACATCCTTATTCTTAACGTCACGTTTCAGCATAAATAGATTTTTCTCTTTTGTTGGTATTTTCCCTGTGGTGTTTATGTAGAATAATCAAATTCTCCTTTCTCCTTTCTTTTTGCCAGGCTAAACAAGCCAAGGTATTTAGTTTCCTCTTACAAGACAGCTTCTCCTGCCCTAATCTGCCCTTCAGTATATCTTACTTGAACTTAAATTACCCACAATTTACAAGTAGTTCAGATGAGATCTTGATGGGCCTGATATAATAGCAAAAGCTCATCTCTGCTAGAATTACCTGATATTTTCTGGAGTTGCATTTAGCTTCTTCATGGCCGTGTGACATTTGTGACTCTGAGTTCTCATGGGATGGACTAATAAACCTGGACCCTTCACCTCTGTCGTTTCTAGCAGCTGCCAGCTCACAGGAAAAATTCTTGGTATTAGCCCAGTCCCTGGCCTTGCATTTAATGCTATTGAATTTCATCTTGTTTTTCTCACTCCCGTTCTTGAGGTCATCGAGTTCTTCCTCTACAATTGCCTGATTTCTTTCTATTAAGGGTTCCTCTACAAACTTCTGAGTGGAGACTTCTGACGTTCTCTTTGTTCTATGCTGGGGTCATTAATAAAAATTGGGTGGGAGTAGGCTCAAGACTGATCCTTCAGGAATTGCAGCAACAGCACGGGAGTTGTCGGAGGATACCTTTGTTTTAACCAACACTTTCCCCACCTCAGGGCTGTCGTAGAAACCCACAGTTTGTAATTTCCCATGTGGTACTTTCCCGGCGCTTCGTGGAGCACAGACTGTGACTGCCCCAATTCCCTCAGCAGTTGTCATTTCAGAGAAGGCTGTTGTGTTTGTCGCATGTGATCCACTTTTGATGATGTTTTGAAATCTTCCTTCCATTTAATTATTGCAGTATAGTAGCATGATTAATAGACCCTTTAGTAGGATTTCTGAGCGCTGAGTGTTGCAAAGGCACCGAACAAAACTCATCCCTACCCCAAGGAATATAGTGCAGCTTTATTCTTTCTTTTTTTTCTTATTAAGGACTTGCAGTGTGTTGAGTTCATGATGGGTCTGTCCTGCCCAGTGGTTTTACAGCTCTGTTTCTCATCTTTGATTTCTCTGGTTTGATCCAGAGTTGCAACTCGGGCTCCTACCTCTAATCGTACATTTATGCACAGTTTGCAGATCTGGAAAATACACATTTAATTTGATGTAAAAATCCAGCTGTGTCCCTTTCTAAATACACATTCGATAATCTGGTGTACACACCAGTGAGTTTCAGATCTTAAAAGATAAGGAGATTTTAATTATTCATAAGCTTTGCTGTGCTCCTGTTTGTTCCCCTTTGCTCCATCCAGTCCTGGGGAGTGAAGGTCCAGCTCACCTCACTCAATTCAGACTTAAGCTCTCCCTGCTGGGTCAGTCTTCCTGCACCCTCTCTAGTCTAAGCCAAGAACTGCTTCACTTATAAAAATTTGGAGGGGAAGAGGAAAAGGGGAGAAGTTTGAAGACGTGTCCCAAAAACTTAGGAGGAAATCACTGGTAGTCACCACAGCCAGCATAGCTTCAACTGGGATGTTAAAATACTGGCTGGTGTATATTTATGTGAGTCTGTTCCTGGGAAAATCCTCCACAGGACCAAGACCATGGTGCTAAAATCCTGTTCCTTTCCTGATTTTATTCACTCATCATTCAGCCTCGTTTTTTTTTAACAGTAGTTTTAGATGCCATCCTCAGTCGTTGTTCAGCTTTTCATTTGCCACGAGAGGATTTTGGGCTGGTCACTGAAGACAGCGTGTGACCTAAAGCCTAGGGAGAGTTGTCCCCAGTGAAGAGCTCAGTAGAGACTTCAGAGTAACCTGCCCTGTGTGCATTATTCTTCTTTATAAACAGCTGTAGTTTGGCCAACAACAGCGTTCGGGCACACATAGTGTGTGTCGGGTCTCATTTTGTTGTGGAAAATACAATCCTACATGAAAGATTCAACCACGGTTTATAGTAAAAATGTCTTTTCTCTGTAGGAGCACAGGCGGACAAATGGCTCTCACCATGGGAGCAGAACTTCCCCAGCTGACTCTTCTCTCCCTCAACTCATACAAGGTTCACATCAACACTCGTGGTTTCACACTACTGAGAGTTTGGTTTTTGGTTGGTCTCCGTTTTAAACTTTCCTTAACAGGAGGGGGGTTTAAAAAAAAAATGAGATACCCAGTACACGTACACACAGGAGCTTGTCTTAAGGCAGCCCAAGTGCTCATCCATAGGCAGGGGACTGATTAAGGCCATGTTCGTGCTCAGTGCCGTGCGTCTCTGCTTTCGTGACTTCTCCGGTGCCAGCATGTGGCATCAGGCTCCTGATAATGACTGGAAGGAAGAAGCATTTATTCTTGCGTAGTGGGGGGCTTTTCAATCTTGCAGACAAAAGGCATAACGAGATGCAGCGCCTGAAAGCTGGACAAATTCAACCTTGAAATAAGACACGGTTTTCTGGCTGCAAGGAAAATTAAAGTTTGGAAGAGCTGGCGAGGGGAAGCGGTGGAGTTTGCCATCGCTTGGAGTAGAGACAAGATTTGCTATCTCTCTGCAAAGGGTTTCTTTAATCCAGCGTTTTGGGAGAGTTCTGGGATTTGTGTGTGCGGGAGGTGGGTTGAAAGGAGCGTAGCAGTGCTGGCTGGTCTTGGTGGGTGAATTACTGGATGTGATTAAATGACCTTTTTGGTTTGGGTCAGTGAACTTCTATAATAGAAGGATTGGCTGCAATATGGAGAGGGCTGTGAGATGAAGCAATATCGTAGAGAAAATAAAAACAAACGGCTGTCTTATTGTCTTTCTGACTATTAACAATTAAAATTGCTATTTACCAACTGTGTGGTTAAAACCTGCATAAATGTTAATATCCAAGTATCTCAGTGGCAGAAGGCGGCTTAGATTCTAAGCAGCTTTCTGTTTTCTGAGGATCTGTCTCATTACAGGGTTTGTCCTCTTGCCATGTATTCTTCATTAGAGCCCCTTTTGTATCGATCTTCTTCTGGCAGGTGGTGGGAATGGAAAGTGCCTTTGACCACTGCAAAGTGCATCATAACACGCTGCTGAAAGTATTACTATTTTTAGGTCCATGGGGAAATCTGAAGCAATAATTATCATTATATTTTCATTCTCTTAGCCTTCAACAACAAACTCGAAAGGCTGTATTCAAATTGCCTGCTTTAAAGATCTTAAACAGAGTCCCAGAGAGAGAGCAATCTGAATTGCTCCATGAAATTTTGATTTCTAAAATTCACCAAGTGCAAAATTTAGGGGATTTGAATGCAGCCTTAAAAATGTCTTGTGTTTTTCCCACACAAACACCCGTCCAGCTGTTTTATTTCAAGGAGGTGCTCTCAAAATGTTCCTGCAACTTTGATAGTGGTCGGTAAGATTTTCAGAAGTTATTAGAAGTAGCAGAACTCTGCTGCCGTTGAAGCCAACAGAAAAGCCTTCTCAGGGCTTTGATGGCAAAAGGATGAGGCCAGTAGTGAGTGCTTTTTGAAGTCAAGTTCAGTTGCTTCTGTAGTCCCAGGGATTAGAGTTTTGCAGTAACAGAGCAACGACCTACCTAAATGTAATTTAATAACTAAACCTGAAGTTTCTTGAGAAGTGGCAGGGTTCAGTTGTTCTGTGCTGTCCTTCTCCTGGTTTGGATCCTGTTGAAAATTCACTAGATGGTCTTTGGTAAGGACTTTAATCTGCCTTTGCCTATGGTCGATGATGTCCAGAATGGGAATATACTGTGCTTTTCTAAAATCCATTCAGTTTCTCTTCCTGCTTTTCATGCGTGGGAGGCCCTGATGAGCTAAAGTGAGCTGGTGGTGCCATGGTGATGGCTGGTTCTCCAGAGTTCTGCTCCATGGACATGTTACAGTAGATGGCTGAAGTTTCAAAAGAACTTATTTACCTGGAGGTTAAGCTCTTCTTAATACATGGCTCCGGCTGGAGGTGTCGTGTGTTTGAAGATGAAAGGGAATGGACTTCAGATGAAGCTTATCTTCTAGAGGCTCTTTCTATATGAGATGGGTTGATAATCTGCCTGGGTTGTTGGTTCTTCTGTTGAGAAAATTACTTGTCTTCACAGTTGACAAGTCCTCCCATCCAGTGGTGTAACGCATGAGCAATCTCACCCGCTTTTGTTTTGTGAAGCAGCTGCAGGTCTTCCCCACAGAGACAGAGCAGACTTCATGCATCCTTGCCTTCAGGTCCACAGCGAACACCAGGATCATGCTTGGCTGGGAGTAACTGCTTGGGCTGCTGGCCAAGGTGTGCAGGTACCTCTTTATTGAGGACCAGATCCTGGCTGCAGTCCTGGACAGGACTCCAGGGCACCCGCTGTCCAGTGTGTTGTCATCTGGGAAAAAGGGAATGATTTTCTGGTTTTGTGAGCCCTGATTTCTGCAGCGTTCCTGTGGAAACATGGCTGGGAGAGGTGCTTCCCACTTGCCAACTTCCAGGTGTCCCCGCAGGAGCAGCGCTGCCCACTCCATCCCTGCCAACGCCCCCGGTGCTGAGGGTCTTGGGACGTGGCCATTCAATTCAAAGTTGGAGCCAAGACTAAATTCTACTTCTTTCAGAGAAGAACTATACAAAAGGAGGTGTAGGGGTTTCCGTGCGGTGGTGTAAGGAAAAATATCAAACCATTCAACAGAGCCAGTGGGGTTTTAAGGACTAACCCTTTTTTTCCAGCTGTTTGCATCCAGCATGGCCCGGCACTAAGGAACGGAAAGGAAACTGGCTTTGATTTTTCATTGTCCATCAACATAACAAACATAACAATGACAAATTACGTTGTGAGTTTTGTTAATCAAAATTATTAATAAAGTGAATGCCTTTTTAAATGAGGTTTCTCTTTAATACGTTTTGTGAGGTTTGCCTTGGTTACTGGAAACCTCGGGGCGCTCTGATAACGGTATGAAAGGCAGTAGATTTAAAAGCCAGAAGGAGAGGCAGGCAGGTCGTCTCAGTGGGTTTGTGTTTACAGTTCATTAGTCCGTGTTTAAAAATACCGTGCTGCCAATTTAAATCACAGCTGGATTCATACAAATTTTGAGATTATCACTTGCTGAACAAAATCCTTCTTTTGCTTTAGCTTGCAGATTCGCTTGTGCCCTTGGAGATTAAGCCTGGCATTTCCTTAGCAACAGTTTCTGCCGTGTTGCATACTAAAGACAACAAGCATGTGCTGCAGGTACAGTATAATGGGAAAGGGAGAAAAATGTCCTTACACCGGCTTTCCTGCCATCTGGGACCCCAGCTGTTCTCCTGAGGGAACCCCTCCAACAACTCTTTCCCCACCGGAGCAGAGTCCTCGTCAGATGCTTTGTCCTGGCATGTGCGAGTGAGGAATTACACTTAGAGCAAAGAGTGGGATGCAAATAAATCTCTCTACCCTCTTTTCGTTGGCCATGTGCCTGGCTAAGATAAAAGGGGAAGGGAGATTATTCCTGAGGAGAGGCTACAAATCACACTGCTGTCTTCCATAACCCGTACATCAGGATCAGCGTCAGCCTCTCGTGGACTGAGAACTGAGGGTCAGAGGAGAGAGATGACCTAAAATACGTGAGGGGACTGTCTTCCTTAAGTTGCTCTATTCCCCGAAAAAGCAGATTGTGTATCCCTGTACAAACTTAAGAGTGTACACTCTTTTCCTACCACCTCCTTTAGGCTGACGCTGGAATTCCTGGCATTAGAATTCCTGGCTCTGCAGAAGGAGATGGTGGCTGGTGGACCTGCTCAGCAGCAGATGTCCTGGTCCTCTTTCTCCTTCGATGCAGGAGCGTGCAGAGAGCTCAGGGAGATCACACTCTGCACAGTGCTGGGCAGTGCAGCGCTGGGCTGGGCCCACAACGCTTCGGAGGAGGGCCCAGTATGGTAATGTCTGTAATGCAAGGACAAAAAGGTGGGTTAAGGATTTATAGCAGTGCACAGCAGACAGGCTGTCGTACTTTTTCCAAGTCAGCTCCCTAGAAACAGGAGGCAACTCTGAAAAAACTGAAGTATTGCAATGCAGTTGGTTTGAGGCTGCTTTCTCCTTTGTGTTGTTCGTTTACTCTCTTCTCTGCTCTGATTCCTGGTGCCAAATAATCATCTTAGTCCTAGGCTTAAAATGCCAGAGCCCTCAGAAACAGATGAAGGTAAGCCAGCACAGCGCTATCTGTCAGTACTGGCTGAGCCTGGGACCTCTGGGAGGTACAGAAGTCGTGTGTAAACCCCAAAAAAGTCAATCTACAAACACAGAGCCACGTGAGTGGAGCTGTGGAGCTGGAGCCTGAGCAGGTGGTGTTTCTCTCCCAAGGATGACAAACACCCTTCTTGGGCTGTTGAAAGAAGCACGGGGACATCACAGCAGCAGGTTCAGACACGATGCTACGTGATGGGAAAGACACGGGAGCTGAGAGGAGCTCAGTCTGTCACCTGGAAGGAACGGGGTGCTACAAGGCACTGGGGTTGCTTCAGGCAAATTCCCTGTGTGTTGTGCAGACGCATCCCTGGCAAATGGCCTTGCCAAAATTTTGGAGAAATTTTCCCCAGCACCTTTTTCCCAGGGACTGAGTTGCTACTTCGCTGACACTTCCCCGACCTAACTTAATTTGGCGCAGGACTATGGAGATTATTTCCCCACTCTTCTTTTTAGAGGAATGTGGTTTTCATCCCCATAGAATGGTCTTTCAGAAGTGCTCTGTTAACCCCTTGCCTTGCCCAGATGCTCACAGAGTGCTCGGTTTGCTGCCCGTGCCCACCCTTCCTCCCCCTCCCTGCTGACAGAGAGGGCTCTCAGGGATGAGTCGAGGCCAAGAGCTTTCTGAAACGGCACAGAATTATACCCACATCACACTCCAGTGATTTTTCAGGCACTGCAGCATCTCTCACTCCTCCTTGTCTGTATTCAAGTTCTTCCTAAAGACTTGCTTTTCTGAGGCCAGTGAGAAATAAATTACCTATTTTTCTCTTTCCCCAAGTAGTTGCTTGCTCTGAATTTGCCCATTTCTCAATCTGTTGCATCTTTTAGAGTGTGATTTTCAAGGCATTGACTTCGAGAAAATATTGCAGGGTACTCGAATGCTAAAATAGAAAGCTTCAGTCTCGAACTGAGTCAGACAGGCCTTTTAAGATGACAAAAATTTGAACAGAACTGAATTTGGCAGAAATTTTATGATGATGGAGATTGAAACTAAAACTGCTAATTTATTTGTGTAAGTAAGTGGTGGCCTGTGTGTGAGGAGCTGCGGTGGAGCCCGGGGCTGGGTTTCTCCTCTCCCCTTCACAGCTCAGAAAACAACATCAGCATTCCTTCTCTACCTCGTGTACTTGTTATTCCGACTAAATTCTACCAAGCTGATGTGATTCACGGCGTTGCTGTGCACCTTCTCATCCATTAGCTCCCTCCAAAGCCTCCGCAGCCTCCCGCCAGCAAGAAGAGGAAGCGAGTGAGCGATGACGTGCCAGAGTGTAAACCTTTGAAGCCACTGCTGAGCGGCTCCATTCCCGTGGACCAGTTTGTGCAGACCCTTGAGAAGGTAACAAGCCTTTTGGTGGCAAGTGAGGTCCAAGGGGATTTCTATTCATCTCAGAAACGTGCTGGTTTGCTGGGAGAGAGAGGGGGAAATAATATTGGTGTGGCTTGAGATGGAGAGGGGATAATGACCTGGGAAAGTGCTTGGGGGAATGTGTGTCCCTGCAATGAGTATGGAAGGAGTAATTCCCTGTGGAGGCATCTCCTGATACAGAGATTTCATAGAATAACAGAATGGTTTGGGTTGGAAGGGACCTTAAAGATCATCCAGTGCCACCCCCTGCCCTGGGCAGGGACACCTCCCACCACACCAGGTGGAAAACACTGACTTTAGCCTCCCTGCTCTGTAGTTCATCCATCTGTGTAATGAGGGGCATATTCAGCTTATCCTGTGGGTGTTCCCTCTGCAAATCCCAGAGATCAAAATACTCAGTATTTTGTAGCCATTCTCCCCTCTCCTCCCCGCTGTTCCCTGGGCTTTCATCTCTGTTTTCCGGAGCTGTAGTAACATCTCTCTCTTTTACTCCTTCCCCATCGCTGCATCCAGCACGGTTTCAGTGACGTGAAGGTGGAGGACACAGCCAAGGGCCACATTGTGCTCCTCCAGGAGGCAGAAACCCTCATTCAGATTGAGGAGGACTCCACACACATCATCTGTGACAACGATGAACCTCTGAGGGTGAAGCTGCGTGACCTGGTCCTCAAATTCCTGCAGAAGTTTTAGCTCATGGACGTCATGGTTCCTCTGCAAAGAGACACCCCAGAGCTAAGAGCTTTCCAGAGGAGACAGAATTTCCTGACTCAAAGAGACCAGAAACCACCTTTCCTTTCATAGAGAAGCAAGGGAGTATTTTTTAATATCTATATATTTTTTAAGTTTTATTTTTAACCAGTTTTTGGAATATTTTGGATGGGATTTCTGTGATGTAAAATTGGGAGTTGGAATCTTACAGGAGACATGAAGTGCAGAGTAAACAAATAGAGGGTATACTTTCCAGGTCAGGGTGAGACTGTGCAGACACGGACATTGCTCTGGGGGACCCTCTCGGCAACCAACGCCCCAGTCCTTTACTGGAGAAAACTCAGCAAGAATATTGAAACAGTGGGCTCAGATATTAAGATACTGTTTTTTTTCCCACTACTTCTTCCTCGTCACCCGATCCAAATTCCTCTCTGTCCTCTGTTCACGTTGGGCACATGCATTTCACTGGTATGAAGAGGAATAAGAAAGCTGCTAAGGCAAAGATTATAAAAATAAAAATAAAAAAAATGAAAAAAGGGGTTACTGAGCATCTAGAATAGCTTTGAGGTGGCAAGAGCCTCGTCATTCTCTGCAAAAGCTGATTTTGGAAAAGCTGTGTGTTTTAGTGATGCCAGCTGGTTTTGCTGCTGTTGCGACCAGATTCATCCATCTCGCTCTTTGCTGAGACACACAAAAGACTGGTTTCTCCCAAGTCCCTCCATCACCAGTGGAGGAGGTATCTCAGGAAGATACCTTCAGAAGTGCATAAAGTAGTTAAACCTCTTAGTGCCCATCAAAAAACCTGGAGATTTAAGTGCTTCTTGTTTGTACCTTCTAAAAACCTGTCCTTTCAGCCCCCTCCATCCAAAATCCTGGTTGAAATACGGAGTCCTTTATACAAACGTATCTGTCCCACAGACCTGGGGAGAGTTTTTTTCACTCCCAAAATCATATATTTGGGGCCTACACTTAGTTAATAGTATTGCTTTTAAAAGCGACCGGTTTCTCAGATTTACTGCTGTTGGGGTTTTGTTTTGTTTTTTTTATTGGATTGTTTTGTATTTATTTGGTGTTAAAAATAAAAAGCATAGTTAATGCCAAGGAGGAAGCACATTCTGTGGTTAATAAAAGCATCTCCCTCCCTCCCCCCCTACCCCCCTGCACCTGGGCGACCAACCGCCTTCGTAAAATACAACTGCTCCTGCAGGTTGTAGCTTTTGGGGAGATGAAGGCAGGGGAAGAGCAGCCTTGTCATAAAAACTATTTGCTTTTGCAGTTTCCCCATCACATTTGGTAGACACTGAGGATTTCCCTTCGCTGGGATGTAGCGGCTCCAGCCTTTGCTGGGGGTCTGAGAGGAAGAGCAGTGCTAAGGTGATAAAAAAAAAACCCACTTGTTAATTAGTAGCGTTAATCCTCATAAGAGTTTTACAACATTTGCAGTACCTCGGCTTCTTTGTCATCCCTGGAAAACAGAATAACAGAATTGGACATATTTCACCTTGTAATTAGATCTCCGAAAAGAGGATTCTTAACGTGATAAACGGTGCCAAGTGGTAATGGGTGAGTCCTTGAGAGCTCCTTCCTCCTCCTTACCCAGACCAGCTCCAGCACTGGTCCCAGTGCTCCAGAGCCCTCCTTTTCTGAATAGACTCATTTGCATTTGTAATTATAGTGGGATTTACTTGTGGCTTTAAGCCTGGTGCCGTTGGGCAGAGCAGGAATCATCCAATGGTTTGGGTGGGAAGGGTCCTTCAAGATCATCCAGTGCCACCCCCTGCCCTGGGCAGGGACATCTCCCACCACACCAGGTTGCTCCAAGCCCCCTCCAGCCTGCCCTTGAACCCCTCCAGGGACAGGGCAATTGAAAAGTTTTCACATTTTTCCTCTTATCATTTTGGGCAGGAAAGCTTTTTCCTGCTCCAGTCCAGCATCTTGAAAAACTAGTTCATTTCTTACAAAGGGAGAGCTTGTGCCTGCTGGAAAAATAAACCTCCTCAGGGGGGATTCTTTAATGAAAAAAGAATCTTAATTAAACTAGCAAAAATAAGTGTTTGTTCATTCTGCAGAGAGGAAGAAAAATAAATAGCCTTTCTTGGGGCTGGGTCAGTCCTGCCGAGGTAACCATGGCAGCCCCGGAGAGGGGGCGGAACACGATGGATGGGAAAGGCCTTTTCAGCAGAGCTGCCCAGTTTGATGGACAAGCAACGTAAAGGTACTTGGTGTCACCCTCTTTCTTCCAGAAAAGAAAAAAAAAAAAAAAAAAAAAAAAAATTCCCTTGGCCACTGTGTGACGGTCCTTGTGCCATGGCCATCCCCGTCACCACGTCCTGTGCTTCCCCGGCCTCTCCCTGCAGCCCCCCTCCCCCCCCCCCCCCAATTAAACACCAATAATGATGTTTGCAGATGGCCTGTGTCTGGAGCAGCTGTTCTGGGGGGGCTGCGCCTCGGCCCCCAGCAAGTCCCAGTTCTCAGGGCACTTCCCAGCCAGGGCCCTGTCGCTGGGCCACAGGAGAATGGGGAGAAAAGGTTAAAAATCAGCTTTCTGCACTTGGCTGGCTTTTATGGAACAGACAGTCCTGGGTGGAGAGAAATATATTGTGTTTTCTTTTTATTAATGTCAGCCTTAATAAAAACAACTGGACCAAGTCATTTAATTCCAGGCTGATGCCGCCTCCCCCCCGTCACTGTCCCTGGGGATGCCACCTGATGGCTATCTTGAGCCACCTCCCTGGAGACAGGGACGTAGCATTCATGGGACACCTCACTTGCTTTTTTACTCTTAAAGGGAATGGTATTAAAAAAAACCAATCCCCCAAACCTGTTGGGTTCCTGCCGTGGTGTCGCTCCAGGACTGGCCGTGTCCCCGGGGCGGAGCTGGGCCTTCCCAAGGAAGGTGGTGCTTGATCAAGAGTTGGTTTTGTGGGTTGGTTTGTGCGTTGTTTTTTTTTAAACTCCATTAAATTACTTAGTGGGTTAAACCAAACGGTGACAATTACCCTTCCCTTGCAGGCACAACACTGAGCACAGCACAGGCCTTTAATTAATCGCCTGGCTAATAACGGCTCATTTCCCTCTGACTGCTCTTAATATTTACTATTTTGGGCCTCTGAGTGACAGCCGCTGCCCTCGCGGGGGGCCTGCAGCTCTTCCCAGCCGGGAGAGCGGCCACTTCTGCTCCCAGCGCTGCCTCCCCCCTGCAGCCCCCCCCCAGCAGCTCCTCCTGCCCCCAGCAACGGAGAGTGGGTCCCTTCCAACTGAAATTCTTCTTCCCTTCCCTTCCCTTCCCTTCCCTTCCCTTCCCTTCCCTTCCCTTCTCTTCTCCTCTTCTCTTCTCTTCTCGTCTCTTTTTTCCCCTTCCATTCCCTTCCTTCCTTCCTTTCTTCCTTCTTTCTTTCTTTCCTTTCTTTCTTTTCTTTCTTTCTTTTTCTTTCTTTTTTCTTTTCTTTCTTTTTCTTTCTTTTCTTTCTTTTTCTTTCTTTCTTTCTCTTTCTCTCTCTCTTTCTCTCTCTCTTTCTCTCTCTTTCCTTCCTTCCTTCCTTTTACTTTTACTTTTCTTTTTTCCTGTACCCTTCCCTTCCTCCCCCTGACCCAGCTGGCTGTGTCCCTGATGCCACCACCATGTCACCACAGCAGCTGGGATGTGGTGTCCCCTGAAGCCACACAGGGGTCTGAACCCCCCCACGGGCTGGAGCGGGGGTCTCTGGCCCCACCAGGAGCTCACCGAGGGACACAATGGAGTTTAGCACCAGAGGCTGCTGTCCCTGGAGGTGGGGGGGGGTCCACCGTTCTGGACCAGTCACCTGCCCTTTCTTGAAGGGAACAACCACAAGCCTGGGGAGATGCCTGTTTTGGGGGTGTCCCCTGGGCCACGGAGCTGTGGCCACGAGCCCCGTCCCGGTCCCAGCCCCCGGCGAAGCAGGCACGGACACGCTCTCAAGTTAAACTCTCCATTTATTGGATCCTTTTACAAAAAAAAGAAACTCAACATTGTGCTCGTGGTGAAGGAGTGTTTCTTTTCTCTCGGTTTTTTTTTTGTTCGCTTTTTTTTTAATTTTTTTTTTTTTCCCCCCCGGTGCTCACGGAGCAGGCAGCACAACCACGGCGCGGGGGAGGGTGGGGGGGCTGTGCTGTGTGACACCAGCGGGGTCCGGGGGGGGGCGGTCCGTGTCACCGCAGACGATGCTATTTACAGCGCAGGTGGAGGAAGAGCCTCGCTCCGCAGCGGCACCCGCAGCCCCCGCTCCCGGGGGAAGCAGCAGAAACATGGGAAAGGGGAAAAGGCCTTTCCCTCGGGAAAAGGTGCGGCCGCCGAGGGACCTTCCCGTCTCCTTGTTTTGGGACATGGATCGTACAACCTAACCTGAGCTTCGGAGTTATCCCGGGACCCTCCCCCCAAAAAAAAAAAAAAGTCACGGGAGAGCGATGGGTGGCGAGGGAGGACGCTGGGAACGGTGGCAGGGGATGGACCGCTCTCCGGAAACCTGACGGTGGAGGGAAGCCTGAGGACAGCTCAGCCCCTGGGAAGTCTGAGGAGCAGAAAGCTGACTCCCAAGTCTGTAGCTCCAGAGGGGTTTTGGTGTCTGTTTGGGAAGATTTGGGAAAGGGCCACAGCAGGGGAGGACGGGGAGGGAGAGCACCAGCCTTGCAGGTGGGGAGGGAGATGCTCGAGTTGTTGGCATTTAGCTTCTCCTTATGGCACCCTGTCCCTCCCACCGCTGCCACCAGCGACTCGCAGCACCCATTTAACCCCTCACCCCCAAATCCTCCGCCTCAGCAAGGAGGAAACCATCCCACCACCCACACAGCCATCCATCCCACCGCCCAGCCTCGCCCTTGGCTCTCACAACACCAGGGACCCTCCAAAAATCCAGCGCTTTGGGCAAGAGATGAGGGTGGCCGGAGCCTGGGAGGAAGAACAATCCATATTTCCCCCACCGATCTCCGTATCTCCACTGGCCTCCACCTGAACCCCACCAACGGACAGAGCCCCCCAACCCTGGGCTTGTCACCAGCTCCCACTGCAGCCAACAACGGGACGCGGCAAACCCCGAGCCCCCCCAGGGCAAACGCTTCACGTCACATCCTCCTCCCCCCAGCTCCCCCCGACTGCAGCCTCTCGCCAGAATAATGTAATTTCCCTTAAGATTTTTGAAAATAAGTTGCCGAGAAGGGCGTCTCTGTTTGGATAAAGTGCAATCCCATCCCGACCCCCCCGCTTCGAGCCCTGCCCCGCGGGCCGAGGGCTGGGAAAGGCAGAGCTGCCTCCAGCCTCCACGGACACCAGGGACCTGGTGCTGCACGTGAGACTCATCACTGCTAACGAGCCACCTACTAACGAGGGGACAATTAAAGCCAGCAGCAGAGGTGTGTCAGGCCCCTCGGGGATGCTGAAGCTGGTGGAGCTGCTGCCGATTGACACGTTTCTACCCCAAGAGGGGGCAGAAAACATCCTTCCAGGTGTTCCGGGGCCTCAGGGGAGTCTCCGATGGTGTTTTTCAGGAGCCTGAGCCTCTCAGAGGCTCCGATTTGAGCCCCTGACGTTAAAACAATAAGGGAGCGGAGAGGAAAAAGGAAACATACGGAGAGGAAAAGATTCCCTGCTCCGTGGGTCTGCGCTTCTCACTGCTGGTGAAGGCACGAGCCGTGGGCTCAGCTGGGGACGGGCTGCCCCTTCCTCTCCCCTTGTCACGCAAGCGTGGGAGACCCCCAGCCGTGGGGCTGGCTGGAGGGGCCACTGGAGACCCCAAAACGCGGCGCAGGTGGGGGCTGACCTTCTGAGTGAGCCCAGGAGGTGCTGATGGAACCGTCCCTGCTCCTCTCCTGGGAGCCAGCAGAGACAGGACCAGGTGGTAACGTCCTCCTGCCGCAGGGGGCTGGGACGCTGAGCTGCTCAGCTGAGGAGATGGAGGAGAATCCCACACGTTCAGCATCCCGTCCACGAGCTTCTCCAGGCTGCCCTTAACCGTCTGGGACGCGCTGAGGGACACCATCACGCAGGAGAGGGCAGCCCGTGGCCTTCCCTCCTGGCACAGGCGGGGACCGAAGCGGAACGGAGCAGCGAGCCGAGCGCGGCGTCGGGCGACCTCAGGACGTCACAGCGTTTCGCTTCGGTGGGAGAGAAACCAGCTCCAAAACCAGTCCCACACACACAGTCCCAGTGGCGCTTCCCAGTTCCCGCGAAGGAAAAGCTCCTGGTGGGATCAGCCTTGGGACGGCAGGGGTGCGGACGGGAGGGGGGTTTAAGGCAGTTTTGCTGAGGCCCACGGGCAAACCCAAGGTGGGCACGTTTGGCCCGGGGCCGGGGGACGAGGGAGAGCGGGGTCTGCGGCCGTGGGAGTAGCCCCGGCTCCGGCAGACGGGGGGCTGTGGGAAAAGGCCAGGCCAAACTGGGAGACTCCCCCCCACCCCCGCTGCCCTGGGGGCTGTGGAAAAGCACAGGCTGAGGCAGCTGCTCCCACGCAGGAGCCTGGGGCACGGCCACCCCCGGTGGATGGCTCCCGAGCCCCCGACACGCTCCCTGTCTATCAATCAGAGGTTTCCCAGTGCCCGCGGAGCGCCCCGGGGGTGGGAAAGGACACCGAGAACGGGACGGCAGCAGCCAAACTCCCCCACGGCCGCGGGACAGGACCCAGCGCAGCGCTGGGAGCCCGGGGAAGGACCCTCCGGGTCCAACCTCTTCCCTGCTCAGCCCCCTCCCAGGGCAGGGCTCAGGGTGGTGAGCGGAGCCAAGCAGAGAGGTCGCCACTGGATGACACCTGAAAGTCCTCAGTAGTAGCCACAGGGCAAGATGAGCCAGGACGTGGTGGGAGGGAGAGGAGGAGGAGGAGGAAGAGGAGGAGGAGGGCTGCTCAGTGGGAGAAAGGATGGGGACAACAGTGAGGATCGGAGCTGCCCTGGGAATAACGGGAATAACCTGCTGGGAATAACCTCTCCGTGGTCAAACACCTCCACCCTGGCCTCGCTACAGTCCCCCCCGAGTGGGCAAAGAGGTCCAGAGGGGAAAAGGGGATGGGGGAAGGGGGGAGGGGGAGAAAAAGGGGGGGGAAAAAAAAAAAAAAAAAAAGCCTCAGGTGGCAAATCTAAAACACTTTCATTTTAAATAACAATAATTATAATTAAAAAGAATGGTTGCCCCTGGCCAGGGAAGGGGCAGAGCCAGTAGCCAAGTGTACGATCCTCGGGAGTGTCTTCAGAGAAGGCGTGAGACCCTGCTCCCCGTGGCCGTGGGCAGGGAGGGGGGACACGTGCCCGTCCCAGGCCAGGACGTCCCTGTGGCTCGGCGGGAGGTGTGGCCGCAGTCAACAGCGAAAGGCATTTTGGACTCCAGCCCTGCCAGAAAAGCCAGACCCTCTGCCCTCACCCACCTCCGGCCGCGGCTGGGGGGGCCCAGGGCACCCCCTCCTAGATGAACTTGAAGCATTTTGTCTTGTCATGGGGCAGGCGGGTCTTGAAGAGGACCGAGTCCACGCGGAACTGGGTGTACAGGAGGGGCATGTACCCGTACACCTTGACGAAGAAGTTGATGCACTTGTGTCGCTCGTGGAAGTGAGAGTCGTCGTGAGAAAGGGCCTGGGGACACCCGGGGCAGCGGAAAGTCCAGCGGGAGGTCACCTGAGAAGAGAGGGACAAAGATGGTCACTGTCACCCCACCCATGACACCCCAGCTCGGGGGGACACCCTGCCTGCGTCCACTTGGTTTGACGTCCTGGGTGACATGTCACAGACAGGGCACAGATTTGGCCATGCTCTCCTCAGGTGTCCCCTGGAGGGTGTCCAGGCAAGGAAGGACATGGTCCACCTCAGCTCTGTCAGAGCAGACTTCGAGGGGAACATGATGATCTACGAAAGCTTAAGTTTTTTTGTGATTTAAGGTGTGAGAAGCTGATTCAGGGCGAAAAAAGCCTTGAGAAAGGAACTCCTTTCCTTTCAGCAGCTACAGAGAGAACCACAGAATGGTTTGGATTGGAAGGGACCATCTGGTCCACCCCCTGCCCTGGGCAGGGACACCTCCCACCACACCAGCTTGCTCCAAGCCCCCTCCAACCTGCCCTTGAACCC
>JAOQGH010000023.1:113585150-113602093 GCA_025769975.1 Gallinago jamesoni
AGGAAGGACTTTCCTTTCTTCAGAGGCACGAAATAGGGCAGAGAGTGGCCTTTTTGGTTTTTTTCCCTCGCGGGTGTGAGTTCCCGGTTCCTCCCACGGCCCCCATTCCCGCGCAGAGCTGCAGCTGCCGAGACCGAGTTTCCGAGAACCCTGAGCTTTCATTACCCTTCCCGACACAGCCAGGAGCAAAACCACAGTTATTGGTACATCCTCTCCTCAAATTAATGAAACTCCGCTCTAACCTGGTAATGAAACCCAAGTAATTAACAGCGCCAGCGGCTTCGCTGGCACCGTCCTCCCGGCAGGCGCGTGTTTTTGCTGCGGTTTCTGTCAATCCAGTGGGATTGTTTTGAAAAGCCAAAACCAGTCGAAACTACTCATCCCCTTTCACTTCTCCCACGTGTCACTCTCCTACGAACGTGACGCTTTCTCCTTCCCAGCTCAGCCCCCACAATAAGGATATCTCCGGAGAATCCTTTTTTGGAGCGCTCCTCGGAAAGGTCTGCTCGGGGATACTCGCCTCCAGCCCGCTCCCGAGGAGCAAAATGGAGCAAGAAGAGATTTTTGGCCCCAAGAATTACAGCCCGAAGCAAAGCTTCAACAAAACAACCCAGTTGTTCACTCGGTCACAGAGACACCGATTCGTCCCCGGCTGAACGCGCCGGCACAGGGAGGCTTCGTGGGAACAAGGTGCTTGTGATCAGGGAAATGAGTGAAAATAATAACACAGCCCCTAGAATTTTCATGTGAGACTCCCCGGGGCGGATCGGGCAAGCCTCAGCCAGGTGCTGAGGGGGGGTGAGTGAAGGAAAACAGAGACCAAAGAGGGGGGAGAAAACGGCCAAGTTCAGATAAAGAGCCTGAAACGGGGCAGGGAAGGGAGGCCGAGAGTCCTGACGCCCACTCCCCTGCTTTAATCACTTTAACACCTCCTTTCTCACCCCTCGGCGAGAGCTCCTTGGGTTTCCAGGCATTTTGTGCCTTTTAATCTTCCTCCCGACACGTTTCGGTGAGAGCGGAGAGCTGGTCCCACCTCCCGCCCCCCCGGCAGCTGCTCTCGGATTCGCGACGGCAGCCCCCGCTCCTGGCCCAGCGGCTTGACGAGCCGCAGCCAAACGAGCTCCAGCACTCTCTCCTCAGGCCATCCTCACTCCCCGGCACCTCTCTGGCACCCGGCGAGCTTTTCTGCAGGAGCAGCCCCCAAAAACCCCCACGGCAGGAGCCCACCTAACCACGTTCTGCCTTGGCCCCAAAACCAGGCAGCTTTTTGCCAGGGGAAGGTAGATGCTGGAGCAGAAGAGAGGTGGGGATGAGAGCAACCAGCACCAGCCTTTTCCGTGTAACATCTGCCTTTTCCATGCTCTGCAGTAAAAAAAAGGCCAAAAGAGCTGTCACATCCCAATGTCACAACGAGCAAAGAGGACGGCAGCATCTCACGAGCATCGCGTCCTGCCGCGGCTGTGAACGTCCTGGCCTGGCCAACGGCACCCGAAGGATGGAGCACAGCAGCCTCTTGGGTTTGTTTTCCAGTTGCCTTCCACCTTAGGAGGCCACGCACCCCCAGAACCATTAAGGGAAGGTTGTCAGCACAGCAAAAGCCGGAGAGTCGAGGTGAGGAAGCACGAGAATCGGGGGTTGCCTGGACAACCTGAAATCAGCCCACCTGCCTACACTCATTAAACAGCTCATTAGCATGTACTACTCCCCCAGGAAACTGAGTTGGAAAGCCATGGGAAGGGACGTGCTCGTCCTAATTCTGGCCCCGGCTTTAGCCACGAGGCCACGCTGCACCTGAGCACACTCTGGATGCAGAAAACATCAGTTTGGGTCTGAAGGCCACGTGCGCGGAGGCTACTCACCGGAACCCAAACATGATCTCGTCGTGGCGAAGGTGAGCATCGTCGTCGATGGACAGGATGGCCTCCGTCTCGATCTCATCCCACGGCAGGAACCGGTTGTTCAGGCTGTTTTTCTCCGTGCGGACAACCTACGAGATGAACACACACAGTCACGGTGGCTGAAGGGGCACAGAGAGGAGATTTAGGGGCCGCTGGCTCCGGCGGTCCAGCATTTCGGCACCGCTTCATAGTCCCTGCGATGGGGAAATGCTTCCTAAGGAAAAACCATCGGCTCACTCCGGTGCCAGCTCCAGCTTCCAGCCCTGCTGCCTCTCGCCAGGCTGCCAAAGCTGAGCCTGAGCCCCGGGATGCCAGGTGGGAGCTGTACTTGTCTGATCCAAACTGTTTCTACAGCTCCCCAGAATTTCTGCCCTGGACACAATTCCTTTGCAATCCCTCCTCCTCTCCAAACTCTTCCGATGCCCCCACCGTCTAACTTCCCTTATCCCCAACCATACACATATGAAATCAGACTGAATTTTTCCCTCTTCTTGACTGCCCCTTCCACGCTGGACCTTTTCTCCGTCTCCCTTTTAGACTTTTCCCCTGCCCTGGCTGATCTACGGTCGCTCCGTTCATCCTGAGCTTCCCGCCCCGCTCAATCCCTCCAGTTGTTTCTCTGAACAATCCCTCTTGGTTTAAAAATAAAGTCCAGCCTGGTGAAAAGAATAAGGCGTCACGGCAATAAAACTCCATTAAATAAGATTACATTCGATCACATCAAAAAAAAAAAAGCCCACACCAAAACCATTAAGAGTGGGAAATATTTGTATGGGGGATCTGCACGACAGCTGGGATGATTAAGCCCCCGTGCAAAGCCAGCGTCAGGGCTTTTCATCTGTCACGAGCTGCTGGGGGGGGGGGGGGGAGGATATGGAACATTCGACAAGAATGCATTAAAATATTTCACTGGAGATCCATCAAAAGCACGAGCAATTTATTGCAGGGAGGTGGGCGAGTGACGCAGGTCGAAGCGGAGCCGGCAGCGCTCCCACCCCAGGAGGGGCTGCCACCCAATTAGTGCCCCAGGAGAAGGCAAAAGCAGGGATGGACCATGCCAGCGCAAGAATTTCTTCCCCCTTTTCCCTCCCGAGGTGGAGAAGCAGGACAAAAATCAGCACGGTGTTTGTATTTACGATCAGAGTCAGGGCGAGCCAGCAGATGCTCCTGGTGATACCTCCTCTCTCTGGGAATTGGTGGAACGAAGAGAGATTGCAGGGTGGTGGGGAGGGAAGTGGGAGAGGAGGCAACTGGTAAGACAGGAATCAAAAAAACAGGAGGTTTGGAACAACGTTGGCCCTAAGGCGCTGGCTCAGGAGACCAAGGAAGACCTAGACACAAGGAGGCCACCTCCACAGAAGCATCACCAAAGCCAAGAGGCTGTGGACATCCTCTGGATGCATCAACCAGGGAAGGAGAGGAGCCAAGAGTGGTGCCCCAGTTGACAACAAGGAGAATTTAAATCTTCTCCTACGTCGCCACGGCTGTATCTGAGACTGGCTTTAGCAAACCCAAGTGCTCTTGCAGCTGCACTGGGAGAAGCAGAAGGTTTGCTGGCTCAGAAAGAGGGGACATGGCTCCAGATGGGTCAGCTGGGCCCCACTCAGAGATGCTTTTTGGACTGGAAGAGCACTTTGGCAAACTGATACGAAGCCAAACCCAAGAACATCGCAGAGGGCAGCAAAGCAGACCTTGGTGGGCACCACTGAAAGCCTCCAGTGGGACAGAGGCATCTCATCTTTTTAATGAAGAGCTATTAGCCCTGATTTCCAACCCTTTTCTAATTAATCATCCAGTGCATTTACAGGATCTGATTTTATTACGTGAGTGGTTAAAAGCCTTGGGAAATTTTCTGCAACCCACCCTGCACACCAGCTCTCAACTTCAGGGTCAGCAGCGACTGCAAAAACCACCCAAAAGCAGCTTCCATAGTTTCTCACACAGGCAAGGGCTCCTTGAGCCAATTCCAGCCTGGACCAGTTGGGAACTGGTCATCACTCTCTCCAGCTCAATAGTGATACAAAATGAGCTTCTGAAAGCAGCACTGTTTAGGACAAGAGAAAATGGTCTCAAGTTGCAGCAGGGAAGGTTTAGGATGGATATTGGGAGAAATTTCTACACCGAAAGGAGTTGCGAAGCCTTGGAAGAGGCTGCCCAGGGCAGTGGTGGAGTCCCCATTTCTGGAGGGATTTAAAAGCCAGGCAGACGTGGTGCTGAGGGACATGGGTCCGTGGTGGGTTTGGGCAGTGCTGGGTTGATGGTTGGACTCGATGATCTGAAAGGTCCCTCCCAACCTGGACAATTCTCTGATTCTCCCGATGGAGTTTCATGAGCACCATTTTTTTCTTCCCATTGCAGATCCTGCCTTCTAGAGATTTTGCAACCTTATTAAACCCAGCAGCAATAGATAATGTAGCCTTCTGCTAACGAGCACGTGCCACGCTGCTTGGGGCTGTTCTGATGGTGCTTCCTCTGAAAGGCTGATCTCAGTGAAGTCTGTGGGTGTCTTACTCATTAGGATTAGCAGAAGTTGGACCGAGTCCACAGTAAATTGATACGCTTTCCAGGCAAGGTCCTGCCTCGCCAATTGAAGGTGGATGGATGGAAAAATTCCAGCTCTTCAAGGAGTTAAGTCAACAGGACCCCCTGGAAAACTGTTTGCAAGGACAAGGGAGCAGAGCAGAGCTTGCAGAGCTTTAAGGATGCTTTCCATAGAGCACAAGAGCTCTCCATCCCCAGGTGCAAGAGAGCAGCATGGCTGAGTCAGGACCTGCTGGTCAAAATAAAGGGCAAGAAGGAACTGTAGAGGCCATGGACAGGTACCTGGGGAGAGTATAGGGATGTTGGTCAGTTGTGTAGGGTTGTGATCAGGAAAGCCAAGGCATGGCTGGAGCTGAACTTGGCAAGGGATGTAAAGAAGGAGTTTTTACAGGTATGTGGGCCAGAAAAGGAAGGCCAAAGAAAGCTTACCCCCTTGATGAGCAAGACTGGCAAACTGGTAACAATGGACAAATAGAAGGCTGAGGGACTCAACAACTTCTTCACCTCCGTCTTCACTGGCAACCTCTCTCCCCACTCCTCTTGAGTGGATGGACCACAAGGCTGGGACTAGAGGAACAAAGTCCCTCCCACAGTAGGAGATCAGGTTCATGACCACCTGAGGAACCTGACCATGCAGAAGTCTGTGGGACCTGATGAGATGCACCCCAGAGTCCTGAGGGAATTGGCTGATGGAGCTGCCAACCCGCTCTCCAACAAGCACATTTCAGGTTACTCCATCATGTCTGAAGCTTTACAGGTCTGAAAGTGCCAGTGCTCAGCTTTTGCATTTCACAGAAACCAGGTGTCCTCCTGCCTTTCATCTGGGAGTACTGAAGATTTAAGCAGCCTGTAAATCGATAGATCCCAAGAAAAAACCCGGCAAATTTATTGATTGACTTGTTTTCCCGCAACTTGCTGAACACCACCACGATGCAGCTACTGTCAATTGAGAAAGTGAAGCGGATCCTGCCTGAAATCGGGGACCCCGGGGGACAGAGAAGTCATTAAACTCCTCCCCGGGGAGAAGGATGCTACAAAGGAGCCGGATGCCTCCGAGCCTTGATAAGCACCTTCAGCCCATCACATCAGCTCCAGAAAAAGTCAGAAGCACCCTAAAGCTGTTGCCTTTGATGGCTTGTTTTCAAAGAAACTATCCCTATTTACAGCACCTCTAGGATGCAGCTAACTGGCATCGGACAACTATTTTGCAAATCTTTTTTTTTTTTTTTTGCAAGGCTTTTGTAAATCCCCGCACTTTCCCCTGGGTGGCCACACCAAGGAATCGCGTGGGGACCCGCCGGCAGCGATCCGGGATGGGAACAATGGGGCTGAGATTCAAAACCTTCCTCCCCTTCTCTCTGTCCCCCCCGAGAGGGTTCAAGCCTGGTGCCTCCCCAGGCAAGACCGGGTTTTGATCTCTCGCCCAGGTTTTGATCTCTCGCATCGCGAGCTGCGGGAACGAGGGCATCGCCTTATTAGACAGAAAATCTGACTCTTGAGAAAGATAAAAGTCAATTTTCGGGAAACTTTTCTGCTTTAATACCAGTGATTAATCTGGTAAAAACAGGTTTGGGGGGAGGGGGATGGGAAAAGTACTTGATTTGGGGACTTGAAACATTTCTATCTCCTCTTAAAGTTTTTACATTTCAAGAGGCCTCTAAACCCACCAGATTCCTCAGGCATGAAATGGCCATTATGGGCACAAACGTTCTGAGAAGCTTATTAGCTGGGTGAAAAAAGAAGGGTTATTATATCAGCAAAGTATAAAAAAACCAGTCCAATCCTCTCCCTCACACAGCATTAAGTGAGATTTAGCCATTTTTCATGACTTCATCACATCCTACAGCCGATTGACACCTTATTGCGCCGTGTCCTCAGCCACAGGTATCTCAAAGCACTCTTCCAGCAATAACTAATTAATCTTCCTCCACCGCACGCGAGGCTGGGTGGAAGACACCAGCAGACACTATGGTGACCACAGATCTACAAGCACAGACAAGAGGAGTGTCACATTGCCAAATTCAGGGATTTGAAGGCCAGAGGAGGTCATCTTGAACACCTTGTGGGACCTCCTTATATGGTGGACCAGGTGACCTAATGAAGCCACCCTTCCTCTCATCACATGGCACCATAAACCAGCTGTGAAACAACTCAGGCAAAAGAGAAAACTTCATGGCACCAGTTGAACCATAAACACTTTCTGGATAACCAACAGCAGATGGCTGGTGGTGCTGACAGCAGTAAATTAAGCCAAAAGGGACTTTGAAGTCACCTACATTAACCTTCTCCATGAGCCAGGTCACAGGGACCTTGTATCTCAGACCTGAGCTGTGGCCAGCAGAAGCAGCTCTGCTGGAAGGGCAACCTGTCTCCATTTGAAGGCATCAAGAGCGGCAGAATCCATCTTTCCTCCAAACTGTCCACTCTGAAACGGTAACAACTTGCTCTTCGTTGTGAATTATCTGCCCTTGGCTCCCAGCTGTTCTCCTCGGTGGACTCCTTCCACCCCAGAAAAGTACACAGGTACCATAACCAAACCCTCTCTCAGTTCTTTTTCAAACAGATGGAGGTCTCCATATCTCACCCACGGTTGTTTCTCCTGCCCTTCCATCATTTTAATGACTGATTTCACCACAATCTTGTTTCTCAATGGTCTCGAGCCAAGAGCTCTGTGGAAACCCAACAGAAGATGTTCCCTCAGCAGAGCTGAAACGCTGTGCTCTGTCAAAACAGAGAGTCAGCAGTTACCTTTAAAGAGATTAAAAGAGTGAGGAGGACACAGTATCAGGCAGTGAGCTACAAGAAAGACCCAGACCCATTTACCAAAAAGCCATCTTCCCTTACAGCAAATGTTGAGGCTCCAAACACTGAGTAGAACATCAGTAGCGGGTCCTGCACGCAAACCCCAGCCCCTCCAGACATAAAACTATCCCAGACTGTGTATTTTTGGCTTATTTCGGGCTTTTCCTTGGGGATTTTTTTTTTTAAACACTTTGCCATCAGCTAAATGGCTCCTGGCTCAAAATCATGAACCTCCTAAACAGTTTGCAAACCCACTCGAGACAAACTGCAAGCCCTAAAATGCCTCGGAGCACCTGACACACCACGTGAGAAGTTTCTGCTCCTTTCAGCAAATCAATCCAAGGTGATGCAGTTCCACAATGTGGGGTGGGTTGGTTTTTTTTGACTCAAGGAACCCAAAACCCCACAACTCTGTGCAAGCCCATTTGCTGCTGGTGGTGTTTGTAGCTCCGCTGGCCAAATGGATCTTAAAAATGTTAGACGGAACTAAAGCAGAGCATAAATCTAGAGTTTGCCCAGCAATAATGCCCCTAACCAATACTTTATAGTACGTTTTTATACATAAATACAAAAATGCAGTAAAATCAATATCTTCCAGCAGTCTCCTTGCTAGAGAGCCTTTATGCTTAAGCTTTAAATTAAGTGTCACATACAATTTGATGGTGAAAACATGAAGAACGTCTATGCCCTTGGAGAAGTTTTGACAGTTCAACTTAGTGAACTGGATTGATTTCTGGGCAAAGAGCAAACTCTGCAAGAAACTGGGAACTTTGCTGCTCACATCAGGTCTTTATGAGGGAAAAAAAAGCCAGAAAAATGCCCTTCGGAGAGCGGGGTAACTCGGGGAGATGAAGAACAAGTTTTCAGGAAAATGATCTGTTTCCATCAGTCCCAAATACATGTCAATTCAACCCAAACGGGCTAGGAAAAAATAGTACCGGGGATGAGGGTACCACAAACTCCCTGTTCACCGTGCAGTTGAGAATTATGGCACTGAAGAGCCAAATGCATCTGCCTCCTCCACCCAGAGACCTGACCTCCATCTACACTTGGAAGGAAAAAGCCGAGAGATGCTGCCAGCGCAGTCCTCCGGGGAGAATGGATTTACAACACTGTCAATCCCTTTTCTTGGCACCCACTCTGAACGGTTTAGAGGCTCCAGGGTTGTGCCATTTCACTTGCTGCTGTTCCAAGGGCTCGACCAGAGCCCAGCCCTCTGCAAAACACTGATGGGAACAGCACTGACCTCAGCGGTGGGATCAGCCCAGGACCTCATCTGGGATAAAGCTCCCAACGAGGACCCTGCTGTTCTACTCCACATGGAGGAGCAGGTAGGAGGTCAGACCCTCTTCATGAAGAAAAGTGGTGAAGCATCTCCCAAATCATAGGTGACCAGTCTGACCACTTGGACTTGGCTCCAGAGGTGCCACCGCCACCATCCCCACCCATCAAGGAAGGCAGGATTTGCACATCTGGGAGCTGGGTGGGATGAAGATCATCAAAGAATCATTAATATCCTAGGCAATTCTAGGAGTCTATGGTGATCTTCATCCCACCCATATCCACATCCTTGTTTCAAGTTGAGCAGGCTGCTTCCCATTCACCTTCACGATGGCTTTTTCTTCCTGCAGAAAGCACATGGAAGCCAAGATTTCTGCAGCTCTCCCACGTGTCTGCAGCCTCGCAGACCACGCTAACCTTGTAAGGAATGCAATTAAAAAATCAGCCAAACCAGGCTTAATAAAAGTTCAGGAGGGCTCTGTTAGCAGCCTTGGGGAGATGGCGAACTCCAGCAGAGGAAAACCACGAGCAGGTACCAAACATCCCTGAAACTATTCTTTAATCAAGCATTTATTTTCAACTCCTAGTTTGGACAAATTCAGAAATCCTCCGATTATGAAAGTTGTCCAGATCAGCCCTTGAGACCCCCAGACTCCCAGCTACACCAGGGGTCCGACCCTCGGCACATCAGCCTGGAAGTGCTGAGATGATTTACAAGACTCCTTAGGAGGAGAGATGTGTGTGCAGACTCACGCAGGCGTAAGCAGGATAAATCACATCTTTTCTTTTAACCACGGCTGACTCCACTCCCTGCTCCCTCTGCAGCCGAGGTGTTAGATCAGGCTGGCACTTGCTCCTTTGCAAAAGCAACCAGAGATGCGGACGGGGAAGATGACAAGTCCTCCTGGTCCCAAGGAACGGCAGCATCCTTGGAGCTGTGTATTTTTTCGGGAGGGCAGCTGTCAGAAGAGGTCTGCGCTGACCGGCTGGAAATCAAGCAACGGGTCTGGGATGTCAGAGGGGGATCCGGCAGACTGTAAACATCCCCGGCTACGGCAGGGATTCTGGGATCAGGAGAGGCTCCATATGGAAACTGCATACTCTTAAAGCTCTGTGTTATCTTCCCCCCCGTTCAACACGCCGGGGAGCTGAAAAGAGAAAAGAAGCGGGTCCCGAGGCAGGTTCACGTTGGCTGCACGACGAGAAGCCAAGCTCTGCACCATTGCTACAGATGCCACCAAAAAATCTCCTCCTTCCCAGTCAGATGCTGTTCGTATGAACCATGTGGGTCTGAGAGGGACCACAGCCTTTTTTTTTTTTTTTTTTCCCTCTATTTTCTCAGCTTTTTATCACTACCTGCTCCTGGGCAAGCTGAGATGCTCCACAAAAGCTGGCAAAATCACCGTGGCTCTCAGCCCAGAGCTCAAATCTATTTGACTGCCCTTACCAAGGACAACCACGGTGGCACTCGCTGAAAACTATCAATTGCCTCCTGGAACTGCAGCATCAAACTCGGCAGCCCCAGGGTCCTGCCCTGCCCACGCACAACAGCTTCCTCCTGCCAATCTCTACTCTCACCATGAGAAAATCCTCCCCATTTGCAGAGGACAGAAATTCATCCAGTTCCTACTGGCCGGCGTCCTGCTTTCCAAAGCCAAAACCACGCTGAGAAGCACAGATCCAAGCCTTGAGCTCAGCCAGCAATTCTTCGTTTAATGAGAAATTAAAAAATCCAGCCTCACCCGCTACGGCACGATGCTCCTCCCGGCACACAGCCAGGCTGCTGGGAGAGGATGGGATGGGAGCATGGCCTTCCCACCATAACCAAGCCCCCGGGATGATGTCCTTCCTCCCCGCAATTCCAGCCCACACCCCAAAACTCAAGGAAACGAGTCATGACATTCTTTTGGTTGTGAGCATTTAGATAATGTATGTTTGAAAAACTTGGGATGCAAAGGTGAAACCACAGATGCAGAAAGCATCTCTTCCAAAACCTCCCGTTCTGTCAAGACAACACTCTGCTGCTGTTATCCTGGGCACCCAACTCCACGAGACACTCATAAATGGGCATGGATGTGACCACAGCTCCTCAATAAGCCCCTTTACCCCTGCCAAAGCCATCCTGGAGAGAGATCATAGAATGGTTTGGGTTGGAAGGGACCTTAAAGATCATCTTATTCCAACCCCCTGCCCTCGCCAGGGACACCTCCCACTAGATCCAGGCTGCTTAGAACCACCTGCAGCCATAAAGGCTCCTCTCCTGACTGGTGTCTCCCCAGCAGACAGTCTTGAAGAGCCTGGCTGGCTCCCAGCTCTGCTCTGGATGAGACCCAGGCCATGTGGCACCTGGTCCCCAATGGTGCTGCACCAGCATCTCCTGCAGCCAGGCAAGGTGGAGAGCAGGCAGGAGACAGGAGATGGCACTCCTCCTCCAGTTCTCATTGCCAGACTTCTTCCACATCAGTTCTCACCTACCCCAAACGTACTCTATGGCATCTGCTCTCTTGCTCGATTTGATGGCACTTACACCAAAAAGTATCAGTCATTTATTTGGATGTCCACCCGAAACCAGCTCTTCAGAAACACTCCTGGCAGGATGCTTCTTCAGTCATCTATCACCTGATGAGACATCCCTGGTTTTCACAGGGGCTTCCCCTGGCAATTCTTCACCTTCTTGTTTTCCCTTTAATCTTTGCTTCTAGAGATGGACTGGAAAGTTACTGTTATCCCCTTCCTCATGTATTAATTATTCTGTTGCTCCTTCCCCAGTGCTTCCTCTTCACCTCAAAACAGCTCTTTTATGCCCTGGACCAGCCCAGCAAGACTCCAGGCACCCATGCTTTGCCTCCTCCAATTTAAGGCATTTTCAAAACCTGAATGAAAAGGATTTACAGACTATTTTAAGACTCATCTCCAGAGGTACGAAAAGAGTTTCACTGGAAGGGTATTTAGCTGCAAAGCTACCCAAAGGCAGCGCATGCTTGCATATAAATTGGCAAAACAGATGCATTTTTAAAATACGAGTAATTAAATAATGCAACATAAAACCAAGAATAAATTATCCCCCACTGAGAACAAAACCACACAGGAAGATACTTGTGGAAATCAGTTTCTTAAATTGATACCGTGTCCGTGCACGTAATATGTGCAAAGGCTTGGTCTCCCTTCAAGCTCCTCGACTGCTATCAGTGGGTTGCTCATCTCTGAGATGAGAAAACAGCTTGCGATACAAATAAAACGGATTATTTATTCATTTTCATAGGGGTGCAGCTGTCGCATCTTTCTAGAGAAGATAAAGGAGAAGAATGCTTATTTTAACATTAAGGGGATCTAGATTTTCACTTATTTTTATTCTCTCTGTGTGTTGCTGTTAGTGGCTGTGCAATTAAAGGTGCCCGTTGAGTTAGTTGTCCAATTGGATTTATTTTACAATTATTTGTAATTATTTGGCTCCGAAGAAGATCCCTGGGAGAACACGCTGCCACTTGCAGCTGAGGTTTTCCAAAACCTCGTCTCCCACTGCTTCGTCCCACTCCTTGCCCAGCTTTACAGAACTCTGCTCCACTTCACACCAAAGCTTCCAGGGAAAAAACGTTGGGGGTGAGGGAGAGGAGAGCTCATGTCCCAACTCCCATCAGCGGGGCTGGGACCAGGAGCCAGATTTACGAACTGCTCTTCTCTGCGAAACGAGAGGAAGTCATTTGGGGTAGGAATGTCTCACCCAAGGCTGAGAGCCAGGAGCTCAGGGCTGGAGAAGCACAGTGCTGTATCGATACAGGAAAAAAATAGCAGGGTTATCTCCATGTCTCCATGATCATCCCGATAAATTTTATTTGCATTATAAAATTCAATCTGAGGGGGAGCTTATTCCCCACTATGACCTCCCCATCCCTACAGCGTCTCTTGGAATCGAATCATAGAATTGTCCAGGTTGGAAGGGACCTTTCAGATCATCGAGTCCAACCATCAACCCACCACTGACAAACCCACCACTGACCCATGTCCCTCAGCACCAGCTCTACTCATCTTTTAAATACCTCCAGGGAGCCTTCTCTGGTTCCATGTCTCCATCCAACCCAAACACCTGAGCTCTCCCTGGACGAGATCCCGGTGTACTCAGGGAGAGCCGAGAGCTGATGAAATGGGGACACCTGCCTTGCATCTTCTGCACCAAAGTGGTTTTGCTAACATTAGGTAAAACACGGAGATGCCATTTCTAACCAGCCCTCGCTGCTGAAAAAGAGAACATGCAAAGAGACAGAAAGAGGCCAGGAGCAGCTTTTAACTCTTCTCACAAGGTGGAATCTGAGTGCCTGGGGCTCAGGGATGGGGGATTCAAACTGCTCACGGGTAGTAAAACCTTTCCAGAGGTACCCTGCTAAATACTAACGGCTCAGGAGCAGATGTGGTTACTGCCAGTGAGCCTGGGAACAGATACCACCTTTTTGCTGCAGTTTTAAGCCAAAACTGTGCTCATCACAGACGTGTTGCGCCAGGTAGAAGACTGAGAGGGGATCTCATTGATGCTGAGCAATAGCTAAAGGGCAGGTGGCAAGAGGATGGGGCCAGACTCTTCTCAGTGGTGCCCGGGGACAGGACAAGGGGCAACGGGCACAAACTTGAACATAAGAAGTTCCATCTCTACAACAGGAGGAACTTCTTTCCTGTGAGGGTGGAAGAGCCCTGGAAGTGGCTGCCCAGGGAGGTGGTGGAGTCTCCTCTGGAGACATTCAAACCCCACCTGGACGTGTTCCTGTGGGACCTGCTCTGGCAGGGGGTTGGACTGGATGATCTCCAGACGTCCCTTCCAACTCCTGCCAGTCTGTGATTGTGTACAATCATCTCAGTAAATTGTCCTCCTTGGCAGAGCCATACGACAGCCCGGAACAGCCATACAAGCGCCTAAGAAAGACACACAAACTGCAACTCCCTGACCTTATTAAAAAAAAAAAACAGCAAGCAAAACCCCAAAACTTCTAAAGTATTGAAGCCCACATCTCTCTCAGCCCTCGACCCCTGAGAAGACTCCGCTAGCTAATTCATGCACTTCTAATTTCATTGAAAAAGACATGTTGCTGGTCTCCCGGTCTGGGCTGAGAAGTCTGGCAGCAAATGGACTGAGAGCTGAGGGACGGACCCGAGAGTGGCTGTCACATCTCATCTGCAAGATGGAGAGCACGTAACAGTCAGCAGGAGCACCCTTGAGGCATCCTCTTCTTGCCAAGCCATCAGCTGCCATGCAATACCAGGTCATCGGCATCCGAGGGACGGGAACACAGCAACATCCACCTCGGAGAGACAGAAATGCACAACGGAGAGTCAGAGCAACTCCGGGGGAAGATGAACGTGCCAGAAACCCAAGGGATGCAGTCCCAGGGGATTACTGGAAATATCTTCTTTCTGTTCACTAAGTGAGGCAGAGTTTATCTTTCCACACTTTGCTCTTTGGCTGATAGCCCAGCTGCTTTAATTAACAGAGACTTTCATCAGTGCAAATCCTCAGTATTGTTGTGCAATTACTTCTTCAGCAGGTTCTTACTCAGTATCTGTCAAGCAGGATTTCCAGTGCAGCAGTGAAACAAAACAGCCGGCGGAGCAGGTACGATTATTTTTAAATTTGTTAAAATCGGTACGTCTCACTATTTGGAACCCGTTACATCTAACGATGGCTGGTGATGTTCAGCATTTAAAAGCTGCCAGGTCCTATCCTGAAAGAGCCTTTGTGCCGGCATTCGTATCTGGGGGCTGAAGGCAACAAAATGAACATTATATCTCAACTAGAGGAGGGAGGAACTGGGGTCAGACTATTAACTTTCTGAGCAGCTACTAAAAAAGCCGGTATATAAACTCGGTATATAAGCAGAGCCAAGAAGCCATCAAGTTTGAAGGTAGATTATTTTTTTGATGGGAAGAAGACCAAGAATTTATTAATGCTTATGTTGGAGCAGCAACCATAAAGAGCACTCGGGCACGGACATCCACTTTGGGCTTCCAGGTTTATTCCAGACTGGAAGCTTTCTGGAGACCTCTGGGATGAGAAGGCTGAGATCTCACTGGGAAAGTTCTGATGGGTCTGGATGAAATGAAGACAGCTTTCTGCCAGCGTTGTCTGTCCTCAAATCCATTATCTAGAGATGAGGGCTCTTTTATGCAATGTTAGAAGAAAAGAACTAGCAAACCCATACCCCGATTCCCTAATCAGCATTTTATCTCTCATTGTTCCATGAGTACAGCTCATGGAGAAAAGCGATTTCCATCAGCTCAAATAGCAGAATAAAGTCAGGATAATGCTTCGAAAGGGGAAAGGCAGTTTCACCAAACAAGCAATCTCGCCTCAGCACACAATAGATGACTTCTCACTCAACATGGCAGAGCCAGGTGATGACAAACCAGGACACAAGCTCCAGATGGGTTTCTGAGATCTTCCCTTTGCTCATAGGCTTCGACTGCTGCACCTTAATTGCTGGAACTCTTGGCTGAACCCTCCTTCACCTGGTCCATGTCCCACACCAGCCCACTGTCTGCTTTCATCCAGAGGACCACCATCTCCAAGCCATGAGCTTTGTGGTAGGCAATGTCACGTTCTTCAAAGCTTGGCTTGTCCCAAGATTTTTACTGCTTCAAGACCTATTTAAGCTTCTCCTGGTAGTCAATTAAAAAGTAAAATAAAATCAAGGGGGAACAAATGCTTCCCTCAAAGGTAGTTAATACATCACCAACAAACACGTGGCTGGAATGAATACAGACCAGCACAGCCACCTCCCACAACCCACAGTATGGGTTGGGAATTAAGGACCAGCATGTGATAGAAATTACAGGGTTCACATAAATGAGGCAATTAGTTAAAAGCAATTCCTTTTACACATTTCTAATAAAATCAACCTAATTATTACCAGTGTTTTGAAACCAATTTGCTTTGTCACCTGCATTCAGAGCAAGAGGAAAACGAGCCTTATTCCAAAGAATTATCTGGTTCACAGCTGTTATATTCCTCAGAAAAGTGCTTTTCTTGTTCCCTGTCAGCTCTCTTCTCCCCGAGTAAAAGACAGGGCTGTCCCTTACTGTAGAGATAAGGCAGGTTTCCACCAACTGGGGCTCTGGGCAGCTCAGGAGATCAAAGCCACGATTAGTCCCTTCACATGGAAGCTGCAAACTGCACCTCCCTGCCCAGAATGAGTTTAATGTTCAATGTCAAGAAAAAACCCAAACATTTCCCTTCTCAAAACCAACCTCAAAAAAATCAGAGTTCAATTCAGATAAGCAATCACAAAGCCGAAGATTTTGCTAAACCATTTTGACCTGAAAGTGTTACCTGGGAAGCCTAAGAAGAGCTTCACCACATTTCCCACCTTTCTGCTGCGAGGAAATCTGGGAATAGGTAAAAACAGTATTTCTGTGAGCTTCTGTGGAGATGTACAAGTGCTTTAGTGACCGGGCGTTCTGTTCTCTGTGCCTCAGTTTCCCTCTGGTTTATTAGCAAAATGCCCTTAGCTCCTTGCTTATGGTCTTTGTGCCAGTTTCAGGAAAAGAGAGAGATTCCTCACCTTTCTTTGCAGGGCTAAGACAGATTTTCATTCATTAATTGAAGGCTTTACATGAATGGAAGTGACTGGGGAGGCACCTGTGAGCTACACCGGACACGTAAGAACAAGCAGAGCGATTAAAATTTCTCTCTTGCTCCTCATTTCTTTCTCTAACCTTGTATCCAAGAGTTACCTTCCTCTTTACAACCTTCTCATGCCATTCACAGCTGTCTCCTTGGTGTCCCAACGCCCTGTGAGATCCCTCCCATTCCAGCAAACTTTAACAACACAGATTTTCTTTCGTCCCATCTATTTAATACCCACGAGGCAAAGTCAAATTCACGATCTCGGTGACTCCAGCTCCCTCCTCCTCTCTTGTGCCTAGGGGGCCCATGCCATTTCTGGCAGTACCGCATCAAGTTATAGCTACCTTGGGAGACAGGGCTGTCTTCACTTCCCAAATAAAGCAACCTGCACAGAATGCACAATCAAATCCTTCGGCACCGCAAAACCACTCCATGGAGACAGTTAGGAGCACGGGAAGAAAGGAAACGCGGGAAGAAGGGCGCAGGGAAACGATGTGGATGATGATGTTGGATGATGGTGTTGACATCCAGTGAACTGGATGTCAACATACGGTGCCATCCAAACTAACCAAGATCTGCAATAACAAAGTGACAGTGAATGAAAAGAAGGTGAAAACAGAAGGAAAAAAAACCCAGAGAAAATACGTCCATATGCTCAGTTTTCCCTCAAGCTTGTTTCCCTGTGTGGAATAATTTGGGGACACTACATATTCTCTTGTTATTTAAACAGGCACACACGCACGCCACCACGCAAACCCTTAAAGCAGCAGGAACCCAGCCCTGGAAAAACAAAAATGTGGTATTTTGTTGCC
>JAOQGH010000023.1:113603454-113657171 GCA_025769975.1 Gallinago jamesoni
GGATGGGGCAGCCACAGCTTCTCTGGCCAACCTGGGCCAGGCTCTCACCACCCTCACAGCAGAGAATTTCTTCCCCACATCTCAGCTCCATGTCCTCTCTTCCAGTTTATAACCATTATCCCTTGTCCTAGGGCTCCACTGCCTGATGAAGAGTCCCTCCCCACCTCTCCTGTAGGCCCCCTTTAGGGACTGGAAGGATAAGGTAGGGAAAATCAGGAAGTGCCCAGTGTAAAGCTCTGACTCACCGAAGAATTTCAGCAGGAGTTGGCCTAGCAAAGCAGGAGTCACATCTCCAAGGAAGGGTCAGGGACATGCTTAAGCACTTGGTTAAGTCAGGACCTGAGCCAATATCTACACAAAGCTCCCAGAAAGCAAAAGGATCAATCGGAACAGTGGTGTGATCAGTATGGAGACTTTTATTCTCCTGTTTAACTCATGAGGTCTTTGAGGACCTCACCCTGGATCATGCACACCACTCCAGCTGGGCTTGAGCTACCGGTGACCGTGCTAGCTGGCAATTTACAGTGTTGGCTCTGCCCTTACCAGAAACCCAAATATGATGTTGAAGGACACGTCCATGCCACCATCCATAGACATACATATTGGTGTTACAGTCTGACCAGGTTCCGTTCCTCCTCCTCTTAACCAGAAGCACCACCTTGGGACCCCATCACGGTCCTTAATGGAGATACCAGAGCACCTTCAACTATTTCTGGCAGAAGGGCCGTGCAAACCGAAGGTGCCCGTCCTTCGGCAGCGAGCTCAGCTCAGACGCTGCCCGAACAAAAAGGAAAACTCATGATGGCATTTCCCTCCCCCCTTGTCTGCTCCTGATTAACAAGTGGCATTTCAAGGGACAGGGCGAGCAGCCAGCCAGGTCTGCAGATGCAGCAACGCTTCCGGATTAAAAATTTTCCAAAGATTATTCCTTCTTTTTTTTTTTTTTTTAAACAAGCGGCTAACATTGAATGAGCTTTTTCAGCCGGCCACCGGGCCAGCAGAAAGGGCCATTACGGCACTGGAACTGGCCGCAGAGATCAAAGCCAGCTACTTATTCTCTCACAAAGCTGAAGGAAAGGATTAGTCACCGGCGAAAACCACAGGAGCTGGCAATGGCCGTGAAGCTACATCGCTCCAAAACGCCAACAAGCACACACACCACCTAACCCCCGAGGAAGAGGAGAAAGCAAACTGCTGCAGGGCTTTTCCAGCCACGGCTCTGCCACCAAAGGACCCACAAACACACGCACAGACAAGGAAGAGGAGCTGGAAGTTGGGGCTGGAATTTCTTAAGAGCACGAGCAGAGGTTGTGAAAATATTGGTTTGGGCTGAATAAGGTTTAGCCTCAAAGGTGGGAAGCCCCTTTCGCAGCTCAGCTGGGTTCACGGGACACGCTCCACGAGTGACACGGGCAGCCCACGCAAAGCCCTCAGGCTTCCAAAATCACCCAAGCGAAAAAAAAAAAGCAGGAGAGTCCTTTCCCATTCCTGGGAAAGCGGGAGAGATGTTACACTGGCTCAATATAAAATAAAACCACGACTCAACTGGATAGTCCTGATCCAACCCAACCCCTCCCAGCAATACATCCCGATTTCAGGTCGGTACAAAATCTCAATTATCGGCTAACGAGGATAAATCTGACCCTTCCTTTGGCTTCAACACACCCAGCCCAGCAGGCTCAGATGCTGCACCACCACTCAGATGATGCCACCTCTCAGCCCATGCATCCAAAGGGATGGATTTGAGATCAGTCATGCCAGCAGCCACCCTGAGCTGCCCACAAAGGGCTCAGGAAAGGAAAAAATAAAGAGAAATAAAGGCAATGCCGCTTGGAAATCACTGCTCCAGCTTCAAACACCCCTTAAAAAGATGAAGCGGTGGTCGCCATGAAGATGTCTGTCTGCCACAAACTTTTTTCTCACGCTGCTTGGAACTCCGTGGCCTTTGGCAAGCAGAGATCACCGTGGCTGGCAACAGGGTGCTAAAGCCCTCGCAGGCTGAAAGCAGTGGTTCCTCCCTCTGGGTGGAAAAACCTTTGCTTAAAACGAGATGCTTTCTCCTGATGCTACCACGGGTGGGGAAAAAGTCTTAGAAACGCATCTCTGTCCAGTCCAAGAGACAGACTGACCTGACGATGCTGGAGTCGGATGGCAGAGGGTACATACAACAAGCTCAGAATTTTTTTTTACTTGAGATTATAACCAAATGTAGGGTTCTCCTGAACTCAAATCTTCCCCTTTCTGGTCTCCAATCTCCAGGGCATGACCCACCGGCTGAGCAAGGCGGGTAGGAGAGGAGGCAAGGGGAGGCTGCTGAGTGCAGGAGGTTTGCTTTCCTGGCTCGGGCTGCAACTCCTGGGGGACTTTAAGGAAGTTTCTGAAAGGGAAATGGATAATTTAATTGCTGCATTAGAAGATCTGTGGCTCTTTTGCTGCTCCACAGCTTAATCACCTTGCTGCTCGGGGCTTGGGGCTTTCCCCACTGAACTGGCAGCACCGACAGCTTTCTGAAATACACATTAAATACACTAAAACCAACTCTCTTCAGGTAACTCGGGCTGTTCAAGGTTTCTAGGATTAAAACCAGAGCAGAAACAGGAAAATTAATCCCATCTCCCTGTCCCAACCAACATCCTGCTCAGAGGGGCACGGACAATCGGCGGTGACCCAGCTCTGGAGGATTTGAAGGATAAAACCATGAACTGGGTTGTTGGGCTGCCAGCACACGTTGCTGGCTCCAGCTCGTGTTGAGCTTCTCATCCACCAGCACCCCCAAGTCCTTCTCCTCAGGGCTGCTCTCCATTCATTCTCCACCCAGCCTGGATTTGTCCTTGGGATCACCCCAACCCAGGAGCAGGACCCTGCACTTGGCCTGGCTGAACTTCATGAGGTTGGCCTCTTGAAGGACGCATCAACACTGTGTAAATGCTGCAGGGAGGCACTCAGAAGTCAAGCAGTGGTTGCACTGTCGCTCTTGGCACTGGTATGGTCATGCTTTCCAGGATCTTCTGCCTGACAAGGTTCTCCTAATGCAGAGCTAGAAATACAAACACTTGCAGAAAGCAAGATTTTAAGCTTACACAAACAAGACTTCTCACTTACAACCTTTGTTTTTTGCTGTGATACCATTTAACTTGATGGGAACAATTTTTGCAGCTCAACTCCAGCACAAAGGCACTTGAAATAAGAGGGTGATCTACCTACAGCTGTTCCAGGGGCAGCCTTGAATGACTGCTCACACAGCTTTACATTAAATTATATTTGCACCTAGTCACTTCAAGCTCAGTACAGGGCCAGAATATTTTATCAGAGACTCCCCGTGCAGCTAAGGAATCTTACTGATTTTTTAGTAAATTATGCCATCTCAAGAAATCTGTATCTAAGTAAAAATTTTTTAAAAATCAAATATATTCCGTAGCCCTGTTTATCTCATTACCCACGAAAGATTCAAAGGATCCAATGCAGCTTTAAGCTTTGCTCTTGATTAACTCCCAACCCACCGGGGAAAAGAAAACCACATAACCTGCTTTAGAAGACCAAATCATAACCAAGCATTAACAGTTTGCAAACGAAGTTTCAAGGAACTGATCGATGAACTAAGGTCAACCTACGCAGGAGGAAGAAGCTCGACTCTCCTTTGGGCTACGCTGCTAGACAAAGCCGCACAACTCAAGTGCAGAGGACCTCCAGCAGCACCCTGGTGGGACTCAGGACTATCAGATGGTGCCTCGACCACTTCGATCACAAGGAGGGAACACCAAATCCAGCCTTAACCGCTTCTCTTCCCCCCATGTTTCCTCCACAGAGCTCTCTGCTTTGGGACTTGAACACAGGACAATTCTTTGAACCTCCATAAGGAAATCAGATTCACAGCTCTACTGTTTCTTTCGACTTCAGTAGCCATAAGGGCTTGTGTTTCTTGCCAACCCCATGTACCCACCTGCCTCTTCCCCTGGCTAGCACATCCCACGGCCCAGCCATCGAGGTTCAAACAGAACCTCACCTCTGCTTCTCCAGCTCTCATTGCCCTTTTCCATGGCAGATCTCAGGATCTGTCACTGCCTGATGAAGCCCAGGTAAGTTGTTATATCATCACCGCACGAAACCATCCATGTAGATGAACGCTACAGACTCCCAATGGGATTTAAACACCCCGTCTGGATATGGACCTGGCAACCAGCACTTTGGTGGGATGGATGCTGCAGAGGGTTAAAACTGCCATGAGAGAGCCCAGGGCTCTTTCAAAAAAATGGGATATAGAAAAATGGGAAGAACTCACACATATTATCAGACCAACACACTGCTTTGCTCCCCAGCAACTGGGATGTGTAACAACCCAACAGCCCAAACCAGGCAGGAGACAGCTTCCTCCTCTTGAACCGAGCGGTACCAAACATCCCCCCTCCCAAAGCGTGCATGCAGCAACTCGTTTGTGTCAACATCCCCAAAAAAGCCAGTGGGCCTCCAACACAATAGATGTGCAGATGAGAGCAGGGTTAAAAAAAAAAAAAAAAAGGCATTAACGTCCATCAGTCCATCAACAGAAACATATTTTTCTCACACAAATAACACCCATTAGCAACTCCAAGGAGAACAATCCCCCCTCTTCAGCTCGGAAGGAGGACACAGTTTTTCAGCAGACACAATGCGAAGATTTTGCAGGATTCAGGCATTCAACAGGGCTAATGTGAAAGATTAGTTTGCAATTATCTGAGAAATTTTCTCTCCTCATTGTCCCCGGACCATAAGGGTTTTTAAATGTGAGCAGAAGGATTTATTCATCACAATAATAATAAAATGAAATATTAAATCAATGAATCTCTTTGCATGAAGCATAAACCTCACATTGCCATTAAGCTTAGTAGCGTCCTGTCACATAAACCACATGCAGTTTGCGTACTTAAGTACCATCTCCCTCTTTTATTTTCCCCTTCCTTAATTTGTAAGGCATTATCCTTCCATTTGTCCTCTAAACACAACCGGATTCGGACAACACAGTGTTGCTTCTTGTTAGTGGCTCTGTGCCCGGGCTCTCTACGAAGGCACGTGGAGATCCATGTTTAATATTGATTGTTAACAACAGCCAGTGCAGAAACTTATGCTGGGATGACAGAGAAACCCTAAAATAAATACAAGCCTAAGTCATAATTTAGGGAGAATTAAGTCCTTGCAAGCAACACTGCCAATATGCAAGTGACAGTTGGGTGTGAAAAGGAACGTCATCGGTCTTTAAAGGTGTCACTTCTACAGTTTGAGTGGGGGAATCAACCCAAACCCAAGGAAAACTTAATCATAACCTTTGGAGCATGGAAGCTCTCCTGGTGACATTGGCCTTGGCTTCTATTTCCTTCTCTGCCATCCCTTGGAATACAAAGTGATAAATGACTTTTGAGGCCCTTGCAGTAGGCACAGCTTCACTGGGTCCCTCTTTTGTTTTTATAAAAGATTTATCTGGTAAAGTGCAGAAACAGTCACTACTTACGTATTTATAAGGTGCCAACTGTCCTCACGGTGTGACACATAAAGAGCCTCAGCAAAGCTTTGCAATAAACAAGAATCTCTAACTTTAAGCCTCGAGATTCATATTAGGCTCTTAATTAAGCAATTATCGTCTCATGAGTGAGAAACACCTGCCCCCTCTAAAGATCCCACATTTTTACAATTTAGGCTCTCCTGCGTAACACCTCCTGTATCTCATAACCCAAAGGTCACCCAACAAATCTCTTGTGGCAGTGACTCATCTCGCTTAAGTTCCCACGTCCACAGAGCACAGCCGTTCGGCTCTCAATGTCAACCTCCCTTTCAGGTGAGAAATGGGAATCTGTAGAGCAGCAGCTGTGGCATTCTCATGCAAACACCCCAAATGGCTCAGATGACTCATACCTGTCATCTCCCTAGTTTTCTCCACGGATGAAGCATCCAGGTCGGATACGGGGATCTACAACCACGCGAGATGAACGCTGTCCTAGATGACTTGCGCTGAGCTGACATGCTACAGAAGAGCTACAGCCAATTTTAATGCACAAACCCCACCAAGAAGCGAGACCGTAGTAGCTACATCTTTCTTACCATGATTGGGACGCCAATGTCTGGCCACAAGAGATCCTCCGAGGGAAGCTTGGGAGAGTTCCACACTACCACAACTTTATTTAAGTACGGGAGACCATTGAGCCTTTCTAGGGAGTTCATCAACACTTCCTCCCGCTCGTAAGTCAACATCACTACTGTGAACTGCTCCCGGGGGACATTGCCACCCAAAGCAGCCTGGAACTCCTTCCCAGAGCCACCTGCTCCTCCGCCAATAGGTCGAAATCCGGTCCCAGACCCCAAAAATTTTGCTTCTGATGGTAAAACAGGGTCAAAGGGAGTGTAGGGGAAGAGGTGGAAAGGCCCCGGAGCAGAATTCCAATTCCTGTAGATGTCCATTGCAGTGAGGGTGAAATTGCGGAGATATTTGGGAGATGCATAGGGTGGTTCTGTTTCCACAGGCCCCAAGTCCAGGTCACCATTGTCTGCCATATTGGGGTCTGTACCAGCAGCTTTGCCAGACCGGTGGGGAATCTCCACGGCGGTCTCTTCTCGGATAGGAGCAGCCGGGATTTGGATTCGAGTCCTTATGACAGCTAAGACTGTGCTGAACACGTTGTCAGAGGTGGAGAAGTAGGTCTCCCACAAGAAGCGGCCCTGCCTCCTCATGGCAAGGAGATCGTTGTCAGAAATGCTTCTCAGAAGAAAGTGCACTTCTGTGATACGTGGCTTTGGTATGATTAAGGCTGCCTCGTTCCACCGGATCACATCATTATAGGGTAGCTGAACTTGCTCTCCAAGAACCACCGGGATGGCTCCGACTTCCAGAGCCTCGAACAGTCTCATGGCACACCCGGCGGAGATCACTAAATGGGTGTCCCCTGGGGTGATTATCAGTGCAAAAGTAGATAGCTTCAGTAGCTCTAGTCTGTCATCCCTTTCTCCACACAGAGCCCACTCAGTGGGCAGACTCGCCTTAGGCTGGTTCTTACACGTGAACTCCACCAAAACAAAGTCCAACTTGCTGTCCTGAACAGCCTTCAAGGTGGTGATGATCCGATCGTCGTAGTCAGCTGGGGCATTGCCTTCGATTTCCTCTTCGAAAGAGCGAACCTCTTGCAAGCTGGATCTGAGAGACTCAATCTTCTCCCCCTGGAAACTAAACAGGTATTTACGCTTGACCGGCACCTGGGGCGGGATTTCTAGGAAGTTGGGTTCAGACATAGCGTGGACCAGAGGCGACACCACAATATCAAACCCCGGTCGATACTGCACGTCGTAGAAGGTGGACTGGGCAATCATGGCGCGCCCTGTGCTGATGTTGTAAATGAAGTTCTGAGTTTCCGATTTCCTCGATAAATTGATGATGAGATGGTTATGCCCATCAGTCCTCCAATATGGCAGAGAGTGCAACTGTTGCTCTAGTTCAGTAGGTTTTGGCATTACGGGCTCTTGCATTTCCCCCACTAAAATTATATACACACAAGCAATATTTGCATTTTCAGTAACATAAACATTAGTTCTGACGGTCGCCTCAAAGGCTTGTTTAATTAAAGGGTCTAAGGAACTACCAAAAGGGTAATCGTCACTGTTGTAGACATAGACTGGAAAGCCAGATGTCAACGGGCAGCGCGAGTAGTCAAAGCAGTTGTGTAGCCTGCAGTTCCGGTTGGATTTTGGCAAGGGGAAGGTCGCATCGTCTTTGTCTGGCAGGAGCCGGATGGGCAAGGAGAGCTTGGGCTGGTTCTGAGCCATCAGCTCTTTGTAGGAGTGCTCGGTCTGGCTGATGACGTTCTTCAGCTGCAGCAGGTCCTGCTTGGCATTTTCAATGCTCTTTTTGCAGGCCTCGATCTTCAAGTTGAGCTTGGCGATCTCGCTGTTGAGCTCCTGCCGCTTGGCCTCCAGCTGGAGCAGCTCCTCGCTGACCGACTCGCGGATGCGACACAGGTCTTGCACGTGCTTTACCTCGCACAGCTCATTGCCGGTCCGAGGGCCAAAGATGCGCTTGCCGGCATCGTCCGCGTCATCGATGGTGGTCAGGTAGTAGTGGGCAATGAGGGGAAAGAAGACGAGGATGATGAAGAGGGTGAAACTAAGCCAGGTGAGCCGGATCCGACTGGACCACCTCAACACCCACGGCTGGCCTCCGTTCCCCACTCCCCCATTCCGCAACATCGTATATCCAGTCATGAGTTCCAAAGTCGCTGCGCGCCCAATCACGTTGGATCAGTAGCCATAACCAAAAGAGGTTTGATAGCGAGTCTCAAGAAAAAAAACGTTATTGTGCCTGCTTAACGAGAAGCCAATAGAAGGGGAATTTCATCTTCTTGTCGCACCGACGGCTTTTCTACAGTCATTTTGCTGCAGGCGCAACTTTTGACCCCGTTAGACTCAATCATTGACCTTTTCACCCACCCCCAGCCCACCCCTTGGTCTGCGGGCAACCGTCGCTGGAAGTGTCACAGCGTTGTCATGGTGATTCCGAGTCTCAACCGGCAGAAGGAAAACACAATGGGATCAAGCCAAACTCTACCGCTGCTCTCGACGTCCCGCATTACCATCCAATGAATATGCAGAGGCACCAGGCATCGTGGAGACGGAGCCAGAAGAGACTTGTACGAATGTCAGTCTCGCTCATCGCTGCCGCGCGGCTGATGCTCAACCATTCCTACAAGAGAACAAGCATATCTTCAGACAATGCAAACAAAACGACCCCTTAGTGACCCAAGACACGGCTATTTTTGAAAAGCAACTGTCCTCTCTGCCAAACAGCAACCTTTGTGCATGTCGAATACCTCTGGGGTTGATAGCAGTAAACCTGAGAAAGCGACGGGGGTTCATTAGATGCGGCCACACGGCTTTCTCCGGGCACTCTGCTTTTCATTAGGGTTGCACGCTTCAGTGGCCAGACCAGAAAAATCACAGCCATGTGAAAAAATAACCAGACCTGGTTTCCTCTGCCACTGTCATGCTGCGTAACTTTGCAGAAGCTGCTTAACATCTGCAAGCTCCCTTCTCCTCATGTGAAAAACTGGAGATATTAATGTACACCTGGCTCTCTCCACCCACCTTTTGATGGCATGTTGTGATCCTGGGACACAGCAGTGCTGTGAATTTGTACTGCATAACTGACTGTAACCACTATTGTTCTGCTCTAGTGACTAGAACTGATGAGGAATTTTTAGACGAAGTGTTTTGCTTTCATTTCCTGCCGGAAAATTTTGATTCGTTGCAAGAGAAAGCTTAAAGGGAACCTCCTCGTGTTGGTTACTATTAACTCCGCTGGCTGGCTGCATACGAGAGAGAATTCCTGGTCAAAACTGGGAAAGTCTACGCCGTACAGCAAAGCAAAGATGCCAAAAGAGTTAGGATCCATCAGGGATCGCACCACCCAAGTGGTATCAGCTTGCTTAAATACACCTTTTTGCTTGGAAAACCCTGCGATGGCACTGAATCCCGACCCAGCACGGGCATAAAAATCAAGGACGTGGCAAATTCACCTCTGAGTCTTTGGTCTATGCCAACAGATTTAAATCTGGGCCAGCTGAATAGGCTGCCACTGGAAACTCTCCCTTCCCTTTCATTAGCGTCCTCCGAGGTACCCAAGTTTCTGGGATATTCTCTCGTAAACCGGACTTCCCACCTCCCTGATCAATCTAGTGCTGGGCTTCCCACTGACTCTTCCCGAGCCTCAAGAGAAGCTTATTAATTTCTGCTTCAATTTTTAATTAGAGGAAAGTCATCTACATTGGTGACGGTCATTTTTCACTAAATCTATTTAATACTCCTCTCATCTACTCATCAAGAAGTAGCAGAAAAAAAACGAAGAAGCAAATCTCAGCTAAAACAGAGATCTGGAAACGGGCCAGAGCAAAACAGAAGTTCACCTTAAAGGAATAGAGAGGAGTCAGGAATAATTTTGAGTGTAGTACAAGTGCGTGTCAGGAAAAAAATAAATGGAAGATTTGATTTTAACCTGGAAAAAATCATAATGAAAGCGGAAACGAGGTTTAATAAAGCAAAATTCCTATGCCTATCTTGTTACAAGGCCATTTGTTGTCGATAACTTAACGCCCCACAATTAAATGGGGATCCCCCCCAACCTGACCCCCAACCAGGAGTTACGCAGCAGTATGGACACTTAAAATTAAGGTAGATTTAAAATTCATAGCATTGTCTGGCAACCAGCAGTGGTGTAAATCTCAAAAAGCCGGGAGGATAAAAGGGCTAAAAAGTCAGGAAAAGGCTAAATCAGCTTTCTCAGACCTTGGCAGCGCAGGCGCTGCGGGCAGGGGGGGAGGCTTTGGCTCTGCTGGCAGGAGATTTTAATACCATTCTCTGTACACACCAACTTGCACTTGCTGGGGCTGGGAGAGAGCCTGGTGATGAATGTAAATCCCCGGCGTCTCCGTGCGGGGCTGTCAGTCAGGCACAGGGAGCCCTGGCAATAGCAGCACGCTCGTATCGTGCCTCTGGATCATGGAAGGGTTTTAGTACACACCAGTGCACAAACCAGGCAAAAATAGAATAAAAAAAAAAAGCTTTTAAAGTCAATTTTTCCTTTTTTCCCCTTCTTTTTTTAAGTCCTCGGGATACGAAGCTTCATGCTGTCCGTGTGTACACACCAGTCGGTCACTCCCTGCTATTTCAGCCTGGTCTCACATCTGCAAAGATCCAAGAATTGCTCCCAGTTTCCTGCAAACAGCTGGCCAGATGAGAGCTGCCCTAGTAACCCTTTTTCCAAGCACTCGCTCACCGGAATGCCAGTGAATCTAAAAACCAGCTTAACTTTAAGGCACACACGGGAAAACAAGCTCTGCTGGGTTTTTTTGTTTGGGGGTGCCACGGGATAAGCATGGTCAAACCTTCAAGGTGTTGAGATAACACAGAAACAAGGGTCACAAATGTGGCTGAGAAGCAACGAAGGGGCATGTGGTGGTGCTGCTTCAGTCTGGCCAGAGCAAACTGCAGCCCCACAGTCACAGGGCAGTCACAGGGGTTATCAGCTCAGACTGCATATAAATCTTGGTCTATTTTAGCTGCTTTGCCCATTTATGAGCCCCAAACAGCAATGAAATGGCAACCTGGGACTCTCTAAAATGGCAACGGGGCTCCTTGAAAAGCTAAAGCCATCACACGATCCTCTGCAGCTGTTCTGCCGCTTAATCCTTCCACAGGCTCCTCTGGTCTTTCCCTTCACTTGACACAGAACAAACTTTATCCTCCTGACCTAAAAACGTGGGCTGTGAATTAAAAAAAAAAGAAATCTGTATGCTCAGACACCCGAAGCTGACAAACTAACTCTGCCTCTAGCTTGGAAAATACACGGGGGAAAGACTGGAGCAGGCTGGGGAGGGACTTGAAATGCAACACGCGGGGCTTGGGATCAGTTAAAAGTATTGACTGTCAGAGTGAAATATGTGCTGGCGATAAAGCAAGCACTTTAGACACACTCTCAGACTCTTCTTCATTACTAAGACTTTATTCCTCATCAACTCGAGAGAGCCTGAGGTTGTAACACGTTGTTATTAGGACTTAAAAAAAAAACAACAAAACCAAACCCAAAAAAATCCAATCTGTGGTTTTACCAAGACCGAGTTCAGTGGTGTATTTAAGAGCAATAAGCAGCCGTGGGGAAAAAGGCTGCTAATTTCCATAGTTCCCAAAAAGAAGTCTGGGAGGAGGAGAAAAAGGTTCGCTGCTGGGCTCTCCAGCCAACTCATTCCCCTCACTCCCAGGTGCTATTTAATCCTTTAAACTGATCAAGCCCCACACTGAGAAACTCTTGTTGACATTATAACACGACGTTGCTGCCCGACAGACCTAATTACATGCAGGCACAGGAAAAAAAAAAGAGGCCGGAAGAGCTCTTGGGAAATCAGAAGCTTAATAATTACCAGAGCCTCTTCCCAAATGCCAACCTGACTGATTTCTTGGGCACGACAGGTTTGCACGTCGTATTCCTTCTCCCATGGCACAGGGCCACCAGACTAAATTGCTCGTGGGGCACATCGTCACATCTTAGTTCAAATCCGAGGCTGCTTCTCAACCCCACCTCACCCCAGTGAAGTTGTGAGAAAACCTGAGGTTTCCCTCTTTTTGCATTTCAGGATGGATTGATCTGTGGATGCTCGTGGAGTCATCACTCTGCCCATCTTCAGTCCCAAGGTCCTCTGCAAACACCTGCGCACAGCTATTCCTCTCCTGCTTACACTTCCTTTAGTCCATCTCCCTATAAAATCAGGATAACATTGTCCCTTTTCTCAGCATATTTGTGAACAGAACCTGGAAACCTTAAACTTAGGGTCCTCCAGAGAGTAGTACAGCAATAAATAACCATCAGGCAGAATGCGGCGACACAGACCACACTGAACTTTCCAGGGGAAAAGACTACAGGCATCCATCTTTGTGGTTGTTAAATTAGAGCTCCCCAACTCTGGCTCACTCTCTTTCCTCATCAAATGCTGGGCTGGCCCTCTCCATGGAGGGCGAAGGACCGTACCCACCTCTGTCACACAGGCTGGCTCCTGGTGAAGGGTGAAGGATGTTGGGGAGCGATTGTTAGAGGCTCCTGGGCTTTATCTCTTCAGTCTTGAGTAGACAGTTTCTATTGCAGAGTCTCTTTTTCGCCAGCACTAAAAATCAAATAAAAGAAGAAGAAACAAATTTTGCTAAAAAAGCAAAATACAGCACATTACCCCCTTCAGAGAAGAGTTTCAGGTGAAATGGAAAAGAAACAAATACAAATCAGTCCTTTAGTGACAATAACTTTCTACTTCCTAATGCTCTTGAAGAAAAGGATTGCACCCCAAATCCCCCCTCGCTTTGGGAATAGAAGCGTTTGGAGGATTCTCCTTCTGCAGTTGAACAAGGAGAATAAATCTATTAGGTGCGTGCTTTAAGGGACGTTTGAGAGCAGATCTTTAAAAGGAGCAGATGGAAAATTCACTCTGAAACGCTTCGCGTGCTGCTGCCTGAGGGATCATCACCAGGGATTTGTACCATCTCGAGAGCTCGCAGGTACAGAGGAATTCTCCCAGGCGAAGATCAACGCACAACCCGTACAAGGTCTTGTAATCTGGAAATTCAGGGGATAAACTGCATCCCCGGCTTTAGGAAGCTTTTATCTAAAGCAAGAAACATTCGCCCCATTCAGCTCCACGCAAAGCCAAACCTGCTTCCAGCCACACTCCCCATCACAGCTGTGCACTGGGGGCAAAGGGGTCCTGGAGAAACACCCCAAGAAAGACCCTCCCTGTGCTCGCTCAGGAGACCACGTGTGCTGAAGAAGGCAAAGGCTGAACAATATGAGGGGAAGCATCGTGTACATTCACCCTGTTCTTCTGCTCTTTCCCCACGTGCTCTGCTGGAGACAGGTCCCAGACAACACGGACACTGGCTTTGCACCATGGTTGTGATCTTCTCTCCTGCCCTGCCAGCATAAGACCGGTGCTCCCAGTACAGCATCATTTCATCTTAACAGTCTTCAGAAAGGCATCTCCTGCAATTCAGAAATCCTTGGGGGGAGGAGAGAGAAGAAAAAGACCCACAGCATGATGCAAATTGCCTCAAGAACTCATCTGGATGAGGAACAGAGATAGGGGGGAGAAATGCAACCAGAAGAGAAAACGCAGGACCTCCTGAGAGCTTTTCTGACTTTCTCTCCTTTGCAGACCTTCCACCAGCCTTCACTGTCAGAGCAGAGAGGAAGCAGAGAGGTATTTGGATGGTTTAGAAGTGGCACTTGAGGACAAATCCTTTGAGAACTGCTTTCCACCCATGTTCTTGGGGAAAAGAGCACTCACGCCTGCCACCACAGCATTTCTCACCAAGGGCACACAGCGTGTAACACCCCCAGGGTGACATCCCTCAACACATGCTCCCACCCTGGAGCTGCTCAGAGCCAGGACCCGTGGGCTCTCCAGGAATGGAACAAGTAGATTACTCTGCTGTAGCTGCCAAAAGGATGGTTACAATCAGCACGAACTCTATGTCGCCGGTTCCGGAGCCCCAGCTGGCAAGTTCAGCATCAGACCTTTCTCAGAACCAATCTCCACTTCTGAGGTTTCATGGCAAGAAAACCCAGAAGAAGCATCACGAGCTCAACCCCAACAGGTGAGACCCCAAGATGTACATCATTTTGTGCTTCTGCTGGTGCTTTTGAGAACTTATGACAGGGAAATCGATACCCAAAAGAGATGGCAGAAGTAACCACCCCAGCGTAGAGGTGAAATGAAGCATTGGAAGTTGAGTTGCCCGATCATTACAGGAAGGAAAGAAGGGAAAGAAGGGAGGGAGAATTGGGAGAAATGCACCGGATATCTGGGCTGGGAACGGCAAGGAGAAGACAACTGGAAGGGATGGGAGTTCCTCCTGCTATTTGCAAGCCCAAATCCATCTGCGGTGGCAGCAACCAGACCTTCCAGGGCTCTGAAAATGGCAGAAAGAAAAAGTAGATGGAAGTGGGGAGCCATCAAACTGCAGCTCAGGCCACCACCTGCTTGGCCATAGTTGGCCCTTGTGATATGAGGTCAAAAGATACTCAAAATTCAGCTGGACAATGCCCAAGTTCAGAGGCCTCTGGAGGTCCCTTCCAATTGAAATGATTGCATGGTTCTGTATCTGAGCTCTCAGAAGGCAGTAATTCAGAAACACAAGCAGAAAGCTGGAGTCAAGATGTCCTGGGTCTGTCCCCAGCTCCAACATTGTCTCATCCTGCACCCCGGGGAAATCACACAAACTCCACGCCTCATTCCCCCTCTGTGCAAAGCAAAAGTGAACTCAAACTGCTTCAAGGCAGACAAGTGAAGAACTGACAGCCCGGCTTACGCTTTTTTTGTGCTCCATCTGGGACACAGGGACAAGAGCCTGCTCCAGGAGATGCTCAATATTGCAGCAAGGAGAAGCTACAGAAACCTCTCCCTCAAGTGCTTCCAGGGACCTGCCCGCTCTGCCCTCTGCCAAAGGTCCGTCACGCTCCTCAGCCGAGGTTAACCCAGTGATTCATCGACTTGCATTTATTCTGGTGAAATCCTTAGACAGTGAAACCGCATCCAGTTCGTGGAGAGCAGGAAATGGGAGGTAGAGAGAAACAGCTCGCCCGAGGTCACCCCAGAACCTGCACCAGCTTGGGATTCATCTCATTGTCCTGCCCGCAGGATCGTCTGTCTTCCCAACCTGCCCTTTTCCACGGGTTCCCTTCGCTGCTGCCTTCTGGCTTTTTGCATAATGCACTGCAAAATCTACTTTCCATACACAGCTCTTTGTTCTTACATTTATTACTTCATGCTGGTTTTGGGTAACAAACCAAGTGCTCCTCCACACAAAATACCCCCAGCCTACGAGCAAATCCTTCTCTGTCCCACGGTACATAAAGGTGAGAGCACCCGGGATGCAAAGCTCCCCCCCCCCCCCCAGCTCCAAATCTCAGAGCAGAGCTTTCCAAGGAACCTGGTAAATCCCTACAACCACGCAGCGGCTGATGTTGTTCTGCTCAACAGGTTCCTGTTTACTCAGCATTAAGGATTTTTTTTTGGGATGCGGGAAGCAAACCGAGGAAGCAGATTCTCTGCTCCGGCACGGGCTGCTCGAGGAGGAGACGCGCGGCTGATCTTTTCTTCACCGCTCAAAGGGAGAAATTAGGTGTGGGAGGTGGGAAAGGCTCTTTTTGCTTTTTCCTTGAAGAGATTAATGAACAAGAACTGTCTCGGGGGAAAACCACAGCGAAGAGCCGAGCGCTTTGCATGGTATGCGAGAAGCACACAGAGGTCAGCTCCAGAGAGGAGGGAGAGGGCTGGCTTTCCAAACGCTGGCTGTGTGAGACAGCTGCTCAGGTCCTTGGTATTCTTTGTGGTTTCCAGCCTTAAGATAGCTCAGGCACGCTATTTTCCCCAAGGCAAAAAATATAAACCTCTCTCTCACCTCCCTGAAACGCTGTCGTCACCGCTTCCTCGGCAGCAAATAACCGCGGGGCAGAACGCAGGCTCCTGCTCTGATAGACGCTTCCAGTCGTAATTAAGCAGAAATTTACAATTTTCTTCGTCCTGGCTAAGTTATAAGAAAAAGAAAATATTACCCGAGGAGCAGAGAAACACACACAACGTTTAACAGCATCTCACTCGGCGGGGTGGGTCACTAGGGAAAATAACCCAGACCACGGGTTTTCTGGAAAGTTTGCCCATTTTGCCCCACGCGGCGAATACGCCAGTTCTGGAGACCAAAGCATCTCCATGGAGGGGCACACGGACTCGTTGACAAGCTGACGGCCGTCCCCGAGCTTTTTGGAGGCGGCTTCATCACCACGTCAGCGGAGGCTGCTCCGTTGCAGACAACCCTATCGATCATGCCAAATAACTAAATTACCTGACATGCTATAATCACCTGCCTTTCTCCAGCGGGCGGGTTCCCACCCAACCCACTTCATTACCAAGCAAGGGAGAAACTCAGATGTGCAAACGCCGCCGCTGCCAGGAGGCTATTCATTTGGAACAGCTTCAAAAAGGGTCCTGTGGGTAAAAACTCCTCTCTCGTCAACAGACACCGGTGTCACACAGTCCCAATTAGGCGAGGGATGCTAAATGCCTTTCTGCTGCACACAGCAGGAACCCAGGGGCCCGACTAATCTGCATCTTCGCTGTCTGCAGAGACTTGAGGAGAAAGATGTCACCGTGGCACACACCATCACGTCACCAGCACGGCTGGGCTTGTGTAAAAGCTGTCCCTCTCTCTGTACCTGGTAACAGCACCCAAGCCCCGCTGCTGCTGTGACACTGGTAGCACCTGGGCAAGGGTATACTTTGGATCGAGGCTATTTACATAGATTTGGCCAGATATCACAGAATCACAGAATGATATGGGGTTGGAAGGGACCTCTGGAGATCATCCCCTCCAACCCCCTGCCAGAGCAAGTCCACCCAGAGCAGGTCCCACAGGAACATGTCCCAGCAGGGTTTGAATGTCTCCAGAGAAGGAGACGCCACCACCTCTCTGGGCAGCCTCTGCCAGGGCTCTACCACCCTCACAGTGAAGAAGTTCCTCCTCATGTCTAGGTAGAACTTCTTATGTTTAGGTTTTGCCCATTTCCTCTTGTCCTGTCACTGGGCACCACTGAAAAAGGACCAGCCCCATCCTCTTGATGATATGAGATCTGAGAATGGAAACGCTCTCTACACAGAGAGATTACATCGAAACCTCCAACAAAAAATGAGCCATGGGGCAAAATAAAATGAAATATCTAAGGATATTCTGCCTTTTCTAGCCGCCTGAGAAAAGTTCACAACTGCGCTGCTCCCTCCTTGCTCATCACACAAACAAACCCAGCTTTACTGGTCCTTCTGGATGTTATCACCCAGAAAGCTCCTCCTCATGACCCTGGGCTGGCACCGTGCCTCTGCAAGCCATTTCTAAAGGCTCACTCGGTCATGAACCAAGTCATGGTCAACACGTGTGTTCATTCCCCTTCCGTTTAACCTGTGGGCTCCCAGGGGCATGGCCCTTAAGACACCCAGAGAGCATCATGAAGTGTGATCTACAGATCTCACTCCTGAGCGAGGTACCCACGTGCCGGCAGAAGGTGACACAGTGTGTAGCATCCTTGCTGTAAAAACACTGCCGGCCCAAGCACTGAAACCAAGAGGTGACCTTTCAGGCAAGATCTCTGCCAAGTAAGATCTTTGCCAGCTAAAGCAATGCTATGATAGCTGAAATAAAGGAAAAAAAAAAAAAAAAAAGCTGATTACCGTTAATCGTGCAAAGCAGAGAGGAACCTGCCCAGGTGACTCGAGCTGGCCTAACGCACCAGATGTTTGCAGTCCAGCTAATGAAAGGCTGTGCAGGACACTTGCACTATACAGACAGAATCAAAGAATCATGGAAATGTCCAGGTTGGAAGGGACGTTTCAGATCATGGAGTCCAACCATCAACCCACCACTGACAAACCCACCACTGACCCATGTCCCTCAGCACCACGTCTGCCCGGCTTTGAAATCCCTCCAGGGATGGGGACTCCACCACTGCCCTGGGCAGCCTCTGCCAAGGTTTCACAACTGGTGTAGAAATTGTTCCCAATATCCATCCTAAACCTCCCCTGGAGCAGCTTGAGGCCATATTCTCTTGTCCCATCGCCTGTTCCTTGGGAGAAGAGACTGACCCCCCCTGGCTACACCCTCCTTTCAGGGAGTTGGAGAGAACGAGAAGGTCTCCCCTCAGCCTCCTTTTCTCCAGGCTGAACACCCCCAGCTCCCTCGCCGCTCCTCACAAGTTCTCCAGACCTTTCTCCTCGGTTCTCCAGACCCCTCACCAGCTCCATTGCCCTTCTCTGGACCTGCTCCAGTATCTCAAGGTCTTTCTTGTTGCGAGGGGCCCAAAACTAGGATGTGGCAGATGTTGCAGCAGCCAAAAACAGCACTTCAAAATAACACAGAGCGAACAAAACACTGTGCCTGGAGCTTGTGGGTGTGCTTAATGAAGTTATTAACCAGCAGAAGAGTGTATGATAGAAGATAAGCACTAGCAGAATGCATCGTAATTAAATTTCTACAAAGTGAAGGCGCCGCTTGGATTTGAGATGCCGGATAATTTGACACATGCTGTGCGCTGTTCTGTCACTGGCGCCCAGCACTTTGCTTGCAAGATATCACCAAGAAACATAAATGACCAACCGAGTCTCATGCTGGGTGGCTGGAGAAGACTAACACCACCCAGTCCCTGGAAGAGGCGGGATGGGAGACAGCAAACTCCCCTCAGCCCATGTGTCTGGTGTAGAGATGGCTCCTATCACAATGGGTAGGTAGAAGGACATCTGGGGACAGATGTGGTAATAACAGACCAGTTAGGAAGGGCAAAGTTACACTGTTCTGTTTAACGAAGGTCTAAGAGAGGTCAGGGAAAGAGGGATCCAAAGAACTTGGCCAAAGCTGGAGGTGAAGGAAGGAATTAACTTCGCAGCTGCACAAGGTGGACTCAATCACTGAGCAAGATTAGATGGGGTTATAAAAGTTAAGATAAGGGTTAGATTGAGTATGCCGAGAAATAAATTGATCAATTAAATAGACTCACTTGCCACATTTTTAATAGTGTGGTGTAATATCAGTGGCCAAAAAGGCAGCCTCTGGTCCAGAGCAGCATCCCTCCAGCCCCATGCTTGTCCCCGTGGTGAGGGTCTCAAGGGGGCTGCTCAAGACGCAGCCCAAACCCACTGGCTCCCTTTTAGGGTTTCTCAATATCTCAAACCTGACAGCAAAAAAGCTCCATGAAAACCATTGACAACAAGCCTCCTAGTTTTATGAAATTCCCGTCATATACATCATTTATATATGATTTCGTTTTATGTGGACTCTTCCAGTTCCCGGCTGCCACCTGGGGCTCAGGAGGCATCAACAACCCACCACACTCCGGGAAGGGTGAGTGTTATCCCATACTCAAATGGACTCCCAGATGTTAAACAGCATATTCCTTACCGAGCTGCCGCTTCACGCCGCCACCAAGGCCACTTTTGTCAAATGCCCTGGGATCCTTTGGAGTTAAAGATAATTCTGCCAACTCTAAGGGCTGGGAACTCAGGGATATTGGGAAGAGTACAGCAGGACTGTTTAATGGCTGCAAACTTAATGAGCAAACACAGCACTTCTTTTGACCTCAAAAATTACTTTTTAGGATAAAAGAGAGGAGGTCTTAAAATAAAAAAAAAAAATAAAAAAAAGGCACGATGAAATGCTTCAACCAATGGCACTGCCACATGGAGCCTGTTCCTTAGCATCCCGGAGCAGATGTGCTGCACTCAAAATGTCTTTGTCTATTAAAACTGTGTCAGCTTCAGAGACTCCAAAACTCCCTGTGGCATAAACAGAATTTCTAATGAACAGCTGCAGGATACAGGAGTAGCCGCGCAAAATGCAGCTGCCGAGATCACTCTCCTTCCCGCTCTCACCACCGTCCCCCATTTGGGTCTCTCCTGTCTTCCCACTCCCACAACCCCACCGCCTCGCTGGGTCTTCTGCACCCTCCACGGATGAGCACCATTAGTTTAGTTCATCCATGTCCTTCTTACTTTCCTGTGACCCACCTCCAGCCTCCTTCTTCAAAATCAAGTCACCCGTGTCCAGTTCTGGGCCCCCCAGTTCAAGAAGGACAGGGAACTACTGGAGAGAGTCCAGTGGAGGCTACAAAGATGATGAAGGGGCTGGAGCATCTCTCTGCTGAGGAAAGGCTGAGGGACTTGGGGTTGGAGAAGAGCAGACTGAGAGGGGATCTCATTGATGCTGAGCAAGAGCTAAAGGGCAGGTGGCAAGAGGATGGGGCCAGACTCTTCTCAGTGGTGCCCGGGGACAGGACAAGGGGCAACGGGCACAAAGTGGGAAATGGGGAAATTCCATCTCATGATGAAGGAGGACCTTCTTCACTTTGAGGGTGGCAGACCCCTGGAAGAGGCTGCCCAGAGAGATGGTGGAGTCTCCTTCTCTGGAGACATTCAAACCCTGCTGGGACATGTTTCTGTGCAACCTGCTCTGGGTGACCCTGCTCTGGCAGAGCGTTGGACTGGATGATCTCCGGAGGTCCCTTCCAACCCCGACCAGTCTGTGATTCCGTAAGGACCAGTAACTTGAGGGCAGACACCTAGCACTGTTTTCCCCTATTGATATTTATGATTTCCAAACCCCGTGAGCATCGCTCATCTCCTCCGACCATGCTGTGTCCATGCATCTCCTGGTCCCTCCATGCAAGCCCTTGGGCGCTCTCACACCTCTCCAGCCTCTGCTGCCATTATACCTGCTCGCACCAAGGAAGTGCAAAAGGGAGAAATAAAGGGGAAAAAACCATTATCACACCAAGCCCTGTAATTCCACAGAACATGAGCAATCCTCGGGGAAGGATTCAGCCAGAGTAAATTGAAACCCGCTAATAGGGCTTTTAGCTTCGGCGCTGCCTTCCAGGCCGAGGCACCAAAGCACGACTCCTTGTGCGAGTTGGTTTACGTATTCTTTTGAAATCCTCTGCCTTTGAAACCAAAAATCCGTCAAGCGTACAGCCTGGTCTGAAGGCACTTCCCAAACGCTCTCCCGCACCTAATGGTGTCCTGTGAGCTGGCTGGAGAAACAGCTGGAATGATTATTAATTTAGTCAGGCACTTGAAACGGCCCCTGCGATGCTCAGCGCTGTACTCGGAGAAAAACATCCTCTTTTGTCTCAATGTAGCCCCAACAAATACTTCTGTGTTCCCAGAAGTACTTGTTGGGGCTACATTGAGACAAAAGAGCACAAACGAAGCCTGAATTCTTACTGCTTGATGCCTTCAATCTTCCATGGGGTTCTCCAGTACCCCATAAAGAGCCTCGGTTTCCTATTTCCAGGACATTTATAGGGAGTTAACGCTTTGGTGAGCTCTGTCCCTCTAATATGAGTGAAAACAGCTGATAGGTTGAAAAGTTATTGGAAGTCTAACAGGTAAGACCAGATGCTAAAGTCTCATTTTATTAGAAGACTCCAACAACATTAAAGAGCGTGTAACGCTAAGCGATAGTGTCTTTCTAAATAAATCCTTATTAACTGGTATCGAACACGCAGGCCAGCTAAATACCTTGTGGCTTTGAGACAATCTGTCTGATGTGATCATGTAACTTCCAAATGCTTTAGCTCTTCAACCACTGCAGTGACTGGTGTGACTGGTGCTAGCAGTGTATGTAAATCAGCCAAGTTTCTGCAAAGTTAATGGCTTATCAGCTTCCCTGGATTGGCAGCAGGACAGGACAAGAGGGAACAGCCTCAAATTGTGCCAGGGGAGGTTTAAGATGGATACTGGGAAACATTCCTTCCCCAAAAGGGTTGTGAAGCCTTGGCAGAGGCTGCCCAGGGCAGTGGTGGAGTCCCCATCCCTGGAGGGATTTCAAAGCCGGGCAGATGTGGTGCTGAGGGACATGGGTCAGTGGTGGGTTTGTCGGTGGTGGGTTGATGGTTGGACTCCATGATCTGACAGGTCCCTTCCAACCTGGACATTTCCATGATTCTATGTGCAGGACGGATCTTATTCGTAGCTGACAGGGCTTTGAATAGTTAACATCCCTAACACGCTTTCATGGCCCAGAGGAAAAACTCTCAGAGAAACTGTGTGCCATGGATATTGTGGATAAACTCCGGATTGCCCAAGTAATCCTCACCATGCACAGTCCCACCTGCCTGGTCACAACAGAAGGTGAAGAGAATCCAAATGTTAGCTGAGGGGGTATGTTTGGGAAGGCTGAAGCTACTCTGGCGAGGACACGCCAGGCTTAAAATACTCCAGGCAGAAATCTTCACCGCACAACAGCTATTTTTGCTGGGGAAGTGGGGCCAAATGTCCTCAGAGCAGCCCAGGAACGGGCAGTGGGACACTCTGCCAGCACAACGCTCGTGCAGATGAAGCAATCGCTTCCAACACAAGCTGCTGTCTCCCAGTCATCATCCCAAAGATGAGAACATTTCCAACTCACGCCAGGTTCAGGAACCATTTGCAGAATAGATGCTGAGAGGTCCTAATGGGCAAAGAAGTCCCTTCTGGCCATTTGTGGACAGAAGAGTAAGGCCCAGCATCTCTCATGCTGAGCCATCTCCCTCTCATCTCAGTGGCTTGAGCCATAAATGGCTCAGATGGCACAAAAATATTGCAAGGGACAGCACAGCCTTGTCCCTTTTAGGCTTAATGGCACAACAGGTTGGCAAGGTCGCGAGTTAACTATTGTCATCCCCTGGATAAAAGCTGCTCGTGTCCAAAGTAAATACCTGATGCCCAGCCAAGGGAAGGGGAGATGTTCCCAGAGGCTGGGAAAGCTGCCCGTGAACCCAAGCTCTGAAGGGTTCAGAGACACAGCCACCAACTCTGCGGTGAACGTACCCTGCAGGCTGACACGAAGGCATCGGCTCAGAACCGAGTCGTTATGGTAGCCACAAAATTCACAACTCAATTTGACCACTGTATAGAATCCAATAAAAATAATAAAAAACCACCAGGACGGCTATATTAGATCAAACCAATGATCCATCCACTTCCACCCCTCAACTCCTGAATGCTCATTTCCAGCTGCTTTGGTGCAAAATACTCATAAATCAGTGTCACAGAACAGCTTATTCAGAACAATTTTCCCCTAGCCACTAGCAAATAGGAGTTTCCTGAGCCCTTGAAGAACAGAAGCTGCCCACCAAAATACTTTTCTGAAGCACTCAATCACGTACATTCTCATCTCTACAAAGTCTGAACTCTTTAAAAAAGGCAAGGAAAGGAGAAGCACATCAAGCACTGGGTTTCATGGCTTCTTGCAGCAGTGAGTTCCACAGCTGAGCTCCACGAGTGATTTCCTTTCATCAGCTTCACTTATAAACCCTCCTAATTCAGTCTGTGTCCTCTTCCACAGCGTTAGCGATGGGTACAACAGGACTCTCACCCAACTCGCTATGGACCTAGAGGAACAAGACTAAGAAAGCCAATAAAGCAAGACCTGCCACCTTACCTTCTCTAAGCTGTCTGACATCCCACCACATGCTCCTCTCTGATCCAGGGCGGTGTGAATCTTTTCAATCCTTGCGACCATCAGGGTTGGCAGAGAAGTAGAAATACCAGGATCCTTCTGCCAAGGGATCATTTCAGCGTAAATTTGCACTTCTGCTATTGTCTCCTCCTTCCTGATGGACATCCTGCTTCTCCAGTACACCCCTTCTGTGGAGCAGCCCTCCCTCTCTTTTATCCAACGTCCTCTCTAACATCCATGTTCTGTTTTCGTTCCAGTCATTTCCTAAATTTGTGCCGACTTTCTTTTTTTTCTTTTAATTGCTCTCAATATGTCACTCTATATTACTCAACAGCAGATTTATTTAAACGTGTCAATGCTGTTGCTTAGCAGATCTGACCGTGCTTTACCATTTCAGGCAGCTTCAGAAACACGTGCTTCCATTCCCAGTGCTCCCCAGCAAGCCCAGATCATCAGGAAATTTGAGGAAAATGAAAATAAGCCCGACTCTAAAGGCAGTCCACTGGCCTGCACAGGAAAGCTTCACTAGGGATCCTTAAAAACACCCAAACCACCACCAAAAAGCACTGTAGAAGAAGAGGAATTGTGCCAAAAAGCCCACCCAATTTTTCATCTCAGTCAGGAAGTAGTATTGGGTGCTATTTGTCTTCCATTTTCTACCCTGTACCCACGAGCTTCAATAGGAGCCCATCAAGTAAATGATCATCAAGAGCTTTGAAAAAAGTCCTACTATGGAGCTAATATGAGCTTTCCCCAAGCAACAAGCTAATTTTAAGTAATGGCCTTCAACTGCTCTATAAAAGGCCTGGAAGACCCAGGTGAGAGCATGTTCTGACCTTTGAAATTAGACTTGGGTCTTTGCTGAGAGACAGAAGATAACGTGCCACTAAATCACGCACACAATGTTTTCTGCTTGGGCTTTTCAAGCTCCCCAGCCAGCGATGGTGCAGGTTTAGTCACTGCCCCCCCAGACTCCAACTTGCCCATTCACAGCCCAGTAACTGGAGTTTCTAATGGCCTCGGTAAGCTCCAAACACCAATTCAGCCAGAGGCAGAAGCTGTCCCAAAACGCTTATGAAAAAGCCTAAGCAAAACAACACAGAAAATGGCATCCTCCTGCAACCCACTGAAGCAGAATAAACCCAAACAAATTGCCCAAGAGCCCACCAAAACCTGCTGCATGGCCACTAACAGACACCAAGTCGTCGGCATATTCATCCAGGGCTCAAACCATGACGTCGTCTCCATGGGCTCGTCTCCACTCGAGGTGGATTTCATATGTTGCCCCTAAGATGACACTGCTGCCCTGAAACCCCCAGCTCAATCACAGAATCACAGTTTGGGTTGGAAGGGACCTTTAAAGGCCATCAAGTTCCAATCCTCTGCCCTGGGCAGGGACACCTCCCATCAGACCAGGTTGCTCCAAGCCCCCTCCAACCTGCCCTTGAACCCCTCCAGGGACGGGGCAGCCACAACTTCTCTGGGAAACCTGTTCCAATGGTTCCAATCATCACCCAAGAGGGGCTGGTTCCGGGGCAATTAATTCCCCTAAACTGCTGCCACCAAGACAGTCTCCAGCAGCTGCCGATTCCAGATTCAGACTGTAAATCATACCCAAGAAACCAGGTTCACAACCTCGGGACCTGATTCCACAACCCGAGACAGCCCAACCGAAGACAGAACTTGCAGCAGGACCTGCCAGAACGGCGGCTGATGGGTTTCCAAAAATAACCCAGTTCCCTTCCTGCGGTGCCCGATGTCCGTTTACTTACAGCCACCTAAAAATAGCCCTTCCCATTTGGATCAATGAAGAGAGCTGAGAGAAGTGAAAGACGCTCATCACTCCCCGCACACACAAGACTAAAGGAGATAAAATACTTTTGAAAGGCAGCACAGGGAACAATCCCACGCTGGCCCCGAGAGAGCCAGCTGGATGGGCCTAATGATTCTCCTCCAGCAACAGCTGTGATGGAGTTTATTTCCATTTTGTGTGATTAAAAAGAAAGAGGCAGATAAAAGGGAGAACAAAAAGTCCAAGATTTCAAAAGGCGCTAAAAATAAAATAGTTTGCATTCACTTGGCACCCAACCTTGACAGCATTTCATACGTGATAGCCAAGGAGTCCTCACCAACCCAAAAGGAAGGCTCAAGTGATTTATAGGCAGGGAAACCGAGGCACGGAAACATGAAAACACTGACTCAAGCATCAATAAAATCAACAGGAGGAGCAGGTCTAAAAAGCAGGCGCTCCTGACGCACCTTCCTATCCTCACGCCGTGAGACCCCTCTCTATTTATTCTTCATGGAGCCACCGTAATTGTTTCCATCCCTTGGGAAGCGTAAATCGATGCCGAAGAGTTCAGGGGCTCCTCACGAGGAGTTACAGCCCATTTAGCCGATAAAAGTTAACCAGTTGTTCAGAGCTTGCTCGCACCTCCCAAGGAAAAAGCACTTTTTCAAAATTCAAACATACAAGTTTAGCAGCAGGATGCCTGAAATTAATCCCTTTATTTAACCACTAACAACTTTAAGTGTCTCTAAGCAATTGTAAAGGCTTTATTAGCTCAGGCAATGAAAGCCCGCGAGCAGCCAAGTCACGACGAAGCCAAGGTTATCTGCAGCAAGTTTCCAAGCATTAACTTTGACAACACAAACTCACTCTTGAGCGTATTTGTAACTCAGCAGAAGGAATAAAGAGGACACCAAGGCAACTGGGAAGGCAGCACTTACCCTGCCCACATGTCTGCACAAGTCTGCAGGCAGGGATGGATGGAACAAACCCTCCTGGAAGCCATTCCCTTGACCACAAAGGGCAAGACTTGGGGACAGCACAGAGGTACTACGGGCAAGTTCTATCTTAGCCATCTGATTGTCTTCTACGACCAAGCGATTGGCTTGGTAGATGAGCAGACAACCCTTGTTGTTTATTACCTTGACATCAGCAAGGTAGTTTTTAATGGAGTCTCCTATGACTGGATATAAAGGGGGCAAACAAATGACTGGAGCCAGAGCCCAGAAAGGTGGTAGACCCTCAACCCCATTGATGATCAATCCTCAACAGGACAAAGTCCTGAGCAACCTCATCTACCACCTTTGTGGTCAGCTTTACTCCAAGCAGGACATTGGACTAGAGTCCTCCAGAGGTTCCTTCCAACCTTATTGGTTCTATGAGTCAAAGAAATGCCAAAGAGAAGGTGAAAGTCTTCATGTAGATATTTGAAATAGCTAAAGCTCTAATGTGTAATAAAAATAACTCATAAGCTCTTCGTTGAACTGATGACGTGGTGACAAAGGGAAGTCTCCCAACATGCTGTGCTTCCATTTCTCTCATGTTTACATCTTGACAGAGGAATACATCTGTGCAATTAAGACATATTTACCACTTTCACATTAAAATTCAAGGTGCATTAGTGGCGTCTTAAGACTTAATACCTGCAGGAGGTGATAAACATTCATGAGAGCAATACTGTGAGATTAAATGGGTTGGGCTGATGTTAAAAGACATTTTAAGAGATGTTCTTTTAAGGATTCCTCTGCTCCCATATCTCTGCTCAACCACTGTATCACCGTTTCCCCAGATCCTTTCATGTTTCCAACACACAGAGAAATACATAAGATGTGCACATCCCAGATTGGGTCCCGTCTGGTTGCTTCAGTGGGAGGAAAAAAGAATGGCTCAGATGCTGCCTTCTTTGAAATCCAAGTGTCACCAGGTTTTGGTTGTGGTTTTTTTTTTGTTTTTTTTGGTTTTTTTTTAAATGTCTTCTGTTATTACTGGAAAGTATTGAGTTTCACCAAAATCAAAAGCTCCACTCAGGTTTGTTGGCCTTTCACCTTACCCTAACAGCTGTCTTGCCAAAATCCATAGAAGACAGAAATCCCTAGTTCCTAGTACACGCATTTGGAAAGGGTTTCAAATGCAAAGTTTTCACCCTTATTACGGTCTTCCAAGGCACACAGCTGCCTTCCTGACTTTGCTGCTTCTGAAAAAAGCCACCAAACCCACAAGTCGCTGGGTTTGCTGACCAGGATCGCTCGACTTAGTGAATAGTGAACATCAGCAACCTTCAAGGACATGGTATAACACACCAGAGTGGAAATCACAAGTGCTGGATGCAGTTCCCTTAAATCCTCTAAGCTTCTCTGCTGAACAGCCATTTAAGTGCTGATAAAGTCACTTTTAGACTATTTTCATAAAACTGAAGGTCAGCAAATGATTCTGTAATTAAGACTGTCACATATTCTCAGCCTGGTACATAACTCAAGCCTGGTCTGTTTAGTGGAGTAGGAGGCAAGGAGTGTGCTGACTATTTTGAGGTGTGATGAACCCCGTGGGGTCACCAGGCCTTGGGGACAGATTGCTCAGAGCCATGTCTTGCAGCAGAACGTGTTTTGCAGCCTCTCCAAGCCCTGGCTACCCCTCTCCAAGCCCTAGTCACGTTTAGTGATAAAGTTGGTTTCTGTGTGTCCCTCTGCATTGGACAACTCCTCCTGCTTCACCAGGTCAGAAGATGCCTCTTGTCCAGGGTGGCTTTGCAGATGAAGAGTGAGCAGTTGCACCGACCGCTTCGCAACAACCCATCCCTGCATCTGAAACGCTTCTGATTCTTCAAAGTCAGCACTGATCTTGGCCAAAAGCAAAGTCTCTGATATAGGGAGGTCATTCTGATATCAACCAGTGGAGGGCAACCACACCCACACACAACAGCCAGCCTCCTACTGCCTGATGAACACAAAAAAAAAGCACCTTCTTCCCATTTCCAACCATCAGAAGAGGTTAAGTGTTCAATCTTTCCCATTCTGCTTTTTTATGTCTGTGACTCTTAAACAGCATCCACCAAACAGCAGATTGTATTCACCTGAAATCAGCCAAAGAAGAACCTAAATTCCTCAGTTTCCCCGCTCAGCAGAGGTTCTGTTCTGCCCAAACGTGAGAAGGACCAGCCAGGGCCACACAAGCAAAGGACACACAGCCGAAAAGCAAAATTTCCTCCCTTGCATTGTAGCATATAACCACATGGAGAAGAACGCTGGAAGACTTTCACCACCTTCTTGTTTCCAGATCTGAGGCCTGAGCTGCCCAACTATACAGCAGGAGGAACAGATCAGCACGTGGCAGATGGTCAGCAAACAAAACTCTTACTCAGCCAAGCAATAAATGCAGGATATAAAGGAGAGGACGGGTGAGGGCTGCATGGATCCTACACCGTGCAGATAACCCGTGGTGCTTCTAACTCACAGGAGTCAGAATGCAGCAGCACATCCCCGCTCTGGACGGCTGCTTCTTTCACGCTATCGGGAGACGAAAAGCAAAAACAAGCTATTGTCTTCAGAGGCTCGACAAAACAGCAAGCCAACTGAAATAATGCTTCGGCGAGAGGTAATCCAATAGTTTCAGCTGAGCGGTTGTTGGCACAGGAGTGCTGTTTTGGTACAAAGACAGGTCAAACATCAATAATTTTGAAGTCCAGTCCAAGTAGAACTTAAGCAAATAGAAACCAAACCACTCCTTTTCCTTCGTGACCCCAGCAAGCTCAGACCCCCTTCCACAGCCCAACCAAGCACGATGTTGACAGGCTGAGAGAGCTGGGGTCATGCAGCCTGGAGAAGGCCCCGTGGAGACCTTGGAGCCCCTTCCAGTCCCTGAGGGGGGCTACAGGAAGGCTGGGGAGGGACCCTTGATCAGGGAGAGGAGCCACAGGACGAGGGGTGATGGCTTTAAACTGAAAGAGGGGAGATTTAGATGAGATATTGGAAAGCAATTCTTTGCTGTGAGGGTGGCAAGACCCTGGCCCAGGTTGCCCCGAGAAGCTGTGGCTGCCCCATCCCTGGAGGGGTTTAAGGGCAGGTTGGAGGGGGCTTGGAGCAACCTGGTGTGGTGGGAGGTGTCCCTGACCAGGGCAGTGGGGTGGAACTGGATAGCCTTTAAGGTCCCTTCCAACTCTAACCATTCTTTGATTCTATGTCCCTGCCCCAACCAAACCAGAGCACCAGCAGAGCCATCAGTTGAACCCATAACCCCCTGAGCTGGTCAGGACACGTGGGTGGCTGTATGTGCCACTGACCTAAGGATGACACATCAGTCACAGCTGGTAGTTTGGGCGCTGGAAGCAAGGAAACCATGTGTGAACTGGCTATAAATAGCAAAGGGACTGGGGATATTTTCTCCCTCTCCACAAGTGCTCCAGGTGGGGTCTCCCCAGAGCGGAGCAGAGGGGCAGAATCCCACCCCGGCCCTGCTGCCCACGCTGCTGGGGATGTAGCCCAGGGTTTGGGGGGCTTGCTGGGCTACCAGTGCACGTTGCCAGCTCCTGTTGAGCTTCTCACCCACCAAGTTGTGCTAATTTCTCATCCCAATTGTGCCAATTTCTGGCCTACAGCCAGGGATCGTGTGGGTCAATGCTAGCCAGCCGAGGCCACCGCTGGTGGGTTACACCCCGGGTGAGCGAGACCCAGTGCCCAGGAGCATCTCCCCTCGCCCCGTGGTGACCAGGATCTCAGCCCTGAGCTGCGGGTCTCAGAGCAGAGCCTGGCCTTGGCAGCTCCCGGATGGTGAGGGACGGGGAATGCTGCCATTAGCCAACTTCACAGCATTTAATAACAAATAAATACCCATGAAACACATGGGAAGGGTTCTTCCTTCCAACAAGTATAAAGGAGACATTGAAGTGACAGGGAACTTCACTTCCCACCTTTTGAGGGGGATAATACAAACCAGCAGAGCAGAAAGAAATCCAAAACATCATTTATCAAAGCAGCAACAGAATTTTCTGTCAAAAGGAGCGATTCCACAACAAGGAGATGCTTCTGGCATGGGCGGATTCATGGCAAAACAATGAAGCAGCGCGGATGATATACGACCGCTTGCTTCCTTGCGCGGAGCGCTGAAAACCTTTCAGAAGCTTTATATAAAAAAATTAGAGCTGCTTATGTTTAACAGCTCAGATGATAAGGTGGGGAAGGAGCGCTTCCCCCGTGCAGCTCTCCAGAAGCAGAGATGATTGTGCTCAGCGGGAAAGGCGCAGCTCCTCCAGCACTGCCCTCCCACCGAGCCGCAGGCACCGGGGGGAGCTGGGCAATTTGCAGAATTTGGTCCTTTGCTCTTGTTCCTCTCGTCTCTCTCCCTCCCCACGTCCTCCTCATCCTCCCCTGGACACACGCGCAGATGGAAAGACGGACGATAACACACCCATTAGGTTATCGGAAGCCTCTCTCCCAGCTACTCTAAATGCAGGCGCATGAAGCAGCAGGATTCTGCTGGTGACATTTGGACCACAAATGAAGTCCCCAAGAGTAATAAACAATCAGGTAAAGAAATCTGGAAAGAAATTACCCAGCACACCTCATCTTCTCGGCCCCCATGAGATCCATATAAAATGTGTTAATGCATCTGATTATGATCTAAATTATGTACAGAGGCTCCTGCCAAGCACTCTGTGAAGTTTCTTTATTGTTCAGTTGAAAGCTGTTTAAGAATGGTCCAGTCATCATGTTTCAAATTAGATTTGGGAAAAAAACATTTTCCTACTTTATTGCTGGCTCAGAACAGGGGTTTGCGGGAGAAGGTCGATGTGTGGTTTCTCTCTGCTGAAGAAAGAGCAGGAGAAGTGGCGACAGAGCAAAAGAAGACCCAGTCCATTGCCCGTCCTTCTCTCCTAACCCGAGCTGTGTGGATTTACTGTACACAGGCTTGCCAGAAAATGACTGCAGTTTCAGCTGGTTTTCTAGATGTGGGGGTTTTTTTCCCTAAAGGAGGGGTATAACAAACACCAAGGTGTTCTCATGCACACCTTCCATGGAACTCTGAACGAAAGGGGTTTGGAAAATTAAGAGCTTGATAAAAATGGCTTGCAAATCATCATCAGAGACTGTCCCCATACTGACCTGTTGCTTACTGTCATGCCAACCCCCCCTGGGCTGCATCCCCAGCAGCGTGGGCAGCAGGGCCGGGGGGGGAATCTACCCCTCTGCTCTGGGGAGGACTCCCCCCCCCCCAGTGCTGCCTCCAGCTCTGGGGCCTCAGCACAGGAGAGACATGGAGCTGTTGGAGCGGGGCCAGAGGAGGCCCCGGAGATGCTGGGAGGGCTGGAGCCCCTCTGCTGGGAGGGGGGGCTGAGAGAGTTGGGGGGGTTCAGCCTGGAGAAGGGAAGGCTCCTTGGAGGAGACCTTGGAACCCTTTCCAGTCCCTGAGGGGGGCTCCAGAAAAGCTGGGGAGGGACTCTTGATGAGTGAGGGGAGCCACAGGATGAGGGGCGGTGGCTTTAAACTGAAAGAGGGGAGATTCAGATGAGATATTAAAAAGAAATTCTTTGGTGTGAGGGTGGCGAGAGCCTGGCCCAGGTTGGCCAGAGAAGCTGTGGCTGCCTCATCCCTGAAGGGCTTCAAGGCCAGGGTGGAGGGGGCTTGGAGCAACCTGGTGTGGTGGGAGGTGTCCCTGCCCAGGGCAGGGGGTTGGAACTGGATGGGCTTTAAACGTCCCTTCCAACCCAAACCATTCTGTGATTCTATCACTGCCAACAAATCATTGTGTTCCTTGGAGGCAGGTAAGAAAGCTGCTTTTCTCCCCAGTAGATTGTGCCAACATTGGAGCTTTATTAAAAATACAACTGAGGAAAAAAACTAGATACACTCCTGCCAGGTGTATATTCGACACCTGCACGTCCAGGAGAGCACCCCCAATTTCACACAGCAGCCCTGACAACCCCACTTGTTGCGAAAACTCCCCCAGCCCAAGCTGTGTGTTATCTCCTGCTGGCGTCCGGCCGCCTCGCTGCGCCGCTCAGCATCTCCTTCCCACCGCATTGCTGGCTTCCCGAGCCCGCAGCAGAGCCAAGGTCACCTTGCTCAGAAGAGCTGTTCTTTCAGAAGGTGGTTCCCCATATATTAAAGGTCTCCCATCTATTCCCTCTGCCCTCCCAAACGCACAGCTCTAGCAACAACCGCATACATTTGGACTAAGCAGGGCCCTGTGGAAGACAGTTAGCATATAAAAGTGCTATATTTTGCTTTTATTTTGCTCTATGCATGCATATAAATACAAATATATATATATATATGTATGCCAGACAACTACCTGCACCTCCTCTCAGAGTGCACAGCTCATCTTTGTATAGAGCTTAATACTTTATATTCATCACTATAGCGTCCAGCATTTTAAGGTGTCAACTCCACCCAACCCCTCCAGTATGTCAAGACGGTCATCCGAGATGCACAACAACTGCTGGACACATTTAATATCGCTCCCCAGGATGACGTTGGAAGTTAAGCATCAGAAATCCACATTTAAGGGCAAGCCTCTTGCTCAGTGTGTGTGCTAGAGCCCGCGTTCCTGCAGCTCCGCTTCCACCTCCGAGCACCTGGAGTCAGGCAGCAAGGAAAACAAACGGCAGAGATGGAGGCAGATATTAAGCCCAAATGTTGAACTGAGACACCCTTCGCATTTATTCCTGAAAACACCGACTAGGCAACAAGGCAATTAGGCCAGTGACCAAAAACTCCCGCCTGTGGGGAAATTCAGCACAGACACAAAGCCCGAACTGGGGAATTAGCGACGCAAAAACTCGGCCCGAGCCGGACCTCGTTATCAGCAGATCTGCAGGAAATTAGGGATCAGAACTACCATTTCTAGCCACCACGGCAACGTAGCAGTTTGATCACCCCCAAAAATGCTTTAATGTAGGATCACAGGCTGGATCCCAGCCAGCCAACAGCACTGCTTTAAAGGGAAGTATTTATCTCTATGAAACACTTACTCAACGAGGTGCTTGAAAATAAAGCCTTTCCTAAACAACCAGATTTTAACCTGAAATTCTGCACATTGGCATTCTCTTCTGCTGCAGGTAAGACCAATTCCCTTACACAGCGTGCTGATTTTTTTTCTCTTTCTCTCTTTGTAAGAAAAATAAAAAGAGAATTTTCTCTTTCAGTTTAACTTTGAGGCAAGATGGAAGACCACAGCCTGGCCTCAAAGACATGAGATCTTTTGAACTCCAAGTCAGCAGGATCTCACAGGAGCTGAGCTCGAGGGCTGCTCTGGAATAAATCAAAAAGGATTTACTCTTTCACTTGACTAAGGCAGAAAAAAACCCCACCCTTAGATGTAGAGATATGCGGTTGGGGGTGGGGAGACAGATAACAGGTTCAAATAAAGTAAATAAATAAAAAAGCAACTTAAGAGTGCCATTAGGGCTTGATTGCCATGATCCCATAAGCTGAACACCATCCTGCATGGTTGGATTTCCTGGAGGAAATCCCCAGCGCCGCTGCGAATTCCGCTGGAAGTGGTTCGGCCCAAGAATATCAGGAGCAGATGCTCCAAAAATGACACACGAGGACAAAGGGCTCCTGGAGGAATCTTTTGACAGCAAGTCAAAACAGGGGCTTGAACTGGTCACGTGTCATTAGAGACGCAGCTGTGAGTTTTTCACAGTTTAGTAGAGTTCAAGGCCAAAAGGGACCTCGAGAGCACCTTGTCTGCCTCTTGCTGGTTCACGGGCCGTTACGCTTCAGCCAAGTTTTCCGAAGAGCAGGAGTCAGATCCGGCAGCCAAATCCCGACTTGAATAACTGTGGCAGCTCCCAGGAATAATCCACGTGCTACTTCCACTTGAAAACTCAGGCTGCTGGAGCAGCCTTGCATAGGATGCAACTGCTTCTTGGTGCCTTTGGGTCCCTCTGCCCAAAAATGCCGCTCCCTGACAGGGGCAGAAGCGAGAAGGTGCTCCAGCCACTTTGCTTCAACGCTTGTCACCTTTGCTCAAGGCCAAATTCATCAGCAGTTTGGAGAATAGCCTGGAGTTTGCCTGAAGGAGTTGCCTGGCCACGTTACAGGAGCGAGAGGAGAACTGGAGGAGGAGAAAGGTGCTGCTGGCAGCAATCTCCAGCCTCTGCAGAGAGGTGGCCCCTGCTTCCCTGCCAGCCACCCACCCCTGCAAGAGCTCTGCACCGACTAATCCTTACACCGTGAGCCTACCCCGGTTACAAAGCATTTTGGGACAAGAACCTGCCCAATGAACGATGCTAAGGAAGAAAAACATTCAGATCACGCAGGTGGTTTCGGAGCCCAGCTCCCCCGCTGAGCTGCACGCGGGGATTCGGATCCCGAGGTACCCAGACACTGAGCTGGAGAGCTCAGACCATCAGTGATATCTCTTCAAATCAGAACTTAAGCTGCTGAATTCAGAATATTGTGAAATGCTACTTCTTCGCCTGCAGTTCTGCCAACTGAAGTTGGCTAAAACTTTCAGCAAATGATAGATGATTTAAAAAAAAAAAAAAAAAAGCTGACGGCCAAAAATATGCAAGGAGCTTGACTAAGACCCCACGGGTGACACCATACCAACTTTCACCAGCTTCCCGCAGCTCACCGTTACTTTAACTTGACCATGGGGGGGAAGGGAGCTTTGCTAGAAGAGTGCAGAGATGTTTTGGGAGACCCTGCTGAAATACAGCAAGGGAGGGAGTAATCTAGTACCAGGCGTGGAGCAGAGTGATGCTGCTTTACCTTCTGCACCTCGGCTCCTCGGCTCAGACCCGTCGTGCATCACACAGCGACTCCTTCACCGCTCTTCTTTCTCCCGGCGCTGATCTCAAGGCTTCTTTCTCCTGTTTAATAGAGAAACACAAACAAAACCACATGTACTTAAGCAACGTATTACCCATCGCCTAGAGGCATCATGCAGGAGAGGCTGCCCATAAGCACACTGGCTAAAAACACTCCTAAGCTGTCTCCAAACAGATGAGAGACTCACCATGTGGTCAGCTTTAAGGTTGGAAGCTCCCATGGGCTTGACAATCTGGGCTGCTGAGGGGGTCTCAGAGGCTGGAGGACACTAGATGAGGCACAGAATTTAGCCCAAAGCAAAGGACACCTCCTTGGGTGCTACGATGCCCAGAGCAATGAGGCACATCCTCAGCTCCTGCACGTTCCTCAGCACGGCAGAGACTCCCAAAGGGAGTGCAAGGCACCCGTGACAAAAAACAAACCGGCCAGAACTCCCCAAGCAAAGTTTCAAGGATCTGAACGACTGGTCCTGAGACAGTTCCATTGCAGAAACACCAGGAAAATCAACTCCGTGCCTCCCCTACCCCTGTTTGATGCTTTGGCTTACATGGGCAGTATGGACACCTACAGGGACAGCCAGGAAGGACACGAAAGATGCTCTTGGCTGTCCCTGTCACTGACTTGAGGAATTACCTTGACTCCACCAAACCTTGGCCCATCACCTGAAGCTGGGGCCGAGGCTATTCGGCTTTGTAAGAGCCAGTACAAGGTACAGCAGCAGAACTGCAGCGGTAAATGATCATAACTCTTTACAAGCACTGCTCTTGAATCTCTCTCTCTCAACAAGACATCCTGGAAACAAGATATTTCAAATCCTTTGTAGCTCAAGGGGATGAGATGGGGGTCACCAGCTCTGTGCTCCACCAGCTCAAAGCCAGCTTGCAGGCGTCCTCGGCTCCCTTCACAGAAAACATTTCCACTGCAGCACCTGGCAACCGATAGCTCTGAAGTCACACGCATCTGACCATTTCCCACACAAAAAAAAAAAAAAAAAAAATCAGCTCCTTTGTTGTCTAAGTGCCAAGGTCAAAGGGGACCACCGCAAGGCACCCAGTCTGCCCTGCTGTGTGACACACCACCAGCTCCACCCGCCACTTCCAGCCTCAAGCCCAGGAACTCACTATGATTTTTCATCCAGCTCTTTCCCCAGCTCAACTCCTCTCTCAGACACACTTCTGCTGCAAACAGCTGTCTGATCTCAGCGGCTAAACATACAGCAAACCGAAATAAAATAAAATACCTTTTGCTACCCGGAGGCAAAGGTGGCAGGAGCGTTGTTGAGAGGGCAATGCCTTTGCTGGAGGTGGCATTTCTTTCTGTTTCGGAACAAAAAAGCCCTGTGCATCAGGGCCAGCCATCCACACGCCTTCGCCCTCCTACGCAGCCTTTTGGGCAGCCCCGGTTTTGGTGGCCGGTAGAAGCGGAGCGTGCCCAGCCTCCCTCTTCCCACCCCTGTTCTTACTAATGGGTTCCAGGCTCCCAGCCTCTCACACGGTCCCAGCTCTGCCGCCGATCCCAGCAGGGAACCGGTGCTGGGCTCCGGTGAGGAGACTGGCAGCTGGTTATAAAGGCTGCCTCCATCCTTCTTGCTTCGGGTAGCAAAACGCTTCCCAAGTGCCTACATCTCTGGGCTACCAAGAAGGAAACGTATCCTCAACGCGGCTCTTCTCTCCCTTGGCAGGCTGCAGGACGTGGCACGTTTCCACCCGCACAAGGCTACAAGATGTTTGCGGAGACGAGCATGAACAGCCGTGACCCCCTCTCCCCCTCGCTCCTCCCCAAATTGCAAAGCTCTTTCCAGAGTTCTCCAGAAATCCCCAGGGAAGATGTTACTCAACGGCCGCAGCTGAGGATTTCATTTCAACGTGCCCCGCAAAATACACGCTTCGACGCGAACCCACACGAGGGCGAACCCAGCATCTGTGCACAGCCCTCGCTGCCTCTCTGAGCTCTGCAAAGGTTTTAGCACAAGCTTTGAATGCATATTGTTCACAAAATAAAAATCCATGTTGGTTAAATTATTGGTTTAGTTGGGGTTTTTTTTGTTTTTTTTTGTTTTTTTTTTTTTTTACTCAAAGTCACAAATTATTCTGGGGCCCCGAAATTCTGGAGACTCAAGGCAAAGGATCCAAGGAATCAGAGCACCTGGAAATCTTAGAATTATAGAATGGTTTGGGTTGGAAGGGACCTTAAAGCCCATCCAGTTCCAACGCCCTGCCCTGGGCAGGGACACCTCCCACCACACCAGGTTGCTCCAAGCCCCCTCCAGCCTGGGATGCCCCAATTCCCATCAGCCAAACGAACCACTCTCCCGAGAGCTTAGGTTCTTTGAAAAGCGTAATTCTAATATAAGCTCTGAAAAACATTAGGGTGCTCATGAGGCAAACATTACTTTACGATAAAAGCAAAGCCCCTTCTCTAATAAACGCTGTATAACTTATAGAATGTAAAAATTACAGCAGATCTTAATGACAGTGATCAGGATATTACATTAACAGCAGTAATAGCACGCTAGCACAGGCTCACCTGAGAAGAAAGGCAGTTTCTCTCTACTCCCCATCCGAGAAGCGGTGGCAAGTAGCCGTTATGAGTTCATTTTATTTTTTTTATTAGTTTTTACAAGCTAGCTATGCTAAAAGGTTGCACCAGTAATCTAAACCGCAGTTGTCAGCAGAAGTGAAGGACATCGTGGGATACATTTTATTCCAACTCTTTTATTGCTCAGCTCCTTGGAGTGATTCAAGCAGCTTAAGGATTTTAGAGATACTGTCACAACAGGAGCTGCCCTTAAGCAAGCTACCACTTAAAACATAAAAAAATAAAACGAAAAAACACAGCCTCTGAAGAACTGGCTGGACCAGCAAAAGCTGTTCAAGAGTCATAGCTACCAAGTTGTTCCCTCACGGGGACATGGACTTTCCGCAGTGTTATCCTCCCTTGACAGAAGGGGAGGTGGCTCCATCATGGGTGGTAGATCTCGGTTTTTGCCGCTCTGCCGAAACACACACAGAGGTGTGTCGTGACTGTCCCCACCACCTGCGGGAGCCAGCAGCCCAGTGACATGCTGCTTCACGTCCTTCAGGCTACAATGGGTAGTGGTAGCAGCATGAGATGGGACTCTCCATGGGATGGAGATGGCACGTGCTGTAATTAGGCGTTGAAGGAGACCTTGGGCTAATTTGCTTCTAAACAAGTCTCTCCTTTACCATCATCCCTCCGCACAAAAATTAGCTCTTCCATTAACACGTGCTGGGATTGAAACGTGGCTCACCGAGGTGCTGCTGGCACACACGAGGGACCTGGCAGGGGTCCTCCACACCTGGTCCCAGGAGATGGAGAGGAAACACCAGATATCCCCTGGGTATTTGTTCCAGTGCTTCCCTGTGGTGCCAGCCCCTGAAGGGGACAAGCCGAGGACTGGAGCACAATGTGGCTGGCATAGACCCAACCCAGGAAAGCCTCAAACTGCGCTGGCAGAAGGAGAAATGTTTTGAAGATTCCCGAGACAGCAGGCGTCTGCTTGCTATCCAAGCACCACCCCAGGGTTCTGCTGGACTCTTCTCTATGCACGATCAAAAAGCCATTTCATTTCCACCAGCTGCTCCCTGAGCTGGAGGACGAACCCAACCGCTTCTCCCTACCAGACCAAGGGAAGAGATGCTGGTCTTCAACCTCATCCAGCGGCCCCAAGCACCGTGGGGCTGGAGGGCAGAGAACACCCCACTGCTGAGACACCCGCTGGCTGCTCGCCCGGCAGAGGACTCGCAGATCTGATTATAAAAACTAACCCGGAAAAAGGGAGAGGGATGTTATTTTGGGGGAGGACAGAATGAACTGGGTCATTCTTGCCCGAAGCAGTGCATTACTCTGGCCACCAGACAAACTGTATGACTGAATCCAAGTCCTGCTTCCCCACTGCTCTGTGGGATGCTGACCTTTCCCGTGGTCCCACACCCCAGCAAGCCACAGAAGACATTTGGACCACCTTACCTCACCTCTCGGGGTGCAAGGGGCTGCTCCCAGCCTGACAAACCTGACCAAATGCTATGGGGCTGGAAGGGACCCTTGGAGATCATCTAGTCCAACCCCTTCTGCTGGAAGGGTTTGTGTTCTCATCTGCATCTTGGCTCCTGATCCAGCAGAAGGTAAAACCCAGCTGAACCCAGGTCACCCCACGCTCGGGGCAGAGGCAGAGCCAGCCTGGCCACCTGCAGATCTTGGTTACACCACCGAGTTGTGGCAAGAGCCCAACCTAACATTGCCCAAGGCCCAAGTCAGCATTACCTGGTGCCTCAAAAGTGCTTCTATGACAAAGGTGAGGTTTCTACAAGAAGCAACACTTTAAAGATAATTTGTTTGACCTGTGCAGACAGAAGCCTTTGAACAGTATTAACAGCCCCAAGTAACGCCTGCACCCACAGCCTCAGCAACTCCACTGCTATCACCTCAGATGAAACCGTCAAATACAGTGATCCCCAGATGAGATGGCACAATGACAGAACGGTTTGGGTGGGACAGGACCTTCAAAGGCCATCTACTCCAACCCCCAGCCACAAGCAAGGACATCTTCAACTAGATCAGGTTGCTCAGAGCCCCTGCTACCAGGGATGGGACATCTACCACCTCTCTGGGCAACCTGGGCCAGGGTCTCACCACCCTCAGTGTAAAAAAAATAACATCTTATGTCCAATCTAAACCTACCTGCCTTCAGTTTAAAGCCATTGAGCCTTCTCCTGTCACTACAGGCCTTGTTAAAGAGTCCTTCTCTTTCTTATAAGCCACCTTTTAAGTACCAAAAGGCAGCAGTAAGGCCTCCGCGGAGCCTTCCCTTCTCCAGGCTGAACCCCCCCAACTCTCTCAGCCCCCCCTCCCAGCAGAGGGGCTCCAGCCCTCCCAGCATCTCCAGGGCCTCCTCTGGCCCTGTTCCAACAGCTCCATGTCTCTCCTGTGCTGAGGCCCCAGAGCTGGAGACAGCATTGGGGGGTGTCTCCCCAGAGCGGAGCAGAGGGGCAGAATCCCCCCCCAGCCCTGCTGCTGGGGATGCAGCCCAGGGTTTGGGGGGCTTGCTGGGCTGCCAGTGCATGTTGCTGGCTTGTCTTAAGCTTCTTATCCACCAACACCCCCAAGTCCTTCTCCTCAGGACTGCTCTCAATCTACCCTCCACCCAGCCTGGATTTGTGCCTGGGATTGCCCTGACCCACTGGCAGGACCTTGCACTTGGCCTGGTTGAATTTCATGAGGTTCACATGGGCCCACTCGTCAAAGCTGTCCAGGTCCCTCTGGATGGCATCCCCTCCCTTTAGTTTATTTGATGACAGATGATGCTACACGGTAAGTATCAGAGAATGGGTCATTCTCAACTGCCCACTTGCTGCAGTGGGCTCCACACTGGCCAGAACAAGAGCTAAAGACCCCCCTGTGTCAAGCAACCATGCCTTAAAGTCTGCGAAGAGAAGCAAAACTTACTTTGCAACGTGTGAGTTTTTAAGCAGAAGGATGGCTCTTTTAGCTGGACTTGGAGATTTTTAAGTATGGGAGCTTTTTTGTTTTTCTTTTTTAATGTATTGAGAAGTTTTTCAGGTCACCTTTGACACAAAGAGTCACCTCAAAGGAGGCAGCTGTCAGATGGTCTCTCAGCAAGGGAGTAGCTGTTCCCTGGGCATGGACTCAGAGCCCTGTGAACTCCCTGTGCCATCTGCATATTCCGTGTTTGTACTCCAAGCCCCACGGACACCTCTTTGATGTGTTACCGTTTGGTGAGCTGGAGCTCCCAAAGGTCTCTCGAGATCACAGGACTCCTCAGAGCACGACGCGGGTAGTGGATAAGGCCCCCTCCACCCTTTGAAACCGAAGTTTGTTGTTGCTGACTTTTCTAAAGAACATTTAAATCGCCTTTTTTTTTTCCTTCCATGTCGCTCTTGTCTTTCATCCTCAGTTATCTGGCACAGGCGGAGCAGAAGGGCGCGCACGCTGCCGAGCCAAGGCGGACCGACATCTGCCGCTCACCCCATCGTCTGCCTTTAACCGTGCACCTCGCTGCTACCGGCCACGGGAGAAAAGCAGATGAACAGATGTCTGCTGCAGAGAGCCCCGACGAGCAGAAGATCACTCAGACAAGCAAAAAAGGAAACTTCACCCTGAGCAAGCTAAGCACTGGAACTTAGCACCGAGCGCTGGAGATGGAAAGACCTGCGTGACTACAACAAGAGCAATGTCAATAAGGTCCCAGGTAGGACATCTTTGGGATGTAGGTCTGGAGGAAAGAAGAGAAGGTTAGGAGAGCACCGATGGAGAGATGCCCAGGAGGATTCCTCTGCTTTCTGAAGAATCCAGCCCTGCTCATAAACACACGGTCTCCTCCCGGCCTCTCCAGCTCGCTGCTCCAACGTAAACAAGTCAGATCTACATCCTCCTGGAAATTAAAACCAGCATCTCGGATATGCACACAGCCGGGCTCTCCTTCTCCCCAGCAGGGAACGGGGATGGAAAATTTGCAGCCCCAGACAGCCCGGAGCAACCCACGGTAATGGGGGCTGGGACGGGCAAGAGTGAAAGGCACGGCACGAAATGGCATCTTGGGATATTTAACTGTCTCAGTTTTCTTTTCTGACATACTCTATTCACTATCTGGATAAATTGTCCATTTTCTTTTGCTCATCCTCGCAGTGTCCACTGAAAAGCTTTTTCCTTTACTCCTCAGTCACAAAAACATCACCACCTGCTTTCATCTCACTTTTTCTAATCATTATGTCCACTTGGTTCCCTATTTTCTCTTCTTTCAAGGCTCTCATCCAGCCTGGTTTTTTTATTTCCCTCATCTGCCTGTACCATCGTTATTTTTCACATTGTCAGGCACATTATCACATATCTAAAGTTTGTTCTCAATGCGGTTATTTAAACTAATTCTCCTGCAGTAAAGCAGACAAATATTGCAACCTAATGCAGAAATACACCCGTGGAAATCATTCCAGGCACACAACGCTCTAACCCAGTCTGAGCAGCAGGGCAAGGCCATCGAGACTCTGCTCTGCCCTGGTGAGGCCACAGCTGGAGCACAGGGACCAGTTCTGGGCCCCCAGTTCAAGAAGGACAGGGAACAGTCCAGCCAGGAAAGGCTGAGGGACCTGGGGCTGGAGAAGAGCAGACTGAGAGGGAATCTCATCGATGCTGAGCAAGAGCTAAAGGGCAGGTGGCAAGAGGATGGGGCCAGACTCTTCTCAGTGGTGCCCAGGGACAGGACAAGGGGCTACGGGCACAAGCTGGGACACAGGAAATTCCATCTGAACATGAGGAGGAACTTCATCACTGTGAGGGTGGCAGAGCCCTGGAAGAGGCTGCCCAGAGAGGTGGTGGTGGAGTCTCCTTCTCTGGAGACATTCAAACCCTGCTGGGACACGTTCCTTTTGGACCTGCTCTGGGTGGCCCTGCTCTGGCAGGGGGTTGGTGCTGCCAGCTCTCCCAGGGTCTCTCTCCACCAAAGCTGTGGAGCTGAGCACGGCTGGGATGGAGACATCACACAGGTCAAGGCAGAAGGTGTTTCTGGCACCCCCATACCTGCAGTACCAGCTGCCATTAAGGAGATGCCAAAGTCCAGCAGACGTTTGGACAACGCAAAACGTTAAACAGAGCCCTTATATTTAAAAGCAGAAAGTTTCCCAGGCTAAATGCAGGCAACGTGTCACATTGAACTGGCAACAGAACCATCTGGGTCCATTAACTGCACTTGTTCTACAGCATTTGCTGTTGGAATTGTTCATGCCTCGTTTGAGCACAGAGGCTTCCCAGCATATTAATACCCCAGAAAAGAACCAGTAAAACAGGGGTAGGATGAAGGACTGTTTGGGGTTCCTGTTGTTATACTGGAGTTAGAGTGCAAACCACACAGGTATAGGCAGGAGAGGTCTGGGGGGGGGGGGCAAGAAAAAAACCCAGAGAGCCCCTATCTCACTTCCACTTTAGCAAACAGAATCATACAAGTGGTGAAATTAAAACCTGTTTTTGTAGAGCAGAGAGAAAGTCAAAGATTTTATGATCCCACTGCAAGAAAGGAATTTTAAAAGGCTTGTGAAAAAATAAGGGTAAACTTTCAGTTTCTTCTGCAAACGCAAACAAAACCAATTGAGTTCCCAGAAACAAACTGGAAAATTATTCCCCCCTTCCCGCAAGAGTCAAGTCGCTCCCTGGTAGCAAAGGATTAGTTTCTACTGCCTTCTCCTTACCCTTTACCTTCAAAGACTATGCCAGTCTGGGTTCAGACTCGCAGTGGAAAGTCAATCAGGTCAGAGATGCCCTAAAAGCTGCTGCCGAGTCATCGGAAGGGAAAGAGGTTTAAGTTAATAATTTACTTCACAGCTGAGGAGGAGCTTGCCAACGCACAGCCAGGGTGCAGCTCAGGCAGGAGATGCTCAACTGAGAGGTCTGTGTGTCCTCAACCACCCACTCCAGAAGCCACAATTTCCCTTTCATGTCCTCTTGCAGGAGACACAATCCTTGACCGTGTGCCCTTAGATGACCAAGTGACCATCTAAATCCCAAACAGACAAAGATCCCCTTTTAAAATCCCTAAATTCTCCCAAGTCAAGCCAATATGATGATGCACAGAGAGGGGTTTGCATAAGAAGAGGAATGTACAAGGATGTTTGATGCAGAAATGAAGGCAGATAAAGAAAACGGGACATTTACTCCAGCACTCACTCCTACCATTTACCAACAAGGAGTAACAAGTCAAGAGACAGCTTTAGAACTTACTTTTGGGGATGAAGAGGGAGAAATAAATAACCAGCTGGGGTGCACAAAGAATTAGCAGCTGGAGGGATGCTCAGCAGGGGCAAATTGGCTGCTTCAAGGATGAGCAAGAGGCACCTCAGCATCTGTCTCAGCACAGAAGTCCTTCCCTCCTCCCCAGGCAGATAAAACACGCTGAAGTAGCAACACTTCCCTGCCAGAAAATTGTCCTAAGCTTCCAGTCCACTGCAGAAATTAATTCGAAAGGAAGTGGTCCAAGCAAGAACTTGTGGCATTTTCCTGTACAAACCCACCCTGTTTCACGAAAACATTCACAGCAAAAATGGAGCTATGGGATGTTGCCATCAAGAAAGGGAACGGAAACTCCCTTCGCTCAACGTCACCAAACTGGTGTCGCTGCACAGAGCTGTGCTGGCATGAGGTCAGAAACCACCTCCTCAACTGGTCTCAATTTTGTGACATAGAATACACACCATAGAATAGTTTGTGACCATGCATGAGCAGAAAAGCCTCACCTTCTCTCTCTCTCACCACTTCCATATGTAAACCGGTTACGCATCTCCCAGTGAACACAGTTACCTGCTTTTAACTGAAGTACAACTTCCAAAGACGCATCAAGGTTTGATCCAAAGAGAGAGAGAATCCATCCCTTCCTAGAAATTTGTTCCAGTGACTAATCACAGCCATGCCTACCTTCTAACATCACCTTCCAGGCAGCTGGAACTTCTCACGCTCCCCTCCGGCAGCATCCAGCTCCCTCTCCCCAAGAGACACAGTCGTGTTTCCGTCTCTCTTGACCCAACACACACAGTTGGAGATTTAAAAAGTTCAAGCATTCAAGCCTAGATATTTTTCTCCCCGCTCCAAATACTGCCCTGCTGCTCCTTCTGCGTGTTTGCTCCCCTTTCCCATGTCTATTTTAAAATACGGATGTCGGAGCTAAATAAGCTATTCCACCAGTATTTTCATAAATGCAGTTTTTGGAAGTAAAAACATTCTTTTTTCTTATTTCCCCATTCACACGTCCATAGATGGCATTAAACACTTCTTAATTCACTACCAGCCCGGGAATTCAAGTAGCTTTGGGCTATTCAGGAGGACCACGAGGACCCCGTTTCTCCAGGGCAGAGCCCTCTTCCCGATGCACAGCCCACGCCGCTCGCTCCTCCACAGGCAATTTGGATGTGGGTCATTTCACATATGACCTGTGGGACCGCAGTTTAAAAGTCAACTGGATTGCTCCAAGTCATTTATCATGTTCTCATACCGATTTATTACTCCCATCAGTTTTGCGATGCCCGCAGATTTTCTCGGCAGCGACTCTGTACTTGATGGAAATCCCAAGAACAGTAAGGATGCAGCTAAGAACTCCCATGATCACATTTACAGCACTACAGCTTTATCACAGCCTCTTAAATGGCTTTTATTTCCTACACTGATGAAAAAAAGAGAAGAGACACGGGCTTACGCTATCTTCATGACAGCTTTGACGCTGTCTAGTCACACAAAAGTGAATTTGTTCAGAGCAGCGTTTTACCACGAGCTGACGGAGAGCTCACTCTTACCTATAAGCACAAGATACTACACTCAATTTCTTTTCACTGTCCTTCCTCTGCCCCGTCCCTGGAGGGGCTCAAGGCCACGTTGGAGGGGGCTTGGAGCAACCTGGTGTGGTGGGAGGTGTCCCTGCCCAGGGCAGGGGGTTGGAACTGGATGATCTTTAAGGTCCCTTCCAACCCCAACCATTCTATGGTTCAACAGACAAGAGAAAAATTGATTAAGCAGGAGAAGTCATCCTTAAAAAATAAATCTGCTTATCTGTTATCTATCAAATCAAAATAACTTGAAAAACTGACGTATCTAAGTATTTACCCAGAAGTGAAGAGAAATACATCCTCCAACGACTCAAAGGGTACTCCTGCAGGCCTCTGTCACCACAACCACCATGGTCGGTGCTACCAGCAGCGACGCTTGATTTTGGAACTTTAACACGCACAAAAGCTTTATTAGAAGGTCCTTAAAGTCCAGAGGCCCTTAGGGCAGCTTCGATTCCACCTAACCTGAGTGTTGCATTTGGACATAGGCTCCATCTTTAAGTCAAGCAGGTTATTTGCTGGTTTGTTTTGTTACAGAAAAATCTCTCATGCACTCACTAATTCCTGCTGGGCAAACTGAGCAGAGATGAGATGTTTGTTCATCACAAGCATCCAATGATTAAAACTTCTCTTTATAAAGAAAAGAGGCACAAAATACTCTGTAATTTCATATTTCATGTAACACCACGTTTCTCTTCCCTGCAGGTCACCACCACGTCCATGAAAAAGAAGGGTCATTGTCCTCAGTGTCCTTCACAACGCCCCAAGCCAACAGCCAATGCACCACCTCAAGCTCCAGAAGAGCAGAGAAGCCACAGGGCTTCAGGTCCCTTTTCTGCAAACTCCAGAGTACGTTGAAGAAAAAGGCACGATGTATCTAATGGAACTTGTCACGCCTGATCTAAGATGTCACTTGGGATGTTTTCTGCTCCCTCGGATCTCTAATTCTAAAGGGTCACAGAGATTTGCCCATCTGCTTCCTGTAGGATGGAGGTGGGTACTGGAGCATTTAAGTCCCATGCTCTACATCTCACTGATGCTCTGCCCAATGCTTGAGAGTGTGAAACACTGCCCTTTGCCCACGTCCAGCCTAGTTTCTTAGGGAAGTAAGATTTGTTCAACTGTGTTTTCTTCTGAAGCAGTTTCAACCCAAATCTCGTCCAGGATGAAGCTCTGAAGACATTAAGGTCGTCCTTCCAGAAGTACATGAGCCTCAGAAGCAGGGACGGACGAGGACCAGCAGCTTCTGCTAACATGGGGATGCCTCAACCCCCAAAATACCCACATATAGATATATTTTATCGTCCTCACCAATGTACATCTATGCATACAAACATATTTTCACACAGGCAGACACAGAGAGGACAGGTCCCACAAGACCCCATTAACTCTGCAAAAACTAGATCCAGGGTCTTCAAAACCCCAGATTGCTCCAAGAACGGTATTTCTGAAGAGACCGTTTGCGCAGCTTCCCCAAAATCCCACTCTCTGCAGCAACAGCACGGAGAGGGTCCAACTCGAGGGCGGGATTCAGCAAAGTTAGAGCAACGCATCTTTTCTCCATCCTCCTCCTCCCGTTCCCTGTCCCCATTCCCTCCCCCTATGTTTCCAAATTGGTCCAACTTCGGTGGATTTTTATAGCAACTGCAAAAGAAACATCTGCCAAACATCAAATCAGTGCTCCTGACTGCAGGGCAACGCTGACTTGAAATAGTCCCCGTGCCTTTATTTTTACTTTAATAGTAAGAAAGTGTGGATTTTCTCAGTCTCATCCTCCAAAACAGCTGAACGGTTTTCCCTAGAGAGAAAAAAAGCACATCTCCCAGCAGACAATCAGCTGGAAAGTTCTAGTTGAAATAAAGCTTGACCAAAAGAAACCTAAAACAGGACTTGCAAACACAGACAGTCTGGAAAACCTTTAATAACGGGTATTAGCATCAGCTCCAGCTGCACTGGAAAGTGGAAGTCTGGTCAAAAAAAAGCACAACCTCTCTATCGGTGGGGGTTTGATCTCTGCTCAAAATATAATAATCACACCTGAAGTGACACGTACTCCAAGTAGTTTTGTAAGGAGAAGCTTAGGAATGTCACTGTCCATCCCTCCCAGATTAACACCTCCCTGAATCCCCTCTCAGGGCTCTTCACCCACCTTTCCTGGCCGGTTTGTGCTGCTGCGTTATCCCATTCAGGCCACATCTTCCTTTGGAAAAATATTAACACTTTCTTCATCTATAAAAGTTCCTCAGCACTGCGATGCCACTTTGCAAACAAAAGCATTGATTTTATCCGTGAAGGTACCAGTTTTACACAGGTATCTTAACAAGTGCATTTTAAGCAAAATCCTCTTTTAAATGTCCTTCTGCTCAGGCATGGGCCACCAGCAGGATTTCTGAGCGGGCACAAGATGAATGCGCGTTGTGATCCACCATTAACATTTCCATAATCAGGATTTCACGTTACTCAAAAGCAATTTGGTGGTGGTTTGGTGGTTGGGGCTTTATTTTTTGGGGGGGTTCTTATTATTATTTAAAGTCTCCACCAATCCCTGAAGCAAGCACTGTTTGGAATGAAGGAGAAGGTGGGTCAGTTATAGCCACTGCAGGTCAAACATTGCCAGACACCCTTCTGCTTTGCAGAATCCCTTGCCCAACTCTGCTTCTCCACATCCAAGCTAAAAAAAAAATAAATCTTGTGTTGCAAACAATTAGATGGCATCATAGCCAAGCCCAAAAAGAATAATGAGGACTGAGCAGTGAAGGGGATCTTTGCAGGATGCCAATACGATCTGACACTGTCGGTCTTTTCAGCTCATTACTTGTGGCAGCACGGGCTCCCCGTGAGGTCCCAATGAAGAAGGAATGACTTAATCAAGGGACCTCCCCGGGGCCGAGGGAGTCGCACAGGCACTGTCAGGCTCGGGAATAAGAGCATCAAATCAAAGCCTGGGAAATCAGTGTCGCCCTATGGAAAATTGACGGTATCGGCTGGTAAATTCTCATGCCTTAACTCCCACCCTCCAACTCAATTGTGCTGAGCGGAGCAGGAGATGTAATAAACACTAAAAAGCCAAAAATCAGGAAGCTGGTTTCCAGAATTCCATAGAAAACCCATCAACGCATGTGGATAGTGCCACGCTACTGCCTGTGCTCTGCTGGCAAACCTTGCACGTCCCGAGGAGGTGGCAACAAAGTGGAAGGAGCAGACAGATGATGGGGATGAGGATGAAGCACTGTCAGCCCACAGCCAACACCCGTTACACCTCAACTACCCTCCCCCAATATGGCAGGAGTTATAAGCACATCCTTTGAGTATATCTCATTTTCAAGCAAAAACGGACAGCAGCTTTACGGTCACGGAGCTACTTGTGCAGAGCAAGCGCTGCAAAATCCGCAATGACTTCAAACTCCTTACTATTAACACGTTCTCCGTATTAATCTTCCCCAAATGATCCATACTGGAAATTTATGTCTGACCCTGCATTAAAACCCACAGTAACAATCTCTCTGAACACATCAGGGAGCTTAAATACATGGAAGTAGAGCGCCTTAAGAGGCTGGTGAGAATCATTTTCTAGTACATTGGAAAGGACAAACTGTTTTTATGAGTGTGTGTTTTATAGTCCGTTTTTTCAAATTAAAACTAAAATAGTTCCCAGATGGAAGATGTATCATTACAAATCCAACCTAAAGAATACATTTAAAAAAAAAACAAAAACAAACCCAGGCAAAACTTCAGACAATTTGACTCCACAGAAACGCTGAGAACGTCCTGTGCCGCTCAAAGAAGACTCAAGAGACACGGTGAAAAAAAAAAAAAAAAAGCCTTGAGATTTTGTTGATCAAAGATTCAAATGAGAAGAAAATAGTTTCAAAACGGTGGCAGCAAAGTTTGTCCTTCATTCTACAATGTGTGCATCAGACTGTGGAAAATTTCTTTACAAAGCTCCAGGCATCCCCAACAGGCAGCTGGAGTGGGAAAAGGACTCCCTTGCCCGCAGTGGCCTTGTCCACCACCTCCAAGTAGCTTTCCTTCTACAAACTGATATTTTCTTGTACTTTTTTTGTTAGGTGTCCCATATAGCTATAGCACGGCTCTAACGCTCTTTCCAACTCGCATCACCTTAACGAGAAGCAACCTCTAAAGGTTGAATTTAGCTTGTAATTTCCATCGGCAATGTCTAACACAGACCATAGTCCAGCTCCTCACTTGTTCTGGTGCTGGAGAGGTGAAGCAGAGATGGGCGTTTTTGCCAACCAAACCAGTACTTGCGAAAGCAAAGAACAGAAGAAGACTCAGGAGATGAAAGAAGGATCCTTGAAGCTGTAACTTCTGCCAGCACGTGAGGGCAGAAGTGCAATCAGCACCTGGCTGGATTTGCATCTTCCAGGTATTGCAGAGACTGCACATACTGATAGTTTGGAAAGACAAATGTAGGAGCGGTTTGACCTACAGCACCCTCAGCATGTTTGCTGATGACACCGAGCTGTGTGGAACTGTCGACACGCTGGAGGGACGGGGTGTCATCCAGAGGGACCTGGACATGCTTGAAAGGTGGGATCCTTTGATCCTCATGAAGTTCAACCAGGAGCGGGGCCAGAGGAGGCTCTGGAGATGCTGAGAGGGCTGGAGCATTCCAGTCAGGGTGGCCACAGGTCTCTCTTGAACACCTCCTAGGTGTCTTGCCCGACTCCTGGACAAGAAGCCATGCCCATCCATCCCACTCAACAGCAGCTCAGCTGCTCCTCAGCATGTCACCCCCCAACCTTCTGCCAGCACGAGTTCCCCTAGGGATCACCAGGGAATGGAGCAGAAACAAATACACGTGCTTCTAAAGATATGTTTGGGAGGAGCTGAGAGCAGACCCTCATTTCCTCCCCTTTAGACACCCCTCCTCGTTTCCCCCCCAAGCACCTCATCTTCTACCTATTAATGCTCTTCTTACTCCAATTTCTGGCTCTACCCCAACCCTCTTACTTTCCTCATCCATTTCCAGCAGCCCTCCTTCCTTTCTGATGTCTTCCCACCAATGCCCAGTTCCAATCTAGGTTAAAATCCCTGTTGGGCACGGAGATGCTGTTACAGCAGATCACGGAGAGCTAAGAGAGCAGCTCAGAGAGGATGAAGTTTTATGCCTCAGCTCACCCAAGTTCCCGATGCTGACAGTAACCAGTAAGAAAGCTTTCACTCTGCCTGATGAAGGAGAAAACCGTTTTGGCCAAACTGGAGTGGTGGGAGGGAAAAAAAGCAGCTTTTATTGTAAGAAGATCTCATAACTAGGTAGGAATTGTGCTGCTGACGGAAGCAAGAGCCACCACGCCAGCAGAAGTTATCCCTTCTCCAAACAATTTTAGGCAGCACAGACAGGAGTGGCAACACCAGCTTATTCCAGACTTGTTCCCTCCTAAAATTAATATTCCAGCCGTACATCCATAGTTCATCTTCCTAGTGGCCATATCTTCTCTGTATTCACAGTTCTTATTCTAAAATGACTCAAAAAGCTTCTTTCAAGCAGAGAAAATGTGCAATATTAATCGCAGGCCCATTAGCCTAAGTGGGCAATCAGAAACCCCTCAACGGCCACAAGATTTGCATCAAAGCCCCGAGGGTGCTTCCCTCCCTGCTCAGCGGTCAGGCCACCCCTTCAGAGGGCACGTGGTGCTTCCCTTTCTCCAAAATCACCTTGGGATCTAAGCAGGAGAGAAGAAGTTCCACCTCAGTCGGAGAAGGGAGCTCTCCTTGGAGACCACAGATACCTTCAAGCAGGGATGTTGTCCCGTCCCCCTCCCTCCATGGCCCCAAACCCACACTTGGCTAAAAGAAGCATCAAACAGACCCTTTAAACACCAACCTCACATGAGGCTCCGCCAGCAACCAACCCCACTCAGAAAACGCCGGTTTCCATATTCATTTCTGCTCGCTGAAAACCCTGGGACACAGCAAGACCAGCATAATAATACCAATTACAGATATTTAATGCAGTAATTTCAGAGCCAATTAACATAATGAACCTCCGTCTCTTTCAGATAAGTAATCTCAGAACAATCAAGTTAAAGGTGATCGGGCTGAAGCACACAATAAGAATGCTAAACACTGATTACATCAACGGAACCGGGAAAGATTTCTACACAATCCTTCCTCAAAAAAACCCACATCCCCCAGCCCCCTTCCGCCTCCACAGAAGCTCAAAAGGAGGATCTGTGGTATTTTTGATTTATATTTCGATAACGCGCAGAGGGAATAGCACTGGAAGCTTTTTATAAAGAAGATACTGAGCCAAAGCAAGCCCTGCAGCAGATGCTTCAGAGGCAGAAGGGCAGCAAGGTGGTCTTGCAGCAAATGGGGAAAGGGATCAGCAGCAAGTCCCTGGATAAAAAGCAGGACATTCCTTCTGTATTCAGTTGTACGACAGAGAATCACCCGTACTAGAGGAACAGAACTGGCTCTCTCATTGGAAATACCCAAAGCCACGAGTGCTGTTTGCTCCTGCTGGGCCCTCTGCAAAAGGCAGCCAAGGAGGGTCTGAAGGATCCACCCTAAACACATGTTCTGGGGGAAAAAAAAGAAGTCACACTAACATTTAGCACACCAAGCAGTGGGGAAAGAAGATATTTATGACTTCCCCCAGACATCAAATTCTCTGCCAAATCGGTTACAAGAACATTAATGCTTTGTGGGGTGAACATGAGGACTCGCCATGGATGTGGGACAAAAAGACCATCGCACTGGTCAGGCTGGTGGGTGCCGGAGTGGCTCAAGTCTCTTGAGCTTAGCCTTGAGGTTTTTTAGCCAGACACGTGGCTCACAGGAGCCACAACAGCCCGGCCCAAGCCTGCTGTGCCATGGGAAGGGACTTGAGGGCGGCGAAGCTGAGAGCACCAGCGTGAGAACAGGCTGATAAGGCCACACCACAGCTAACGAGGATTTCCTGCTTTTGAAGCTGCAGAAACGGTTTAGTATTTATTTCTTATTTAATCTTTTCTTAGAAATTAACTGATCAAAAGAACGTAGAGTTTGAGTTCCAGACAAGGTCACACCAATGCCACCTGTTAGCATCCATGCTGGAATGGGCGAGCAACCTCATGCCGACAGTTAAGCCTTGTGTTATAGACTACCATCACCTCTAAGTTCACATATTAAACATCTAAACTCCTTTTTACTCAATTTATTTGGTCACAGACTAACAGGGAGACACACTGAAACTGTCCCCTCTGCCAACCCAGAGCTTCCTCAATCCCCTCAATGTACAACCAGCAGCACCAATTACCAGAATTCTCAGATATCGGAAGGCAACAATTAGCCAAATTAAGGCAAGGAAGAGCTAAATGACTTGCCCAGGGCCACAGAAGGTAGCCAGCCATGGAAAAATGAGGGGCGAGAAAGCCGTGCTGCAGCCAAAACCCACCTTCTCCCTGCTCTCTTCCTCTTCACCTGCAAAGATAAGAGTTTTTCTGGCCCATTGATTTGGGGCAAGATGCAGAACTTGACTGAAAACAGAAAGAAACCCAAGAAAAAGTCCCTCCCCCTCCAGTGCTTGAGGCTGGGATTGCCGAAGGGACGCTTGCTCGGCCGGACTGCCCAGGACACGCCGTGTGGTACGTGCTCTTTTGTGAGTGAGCAAAGAAGGGAAAAATAAAAGCCTCTGGGGTTCTGCAGCAGCAGGAGGCATCTCCAGGGAACCCCGCTGCTGTGAAGGGGATGGGGAAGCTCCTGCTGGCCCCACGGCTTCCGTGAGAAAGCACCGCAGGGAGCGGAGCGGGATAAAGCTTAAAGGACTAGAACTGCCTACGACCCAGGTATCCTGATACTCCAATCACCCCAGAGACAGGAGTAACTAATTAATAGGGAGGCCTGGGATGTAAGCAAGCAGGTAGATATTTAGGATTAATTTAATTACTTCAGCCTCAAAAACATCCCAAAATTACAGCAACAGGAGATTCTCCTTCCAGATTCCCCCCAGTACAGCAACACTAACTACCTGTACTCCAACCTCTGCTGCAGCTCTTGATGTCTCCAGCAGTAGACATTTCCTTGGGAGACGTTTCTGGCAGCCTTACTGATTTTCAATGTTAGGATGTAATAAAAAAAAAGAAATTCATGAATTGGCTGCAGCAATTTGAGGGAGATTTGTGGCCATAGCAACATTACTATAATCTATGCTGCAGGGAACAACAGTGACTTTGATCATCTTGTTCCCCAGCCCTAACACCAGACACTATCTGGTCCCCCAAAAGCCCACGTGTGCTCTCCCACTCGCTACCCCACCACAAAATCACTGGAAAGGGGACTCAAAGG